>BLSH010364721.1:130124-151873 GCA_018402905.1 Glandirana rugosa | reverse complement strand
GTACTTTGGTGTCATTTAGGGAGGCCCGGCCTTCAACTGGACACATGCAGCAAAGTAGACAACAGATAAGACATGAATGTTTGCTGTGGTTTCATGACAGAATGTTTACTGTGGTTTCATGACAGTACCCCCCCCCCCCTTAAGAGGCCTCAAATGAAACCTTTTCATAAGACGAGGTGCAAATACCTCAGATGCACAAATCCACAACCTCTCCTCAGGACCAAACCCTCTCCAATGCACAAGCTACTGAAGGATGCCTTTACAGAGGCAAAAATCCAGAATTTGGCTAAACTTGTACTCCTGATTATCCTCAGAGGCCAGAACAGAGGTAGGGAGAGGACACGAGGAGTTATTGAGGACTAAAGGATTCTTAGGAGTGGGCAAGGGCAAGCAAAGACCAGCAGAAGCCTGTATGGAGGATTCAGACTGGGTAGAAACAGGACAATCCGTCTTGGAATTATGTCCCCAATGAAGGATCTTAGCTCTTAACTCAGTGGGGACAAAGGTCTTGTCCGGAGGAGTTTTTGACTCCAAGGTGGTAGAATGGGCAAGGACGCATGAGACTGGACAGATAGGCTCAGGTTTACAGGTGGACTGCTCCTCCAGAGTGTCAAATGACCTAGAGAGTGTATCAACCTGACTGTTGCAGGGCACATCCCAGAAATTGCTACACGCAGCGGAAAAAACAGGAGATACTGAGGTGGTGGCAACAGGAAGTTCTACTTTCGGGGCAACCTTGAGTAGGCAAGACGAGGAACAGAAGGGGCCCCATGCCAAAATTTGCCCAGAAGTCCAGTCCACGTGTGGAGAATGGAGCCGTAACCAAGAAAGGCCCAATATGATGGGGGTTGAGGCCTTAGGCAAGATGAAGAAGGACATCCACTCCTGGTGGAGTGTCCCTACTGACATCTTAACGGGGAGGGTCTGCAAGCGGATAGGACCCCCTGGGAGAACAGTGCCATTAATTGCCGATACCATCACTGGCGTGGTGAGGGGCAAAACGGTAAGTCCCATAGAAGTTGCAGTACCCCAGTCCTTGAAATTGCCAGCAGCCCCGGAATCCAAAAATGCCATGACCTTATGAGAGGCAGCGCCAACATGAAGGGACACAGAAACAAGAAGACGAGGAGGTGAAGGTGATAATTCTGGGTCCAATACTCCACCTTCCAGATGTATTGGACCTGAGTGTTTTCCTGGGCAAAGTGAACAGGCGTCACAAAAGTGACCTTTGCCCCCACAGTAGAGGCACAGGCCCAAAGTTCTGCACCTAGCACGTTCCTGAGAAGATAGCCTGGTCTGGCCCAGCTGCATGGGTTCCTCAGCTGACAGGGAATGCTCCTCGAGATGAAGAGAGGGGAGCTTAGACTGCCTCAGGGCCGGGAAGTGCTGGTGTCTTTTTCCTAAGGACCTCTCCTGAAAACGGATGTCGATCTGGTTACACAAAGAGATGACCCCGTCCAGATCAGCGGGGATGGTTCTTCCCGTTAATTTGTCCTTTACTCTGTCAGAGAGGCCATGTAAAAAGGTTGCAACTAAGGCCTCATTAATCCAGCTCAGCAGACAGTGTACGAAAATGAAGAGCATATTGTCCTACAGAAGTGGATTCTTGATGGAGACGTAAAAGGGTGCTGGCCGCTGAGGAGACACGACCTGGTTCCTCAAAGATATTCCGAAAGAATTTTAAGAAGCTAGACAGGCTAGAAACCACTGGATCATTATTCTCCCAGAAGGGGGTGGTCCAGGCTAACGCCTCGCCACACAGGAGAGAAATAATGTAGGCCACCTTCGCCCGATCGGATGGGAAATTTTGAGGCTGAAGCTCAAAATGAATGGTGCATTGGCTGAGGAACCCCCTGCAGGCCTTAGAGTCCCCAGAGTAACGGGACGGAGCCTGTACTTGCAATGGGTTAGCAGCTGTGAGTGTGACTGAAACCGATACGGCCACAAGCTGTGGTGGAGGTTGTTGGACTGGAGGTCCAAGGGAGGCCTGCAGCTGGTCAAAGCGGGATGCCAATTATTGCAGGAATCGCATCACCTGCGTCTGATTAGACTCTTGGGCCTCCAGTCTGCGGACTATGCCCTTCAGCGGATCATCCGCAGATATCGACACATCAGCCGGGTCCATGGCTGATCAAACTGTCACGACGCCTGGGGTCAGGTGACAGGTGCACACCACTGGAGTGCGAATCGCACCGAGGGTTGTGAAGCGCAACACTAATGTTGTGGACCTA
This sequence comes from Glandirana rugosa, assembly GCA_018402905.1. NCBI lineage: Eukaryota > Metazoa > Chordata > Amphibia > Anura > Ranidae > Glandirana > Glandirana rugosa. The sequence goes on along the minus strand of BLSH010364721.1, from coordinate 149,642 downwards.
TGGTTGACCACTGCTAATGAGTTCTGGCTAAAACGGAAAGAGGGCCCCCTGGAGCACGTATACTTCAACACAGGGAGCTAGTGCATCGGTTTCCCCAGGGCACAGTGTCTAAGAGCCAGTGGGTATTCACCAGTGCCTCTAGTGGTGAGGATGGATTTGGCTGCAACTGGATCCAGGTCGCAGCCCCCTAGCTCACGCTTGGCTGGCTACAGGTGGAAGAGAGGAAGCAGCAGCGCAGAAACAGCAAAGAATAGTCAGAGGAAATAGCAAGGGTCCGGGCCACAAGCAGACAGGAGAAACAGAGAACAAGCTAAAGATCGGGGTATCAGGCAGGCAGGGATAGGCCCAATTAGGGCCTGGGGTGGAGACCAGCTGAGGAGAGCCTACTAAAGCACACAGGTGAGGGAGGCCTGGCCTTTAACTGGACACATGCAGTAAGGTAGGCAACAGATAAGACATGAATGTTTGCTGTGGTTTCATGACAGAATGTTTACTGTGGTTTCATGACACCTGGTCCTTCCTCTTTCACATCTTCCGGAAGTGGAACTTTGGGCAAAAGTTTCTTACCCTTCTTGGTGTTCTGTACTTGAACCCCCCCACCAATTTTGGCGCATGCAGTCATAAGTCGTTTTGTTGGTGTACACACTCACTCCCTTATCTCAGTGTGAAGCTTATCCTGTCTATTCCTCTACTGAGTCTGAGCTAAAAAATTGTTATAGTCCTAGTCTTTCTTGGATAGGTAGGATAGTGGCAATAAAATGACTATTTTCCCCAGGTTTTTGTATTATTTCTGCTCACTACCAATTCCAGTGCTGTCTTCATATTTGAAGAAATTTCAATTGATAATCTTTACATTATCTAGAGCTCAAGAGGCTGTAATGTCGCCCACTCTACAATGTACATCACTAAGTGGCAGGGAGGTTTGGGATTTCCCCATTTTTTACAATATTATATAGCTGCCCAACTAGTCCAACTCTACCAAATGGTTTCTACAATCTACAGACCTGACTGGTTTGGGCTAGAGGCACAAGCAGGTGCTCCACACCCAATTGATCTTCTTCTATTGCACCCTTCCAGAGAGTGCAGAGCAATTTTAATTTTATTGTAAAAAGAGAGGCTGAGGAATACGGCTACTTATATCCCTATATACCCACCAGCTTGGAAGAGGAAATACAGAGAAAGGGAGCACAATGGGTAGATGTTGCTATCCGAAAATGTTTGAAAATCCCTTTGTACCTCAGTCTCAATGAGTTGTCTCCTAAATATGCAGCCAAGTACCTGGAATTATGGCCGTCATATTTATCCAGACTATGTGGTTATCCATAGGCCTGATCAGAAGGATCTTCGACACTTCATTACCATGGTGGATGTGGATGGAAAAGACTGAAAAAACATTTTTCTACTACCTATTATGTGGATTACAAATGAGTGGATAGTGGGGTTTGTGTTTCCTGTTTCAGCTATTGCTGGACTGTGGCTTGAGACACCAGCAAATGCAGGAAGGTGGAACTCTCTGTGCTCAAGTTTTGTTCCTTTGCACAATTGCCTGGTAAAATTGCTGCTTCTATACAGCCATGCATCTCATTCTCTGGAGTTGTCCCTATGAAAGAGGGAGGCTGCTGGAAAGAAATAATGTTGATGATGTTGTTGGGGCTCCAAGGATAAAAAAAAGAAAGTTAGTTAGTAAGAAAGGATGTACTGTGATTAACAAGGGCAAGCTTTCTGTGTTAAATGTTTGATCAATGGACTCAATGCCATTAAGGACTATGCCAACCACCAGGTGGAGTGAGAGTGCCAGCCTGTATGAGTTACCTCCACACCCTATGGATTCTACCGCTGTGATTTTTTTGACATAATGGGAAGGGGGATGGCTGTTGCTCACAGTACAGGAAGATAGGAGAATTTTATTGATAAGTTGCGGTGGACTGTGTGACACGAAGGCTGGATTCCCTAACCACATCATGACCGCTGTTTTGCTACAGGGCTGATTTAGAAATCTGTGATGGGGGTCTGGACCTTCTGGTAAGAATCAGTGTGTGCGGGTGCTGGTGGAGGCTTTTTCTAAGTGTGCGGTCCGTGTGCAATACTGTTGGATCCACATTTTCTAATGGATGGCGTCCTTGTGGTGATTCACTGGTGTTTTTCCTGTCACACAGATACACCTTATTTTGTACATTTATCTATGGACATTTGTTGATCGCTGCACCATATATCTTCTATTACTGTAATGTTCCAATATTTTTGTGCATAGCTGCTTTTGATACCCCTTGAACCCCTCAGCGCAGTTGCCTTTGCTATAATGGAAAGGGGTGTGACCCCCCTTAGAAAGGGGTGGGGCCCATTTGCAGCTTCTAATTTACAGTATCTCACTAAAGTGAGTACACCCCTCACATTTTTGTAAATATTTTATTATAACTTTTCATGTGACAACACCGAAAAAATGACACTTTGCTACAATGTAAAGTAGTGAGTGTACAGCTTGTATAACAGTGTAAATTTGCTGTCCCCTCAAAATAACGCAACACACAACCATTATTGTCTAAACCACTGGCAGCAAAAAGTGAGTACACCCCTAAGTGAAAATGTCCAAATTGGGCCCAAAGTGTCAATTGTGTGGCCACCATTATTTTCCTGCACTGCCTTAACCCTCTTGGGCATGGAGCTCACCAGAGCTTCACAGGTTACCACTGGAGTCCTCTTCCACCCCTCCATAATGACATCACGGAGCTGATGGATGTTAGAGACCTTGCGCTCCCCCACCTTCTGTTTGACGATGCCCCACAGATGCTCAATAGGGTTTAGGTCTGGAGACATGCTTGGCCAGTCCATCACCTTTACCTTCAGCTTCTTTAGCAAGGCAGTGGTCATCTTGGAGGTGTGTTTGGGGTCGTTCTCATGTTGGAATACTGCCTTGCAGCCCAGTCTCCGAAGGGAGTGGATCATGCTCTGCTTCAGTATGTCACAGTACATGTTGGCATTCAAGGTTCCCTCAATGAACTGTAGCTCCCCAGTGCAGTAGCAGTAGCAGCACTCATGCAGCCCCAGACCATGACACTACCACCACCATGCTGGACTGTAGGCAAGACACACTTGTCTTTGTACTCCTCACCTTGTTGCCACCACACACGCTTGACACCATCTGAACCAAATAAGTTTATCTTGGTCTCATCAGACCACAGTACATGGTTCCAGTAATCAATGTCCTTTGTCTGTTTGTCTTGTTTGCGCACTTTCTTGTGTATCATCTTTAGAAAAGACTTCCTTCTGGGACGACAGCCATGCAGACCATTTTGATGCAGCGTGCGGCGTATGGTCTGAGCACTGACAGGCTGACTCCCACCCCTTCAACCTCTGCAGCAATGCTAGCAGCACTCATATGTCTATTTCTCAAAGACAACCTCTCGATATGATGCTGAGCACGTGCTCTCAACTTCTTTGGTCGACCATAGCGAGGCCTGTTCTGAGTGGAACCTGTCCTGTTAAACCGTTGTATGGTCTTGGCCACTGTGCTGCAGCAGTTTCAGGGTCTTGGCAATATTCTTATAGACTAGGCCATCTTTATGTAGAGCAACAATTCTTTTTTTCAGATCCGATTCCTCAGAGAGTTTTTTGCCATGAGGTGCCATGTTGAACTTCCAGTGACCAGTTTGAAAGAGTGAGAGCGATAACACCAAATTTAACACATCTGCTCCCCATTCACACCTGAGACCTTATAACACTGAGTCACATAACACCGAGGAGGGAAAATGGCTAATTGGGCCCAATTTGGACATTTTCACTTAGGGGTGTAGTCACTTTTGCTGCAAGCTGTTTAGACATTAATGGCTATATGTTGAGTTATTTTGAGGGGACAGCAAATTTACGCTGTTATGCAAGCTGTACACTCACTGCTTTACAGCAAAGTGTCATTTCTTCAGTGTTGTCACATGAAAAGATATAATAAAATATTTACAAAAATGTGAGGGGTGTACTCACTTTTGTGAGATACTGTATACTTTGCTATGCTATTATGACACAATTGAATTCTTGCTACTCCTGGACAGGGGTAAGTAACCTTTCACCTATGTATATAGTGCACTAAAAGGTTATTATAGTGATAGGATGTGTTCTTTTTTCAGGTGTTGCAGCACCCGCTTCGCCCTCCTTGGCTAAGGAGATTTGATGATTTCATCAAGGAAACAATCAGATAATTTTGCTTTTTGTCTATACAGGTGTAAATAGTAGATAGATAGTTAGGATTTTAGGTTGTTTCCTTGCAACTCTCTTGTGCTGCTCATGTGGTCCTCCACACTCTAACTTGTAAATATTATTTTCTCTTGTATATTTGCTGCCTTTGTATCACATGCCACTTGTTAAAATACAAACGTTATGTGGATTTATTTCCTGTGGTACGCTACATGGATTTGTTGTCAGTTGTCTTTCCCTGTTAACCCCTCCTATCCATTTTTTGCCAGCTCAGGTTTGAGAACAATGTTGTTTTTTCAAACTCCAAGACGTAGTTTTGTTGGCTGGGCGAGAGTGTAGCACTCTAGTCTTGAACAGGGATGCTGTCAAATCTAGTTTACTGGGTGGTAGCTAGCCTGGCCATTTGTTAGGGGATGTCCTGATTCTTTTCCTAACTCTGAGTTTGATGCACCTCTCTCCTCTGCACTCCACTTCTCTTCTTCCTCCGACAGTATTCTTCCCCTGCTGTCGTTGCCAATGTCTAGCGCATGTCCGCTCTGGTGTGTGTCATTTCTGAAGTAACTAGGGGGCATGGCCATCTGTTGCCATCATCCAGTGACCCCGCACCCTGTTATGTCCCGACCCATGAGGCCTGGGCGGAGACGTCATGGGGGGCTCTCCGTGTGACATCTAAAGATGGCCAGGCCCCATAATGAAATAAGAAATGTCACACAACAGAAAGGTCATAACAGCATGAGCCAGCGACGGAAGAGGACCGGGATTTTTGAAGTGCTCTAGGTAGGCAGCAGCAGCGGGGGAAAAAGACAGGCAAGGGAAGAAGACAGATGGGTGAAGAAGACAGACGGAGAAAGAAGGCAGACTGGGGAAGAAGACAGATGGGGAAAAAGCCCTTTTGTATAAAAGATTTGTCAAAAATCGTCTGTTTTTTTGTCACACTTCACAACTTTTCTTGGGTGAATGGATAGGGGTACTATGTACTCCATACTCATTCACATGGGGGGGCAAGATCTGGGAGGAACCATTGTTAAAGGGGGCTTCCAGATCCCAATAAGCTCCCTGCCCGCAGATCCCCACAGCCACTGGCCAGGGTTGTGGGGATGAGGCCCTTATCCAGATTAACATGCGGATAAGGTGCTTTGTGGTGGATGCCACTAACCCCCTTCCCCCCCTTTCTTGTTAGGCTGCAATCTCAGATAAGGGTCTGGTATGGATTTGGTGGGACCACACACACTTTTTTTTGGCGTGGGGGGTCCACGCCATTTTTCAACAGATTTGGATATTGCTGCCATTGTTTTGTTTTCATTTTAGCTGTCAGTGGGGAGGCCAGATGACAGCTGATGAGTCATCGGTTGATAAGGACGTGGCAGCCGGATTCCAGGGCCTCTGCTTACCAACCGGCTAAACTTCCAACAGAATTTGATTTGTTTGATCATTTTGATGTTAAACAAAATTACGCACAATTAGGAAGCTAAGATTAGCTTAGGAGAGCAAAGCAACAGACACCACAAATGGGAACAACCTTTATTTTTGCCAGAAAAAAAACAAGAATTATTTATAAAAGCACACGTCAAACTTTGGGAAGCACAGTATATTAATTGAATTAAAAAAAACCTACTACTTGGCATTATATAGATTCCAGCTGCCAAGGTAACTCCCCAGCTGGCGACATGAAGAATGTTTTGAATTCCTCACAAACTTGTGCAGTGCACAAGCTGCTTTAACAGCAGAGACAGCGTGTTCAATACTCAAGTTGATTGAAGTATGCATGAATCACCACTTAATAGTCAGAATCTCAAACGCACATTCAACTACTCGGCGTGCCCTTGTCAGACTATAATTGAACACTCTTTTTTTAGTGGTCAGCGATTAACTGTAAAAAGGTCTGAGCATGTGCTCAGCAAGGGCAAAAGCTTCATCGCCTACAAAAACGTGTGAGGGAAGGTTCAGTTGTTTCTGATAGCGGAGAATTATTCGGCAAGTCAAGAAGAAGAATTTCTTATAATTAAAAATATTGGCTTCTGCTAGCAAATGGCTTTAGGATGTGGATGTGCTTCCCATCTATGACTCCCAGACAATTGGGGAAGTTGCAACGCACCCAGAATAGATGCTATCTTCAACCATTCTTGCATGGTTGGCTTCGTTATCACCAAATTCTTCAGTTCTTCCCATATTACTATGCAAGTTTAATGAACATGCCGCTAATAGTTGATTTTCCCAACTTGTATTCAAAATGCAGACTTGCGAATGAATTTCCTGTACCTAGGTACCTAAAAGCAAAGAGAAAGATAATTAATTTTCATTCTTCTGATTTACAGTGCACTACTTACAGACAAGGTGGCACAGCATGCTGGATGCATACAGCAAGTATCTCCGCCACTTCAAAGAATTTAGGAGTGGCTCTGGGGCAAAGGCTAGGGTACCCTATATGTTTTCCCATGACTTCGAATTTCTCCAACCCATTTTGGAGATGAGAGAGTAAGTTTTCATCTATATCAAAAATTTATCTGCAACCCTCTAAACTTTTAGTAGGACTTGTTAACTCCCACCCATTTTTCCCCAGGACACAAGCCAGTTGGGAGGAACAAGATGTGTTGGAGGACCAAGCGGAGGCCCAAGAACAAAATGTTAGAGAGGAAGGCACAAAGGATCAGGAACAAATTCCAATCTCATCTAATATGTGGGCACCAAACCCTGAAGATGCATCTGCAGTGCCTGAGGCTATTCCTGGGCCCTCCTCCACTCCTGCAGACATTGTTCAGCCAGCCAAAGTGCCAAGAAGGGGAGGACCTGCATCTCAACCTGATGCAAATGAGTGTCTACTTCAATTGTTGCAAATGATGTCGGAGAAGGTGGATGCTTTTTTATGTCCAGACACAATACCCCTTATTAAAAATGTGAGACCAGAACACTACTTTGAGATGTGAAGCACAGTGGAAGAAGTGCTCCACTCCTTCTCCAGGTCACATCAGAAAGCTCAATTTCAATGGCCATATCTGCCACCATCTTCAGCTCCCCTTCCCTACCACAGTTCCGTCCCCTACCCTGTACCACCCAGACAACCTTACCCCTATATTCCTCCATCCTATCCCTCAAGTTTTGACCACACAGCCTCCATATATGAAGCCCCATACACTCGCATTCCCTTTCCCATCCCATGTTTTGTTCTAATCTTTGAAATGTTAATTTATGTTTGATACATGACCAAATGTTTTTTGCTTTGCCTTTTCTGCCACTTTAATAAATAAGTGTTGAGACCATTTTTGACATTTCCATCATGCGGCAGCAGGGGAGGAAGACCGGCGAAGGAAGAAGAGAGATGGCGGGTGGCAGCAGGGGAAGATAAATGCGAAGGAAGAAGAGAGGCAATGGCAGCAGGGGAGGAAGACTGGCAGAGGAAGAAGAGAGGTGGCGGAAGCAGGGGAAGAAGACTGGCGGAGGAGGAAGAGAGGCAGAGAAATCGAGGGAAGAAGACTGGCAGAGGAAGAAGACATTTTTAATAAAGGACTTGTCAAAAACCGTCTTTTGTTTTTTGTCACTCTAGCATACTTTTTTGTTAAATGGGTAGGGGAACAATGTACCCCATACTCATTCACATGGGGGGCGTGTTCTGGGGGCCACCTTGTTAAAGGGGGCTTCCAGATTTCAATAAGCCCCTTGGTCGCAGACCCCCACAACCACCGGCCAGGGTTGTGGGGATGAGGCCCTTGTCCCCATCAACATGGGGGCAAGGTGCTTTGTGGTGGGAAGCACCTGCCTCAAAGCACCCCCATGTTGAGGGCATGTGGCCTGGTATGATTGAGGAGGGGGGGCGCTCGCTCGTTCCCCCTCTTTCCTGGCCTGCTGGGCTGCATGTTCTTATAAGGGTCTGGTATGGATTTGGGGGTGACCCCACGCTGTTTTTTTTTGTTTTTTGGCTTGATGTTCCCCTTAAAATCCATACCAAATGTAAGGGCCTGGTATTGATTTGGGGGGCCCCACACGGTTTTTTTTCTTTCATTTTTTGGCATGGGCCTCCCCTTAAAATCCATGCCAGACCCAAAAGGGCCTGGTATGGACTGGGGGGAGGGCATGTTGTTTTAGTACTATATTTTTGAAAAACATATGGCTTTTTGGGCAAAAAAATTACTCACCTATTACTTGACATGCTTAAGTTAAAAAAATTCTCTTCATGTGCATGGAATTCTTCATACAGTATCATGAACTGGCCTCTCTCCTCCCTATTTGCTATTGTGGGATGAACCCAGTATCTTCTTCTGATCCTTCTCCTCTCCTCCTCTTCCAGCAAGATTGCTGCTATTGCAGCAACAACTGATGACATGACCAAGCAACATACATTTTGGAAACAACAGTAATCAACACAATATAGACTAGCGTTCAACGAGGAGGTGTCCAGGAAGGTCATTCCCTTTTATTATGTCCCAAACACATCTACTAGAGATTGGCCTGAACAGAATTCACAGCTTTGATTAACCGGTTCCCGACTTGCTCAAGTACATTTACTGATGCAGAGTGGCAGTGTCCCGTGAATCGAAGTCTATAAACAGCGGCTCGCGCGTGCTCGGTCCGCGATTGCCTGGTAGAGAAGAAAAACGGGGAACCGCCGATGTAAACACGGCGGTTCCCCGCTCTGTCAGGCAGCATGTAAGTGATCTACTGATCCCTGTCACTGGGATCAGTTAGCTCTCTTATGCCCCTGGCAGCCCAGCCCCCTCACAATTAGAACATGCCTAGGGAACACAGTTAACCCCTAGATCACCCCCTGCAGGTTAACCCCTTCACTGCCAATGACATTTATACAGTAATCAGTGGATATTTGAATTTAGGATCGCTGAATAAATGTCATTGGTCCCAAAAAAGTGTCAAAAGTGTCCGACATGTCCGCTGCAATATTGCAGTCCAATAAAAATCGCAGATCGCCGCCATTACTAGTAAAAAAAACAATTGTAAAAACGGCAGAAATTAATTCTCATGGTTTGTAAACGTGGCAACTTTTGCACAAACCAATCACTAAACGCTGATTGCGTTTTTTTTACCAAAAATATTAAGAAGAATATAAAGCCAAAACCGATGAATACATTTTTTTTAATATATTTTTTTGGATATGTATTTTAGCAAAAAGTAAGAAATGTAAAAAAAAAAAAAGGAAAAATTTTTTTTGCAAAATTGCTGCTCTTTTTTTGTTTATAGCGGTGATCAGAAATGAGGTGATCAAATACCACCAAAAGAAAGCTCTATTTGTGGGAAAAAAGGATTGTTTGGGTACAACGTCGCACGACCGCACAATTGTCAGTTAAAGCGAAGCAGTGCCGAATCCCAAAAAGTGCTCTGGTCCTAACGTGGGAAGTCCTTCCAGTCCTTAAGTGGTTAAACACCTGACCTGAATTCACAGCCGATCCCCAGCTACAACGGTGAGGAACCGCTGAACTACTGATTTTTTTTTTGCCGGGAAAACAAACTGCAATTCGCACTGGACTACTGTAAACCCAAGGACCTTTTATGAGAATAAATGTCCGATGGGTCATGGAACAAGGGGAGGCAACTCTGAATTATATTCCCTGTTTTCTGGCCCCACAGGCATACTTACATATCAAGTAGCTTTGGAAGCAGATTTGGGTGGTGGAGAAGACGGGGTGGGCACAATGGTCGACTATGGTGCAAAAGGAGATTCTCAATACCATATTGGTTAAGGCGAACTATAAAGTACTATTTCGTTGGCACTAGCCAAAATCTACAATGATACATCCTCCAACTGCTATCAGGGGTGTAGACAAGAAGGAACCATGTTTCATGTCTGGTGGTCCTGTCCGAAGGTCCAGAGATTTTGGATCATAATTTCAACCTTATCTATGCGTGATGGGGGTTAATGTGACTACAAATGCCAAGACAGTGCTATTCAATGACCTCTTGAGAGAGATACCCAGATGTCTTCCTGTTTCTCCTCCGGTCCTAAGACCCAATTGGCCACGAGTCCTAAGTCCTGATTGGCCAGGAGGAGACGTGACTGCCAGGACTTGGGAGGAGATGCAGGGGGAGAAGCCGCAGAAGCAGCGACCTGGATGGGCAAGTGCAAGGCTGGCAGGGGGGCCTGGCGGTTGACAGGCAAGCAATGCAGTGATGGAGTGATTGGGGGAAGCAGCAATTGATCGGACGAGAAAGCGCCGGGGGCAGGGTGGGAGGTGGTTGGTTGGCTGAGGGGGCTGGCTGGCTGGTGGGGCCGCGGTCCGCCCCCCCAAAAATATTAATTGAGCGCCAGCCGCCACTGCTCTTGAGACTTTAACTAACCCTTCCCCTCCTTTTGGGGTAGGAGACCTATTGTAGACACATTATTTGATACCATGATAACCCGACATTGTTCTTGTATTATACATTTGAGCAATTTTGACCTTTGATCTCTATATTCTTGCTGATAGATGACTTTCGTGCTCAGTCTTGTTTTGTTATTTATGACTGTACTGTTGAACTGACAATCGCAGGTATGCTTTTGTGCTTTGTTCGAAAAACCTTTTCAATAAAATCATTAAAACAGAAAATCACTCACTTCCGGTTTTGCTCCTGCATGCTGACATCATCAGCCAATGACGTGAGGTAGTAAGTGGTTATACTGTACTTTATTATTTTTAGAACAATAATGTGGCATTCATAGCACACTTTTGTGAACAGTGAATGTTAGCCAAATTGCATTAATAGTGAGAGGGGCTTAAAAAGATATGGTTAAATTATTAAAACCAAAGCCTAGTCACCATATGCACCACACACATAAGCCACAGTCCTTGTACCAGTTATATCATAATCAAGAGTCTCACAGACATGTATACACCTCAGCACAAAAAATGTTTAAAAAAAAGAAACACTGTGATTACATATGGGTTTTCTGCACACTAAAAATAGACAGAGAGCTAAACTTTAGCTAACACTTTGTCTGAGCCTACCTTAAAGTAGAGCTTCATTGAAATAGTCAGAAACTGTTTATCAACCTGCAACTGTTGAGACAATGAGAACTGTGGTTCAGAAATGTGTAAAGTACAATATAGAGGAGTCTGTAACACACACAAGTCAGGGTGTATAATGCACAGAGTGCAGGCATCAGGAATATGTAACACACAAAGTGCTGTGATTAGAAGTAAATAACGTATACAGAACCCAGGGACCCAGAGTATGCAGCACACAGAGTACAGAGGTCAGGAGTGTGTAATACACAGATTGTAGGGTGGGATGATGGTACTTTTCATCTTACCCTGCACCCAGAGATTTTCCAGCTCACAGACAACAATCTAAATGCCAGCAGACTGATAACTCAGCAGCTAACCTTTTAGATATGCAAACAATAGCTGCTTCCACATGTTTTAATGGAAACATACACCGTTCACCATATCTGTGAAAGCAATTCTGACCTTTAAGAAATGACTGTGACACCCAGTATCACAACAGACATAGCTGAAACGGTGTTTAAAACAGTGATTGTCGACTTATGAATAAAGGGGGCCTAATACAGGTGCATCTCATGAAATTAGAATATCTTCAAAAAGTTCATTTATTTCAGTAATGCAATTCAAAAAGTGACACTCATATATTTTATATAGATGAGTTACACACAGAGTGATATACAGTATATCAAGCATTTCTTTCTTTTAATTTTGATGAGTATGTCTTACAGCTAGTGAAAACCCAAAATTCAGTATCTCAGAAAATTAGACTATTACATAAGACCAATAAAAAAAAAAAAGGATTTTTAATACAGAAATGTTGGCTTACTGAAAAGTATGTCCATGAACAGTATAGTATGCACTCAATACTTGGTCGGGGCTCCTTTTACATGAATTACTGCATCAATGCGGCATGGCACGGAGGCGATCAGCCTGTGGCACTGTTGAGGTGTTCTGGAAGTCCAGGTTGCTTTGATAGCAGCCTTCAGCTCATCTGCATTGTTGAGTCTGGTGTCTCTCATCTTCCTCTTGACAATGCCCCACAGATTCTCCATGGGGTTTAGGTCAGGCGAGTTTGCTAGCCAATCAAGCACAGTGATACCATGATCATTAAACCAGGTATTGACACTTTTGTCAGTGTGGGCAGGTGCCAAGTCCTGCTGGAAAATGAAATCAGCATCTCCATAAAGCTGGTCAGCAGAAGGAACCATGACGTGCGCTAGAATTTCCCGGTAGAGGGCTGCGCTGACTTTGGACTTGATAAAACATAGTCGACCAACACCAGCAGTTGACATGGCTCCCCAAATCATCATGGGCTGTGAAAAATGTTGCATTTCATTTGGAAAGCAAGGCCCCAGAGTCTGGAGGAAGAGTGGAGAGGCACAGAATCTAAGTTGCATGAGATCCAGTGTGAAGTTTCCACAGTCAGTGATGATTTGTATATCAGTTTCACTTTTTGAATTGAATTACTGAAAACCTTTTAATGATATTCTAATTTTATAAGATGCACCTGTATGTGGCTCCTGACATCACCAAACATGCGCATAACTTTCAATAAATGTGTAGCACCCTCTAGTGTACAGTCCGGGAAGGCAATTTTATGCTGACTCACAGTAGTTAATTGAGTCTGGGAATTTGCTGTGGGTTCAGCTTGAGGTCAGGCTGGAAGGCTCTGCAGACCAGGCCTTTATCGCATCCCCCTGGTTCTGGAGGTCCATGGAAACTTCTAGAAACTAGTGGGCAGAGATAAAGAGGCAGGGTCTGAATATTGATGGGAGTTTTGACCAGTGAGGCCTGGTGGGGTGGTAAGACGGGTCCATAAATATAGAAGAACGTGGCCAGCAAAGGCTGCTTAGCTGCCAACAGCCCCGACATGGTATTCAGACCCTTGTCCCAGTCTTACCATGTCACTGGAAATTCGGCTTTGTCCTGTTATATCACCAGAGCCACCACTAGAGGTCCAGGGCTGGCATTGGTGACTTTGTCTCCGCTGCCATTTTACAAAAGACCAGCTCTCATGGGGAAGAAACAAGAGGGCTGAGCCCAGGTGGCAATGAAAATGGCTGCCAATAGAAATGGAAGCATGGAGGTCTCATAATGTATCTGGTGACAAGTGAGCGCTGTATCTGGTGACAAGTGACAAGCCTCATCTGTGGTGACAAGCTGCATCTGGTGACAAGCGAGCCTGCATCTGGTGATAAGTGAGAGCTACATCTGGTGACAAGTGACACAAACTGCATCTGGTGACAAGTGAGCGCTGCATCTGGTGACAAGTGACACAAGCTGCATCTGGTGACAAGCTGCTTCTGATGACAAGTGACAAGCTGCATCTGGTGACAAGTGATGTGGCAGGTGACACGTTGCATCTGGTGGCAGGCTACGTGGCAAGTGACAAGCTGCATCTGGGTGCAGGCGACGTGGCAAGTGAAACGCTGCATTGTTAGCAGGCAATGGTGGCAAGTGACACGTTGCATCTGGTTGCAGGCGACAGTGGCAAGTGACACGCTGCATCTGATGGCAGGTGACGGTGGCAGGCTCAGGGCTCCCACTGATTCTGCATTATGGTGAGTTGAACTATTTAATTTTATATTACAATGTAATAATAGAAATAATGCACTTCAATCATCTTGACACCATATCAACCATGGTGCTGTGATGATTGAAGCACTAACACCAGGTGTTTGGAGTATCTTTATCTGCTGATTGTTAAACTTTCTGGAATACACATATTGTTATTGTGGTGTAGGATCTGAGCCTGGTGTCCTTCTTTCTTTAGTTCTTTCCTTCCTTCCTTCTCTCCCTATCTCTTTCTCTCTCTTTCTTGCTTTCTTTCTTTCTTTCTTTCTTTCTTTCTTTCTCCCTCTCTCTTTCTCCCTTTCTCTCTTTCTTTCTCTCTCCCTCTCTTTCTCCCTTTCTTTCTCTCTCCCTCTCTTTCTCCCTTTCTTTCTCCCTCCATCCCTCTCTTCCTTCTCCCTCCATCCCTCTTTCATCTCAGACTCTAACCACACCCCCTTTAAGCCATGTGCCACATTTTCCCACCCCTGCTACACCACGCCTACAAATGAATGCCCCGCCCCTAATTATAATAAGACTCCGCCTACAGACAAAAAAAGTGCCCCTATAAATTTTTTGAGAAATGTTGGCAACTGTGAGGTTGTCGGGTGGAAGATGGAATGCTGAGGCTAAAGATCGTGAGGCCTGGGAGGGGACCCCAGGGCTGGGGGGCTTTGACTTCAGGCTGGAGCAGAAGAAGGAAGGAGAGGAAGTTGAAGAGAGGGATCTCCACTACCCTTCAGTCTCATCCAGGAGACACCCTGTCTAGCATGGTAAGATCTGTCCAGCAGGAGCCCTGAACAGTAGTCTTATCCAAGGCAGCAGGATTCAAGGGACAGTGTGAGTTTCAGCAAGGGGACACATTGCCACTGCATACAGTTGAGACTTTGCTATTTTCTAAGAAGGAAACATAGTAGCTCCTGCAAATTGGGACTTTGAGAGTTTCACCAAGTGGACATAGTAGCTCCTGCAAGTTGAGGCTTAGCTATTTCACGAAGGGGACATAGAACTCCTGAAAAGAGAAAGGTTGTTATTGATTCACTAGAGATTGATTGCTTGAAGGAGTACAACCCAGGATCTGCATGTTTGTGTGCATAGTGAGGGAAGTTTGTAAGCTGTTCTACCCAGTCAAGTTGGGCATGCCATAACCCCTCATCCCCATCCAAGTTGTTTTCCCTCTATAAAACCTCAATAAAACTCCATGTGACCTTTGGAAAAATGTGTGTTACCTAACTGTGCAGGAATAGGGGGGCCTAAAAATTCAGCTGCAATCTAGGAGGTAGCGTTACATATGTAATGCTTAAGAGGACTGTCAGAAACTGCAGACCTAATGGAGGAAATGAGGGTCAGAGAGTGTGAACATTTTTGGCTGGTAATATGCTACATGTGGGGAGGTGCAGCGTGGGGCAGAGTCCAGTTGTAGAGAACAGAACTGGAAGACACCAGACCAGGAACACGGTATATAACAGCAATGTGTAGAGGAGCAGGTCTCAGATGTGCCGGCAGCATCTGTCTTGAGGGGCAGAATGCGGCCTGGCTGGTCTGTACCAAAATGGGGAGGTTTCCAGAAAGGATGGCACATCCCATCTCTTCCCTACTCATCTGGAACCTCTCCCTGCCGCTAATCACTACAATCTGTGTCAGACAGTTGACCTGTACCTACACTACTTACACTCAAAATGTGCACCAAGCCTGGAAGCCAGGGTCTTAAATTGACTCTGCCTGATCCAAAATGGCCACCAGAATAACATGCGGTGGCAGCATCCAAACAGATAGCTCCCCCAGTGACCCAGGAAATCATAGAGGAACCATGTTACTCTTGACTTCCTCTTCCCTTGTAATACCGCTATGATTGAGCGCCAGTGGAGAAAGTAGACTGCACCTGCCAAAATACAGAAAACAATATGAAACTGCATACATGTTACATGTGGCTATTAGACATCAATGCTTTACCCTAATCAATGTTCCCACTACAGACTGCTGAGGTTTAAGGGCTGCACATCACACACCAAAGGGCCGCATGTGGCTGTCAGGCTGCAGGTTGGGCACCAGGAGTTTAAAACATGGTAGCTTTATTTACAAGGCCATAGCTTTTCAACCGGTTGCCGCTCAGCCACAGTACATTTACTGCAGCAGGGCAGCACGGACAGGCTGGATCAAGTACATGTACGCGATCCAGCCTGTCCCGGTTTAGGGGGGCATAGCACACCACTCCCGTGACTGCGGATTGCGGCTCCTGGTACTCAAAGTGGCTGGGGATCACAATGTCAACAAAGCTGTTATGAATGAATTTCATTCATAACAGCTATGATTCCTATAGTGATGCTGTGATTGGCCCACAGCTATCATATCATACCTGGGCCAATCACAGCACCCCGTACCATGTGATAGTTGTGGGCCAACAGCACACAATAGTAAATCACAGCTGTTATGAATGTAAACCATTTGACATTTAATATCAGGATTATGGCAGCTAGCTGTCATTTTTTTCTGTGGGCAATTTTAAGTGGAGGTTTTTAAGTACCGTAGTTTGTCGCCATCCCATCCACGAGCGTGCGCAATTTTAAAGCAAGACATGCTAGGTATCTATTTATTCGGTGTAACATCATCTTTCACATTATACAAATTTTAATTCATTAAAATGTACTTTTTCCAAAAAAATTGCATTTGAAAGACTGCTGGGCAAATACAGTGTAACACAAAATATTGCAATGATCGCTATTTTATTCTCTAGGGTCTCTGCTAAAAAAAAATATATATATATATATATATAATGTGTGCGGACCCCCTAAGGAGCTGCAAATAGAATGGGATCCCCCTCCCTGCACAGCCAGGCACACCACATTTTCACAGCACATTTGAGGCAAGGAACAGTCCAGTGCTTTGTTTTGTATTTTTATTAAGGGGTTAAACTTGGATAGGGAGAAGGGTGATATAAGATGCCCACTTGACTTTAGTAGAACTTTTCAGGGACAAACCTCATCTGTACAGCTATTTACACTCCTCAGCTTCCTCCAGCACAACACTTGCTTGAAGCACTACAACTCCCTGGACCAGCTGGCACTGTTAGATTGGTAGCAAATGCCATTTACAGGCATGGACCACGTGCCCCTTGTTTGTGTAGCAAAGTCCTAGTGCCCAGCTGTTCTTCTGTGGCTACTAATCCCAGCACCACCTCTTCAGGCACTGCCAGCCTACCTGGCTGCAGCTGCCCCTTTCTCCAGCCCTCCTGGCTAAACTTCCACAGTCCTCACAGACTGACCCTGCATCCATCTCAGACTGCTCTCACCCAGTCTTCTCCAGCGACGGCTGGTCAATAAGGGGCGCTTGGGCGAAATGTCAGCCTGACCCCCTAAAGGAGGCTCCGGTATACAGCAAGTAGTGAACCTATTGGTTAGTCCTAAAAGTCTATGGATGTGCGCTGAACAGGCGCACATACATAGACTGATTGGCTGCCCTGAGTCAGTGACTGCCAGTGATTGGCTTGTCACTGTGCTGTGGGTAGGGGTGGGTCCAGAGCGGCTGACTCGAGGAGATGAGGAGAGGAGGTACTGTGCTGCTGTGTAATGGCTCCCTGTCCCTGTGCAATGGCTCCTTGTCCCTGTGTAAAGGCTTCCTGTCCCTGTGAAAAGGCTCCCTGTGCCTGCCTGTGTAATGGCTCCCTGTGCCTGTGTAATGGCTCCCTGTCCCCTGCGTAATGGCTCCCTGTCCCTGTGTGATGGTTACAATTCCTGTGTTTTGGCTACAATACCTGTGTAATGGCTACAATACCTGTGTTCTGGCTACAATACCTGTGTAATGGCTCCCTGTCCCTTTCCCCTGTGTAATGGCTGCAATACCTGTGTAATGGCTCCCTGTCCCTGTGTAATGGCTACAACACCTGTGTTCTGGCTACAATACCTGTGTAATGGCTACAATACCTGTGTTCTGGCTACAATACCTGTGTAATGGCTCCCTGTCCCTGTGTAATGGCTACAATAGCTGCGTAATGGCTACAATACCTGTGTAATGGCTACAATACCTGTGTAATGGCTCCCTGCCCCCTGTGTAATGGCTACAATACCTGTGTTCTGCCTACATTACCTGTGTAATGACTCCCTGTCTCTGTGTTCTAGCTACAATACCTGTGTAATGGCTTCCTGCCCCCTGTGTAATGGCTACAATACCTGTGTTCTGCCTACATTACCTGTGTAATGACTCCCTGTCTCTGTGTTCTAGCTACAATACCTGTGTTCTGGCTCCAATACCTGTGTAATTAGAAGGAAAGAGTAGATATGGGTGTGGCGCTGCTAAAGGGATAAGGTCTGGGAAAGTGAAATGTGCAATGAAGAAAAGGGTCTAGGGGTATGGGATGTGCAAATATTAAATGAGTTTGCAACAAGCAATGTATATCTCCCAAAAAAGTGCAAGTGCAGTGTGCAATATATACCCTCAAAAGTACACTGTGCAAAAAATTGATACTTTAAAATATGCTACAGGAGCAAGATCACAAATGTAAACATTCTATGTGGTAAGAGTAAATGAAATTTGATTGGTATAAATGTGCTAGTGCAACCTTTAAAAATACATAAATTATAAAATAAAAATCAAATCCATACCATAAGTGGACACAGAAATCTATTAAAGTATTAACCCACATGTAATCCAAGGTAATTAATTTCCAAATATGGTCCAACCAATAGTGTTCCAGTGTATGAATCACCAATATATAGGCTGTCAATAAGAAAAGTTTTATGCTGATGTTCCCATAAACAGCCAACAGATGGAGCTAAAGATAAGATTTCACTCTATTGCCAGCATATGTTCCCAGCCCAGGGACCACTGTGTGCGGGTTATCGAACCGTTCCTAGGATACATGCAAACATAAAGAGATCCAAATAACTTCACTATGCAGAGTGCCACAGCAAATAGTGCAGTTTACTCACACATGCAGTCTTCCAGCTGGAGAAGTCAGACGTTCGGGGATGCCCACTGCTGGCATCGATACCACTGCTAAGCCCGGGGATCGTGGGCTGTAGTAACGTAATTAGTTCCAGCTTTCGCGTTTCGTCATTGAACGTCGTCTGAGGCAGCGCCATCTTACTACACCCACGGCTTATAAGTAGTGTTGAGCGAACCCGGACTGTAACGTTCGGGTCCGTACCAAACTTTGGGGTGTCCGGGACCCGGACCCGAACACGGACGTTTCAAAAAACGTTTGGGTTCGGGTTCTGGGTTCTGGTAGTTGATCGCGCATGTTGAATAGCTGCAGGGCAGCCAATCAACAAGTGTTTCACTGGTTTGCCCTTAGAAGCCCTCACAGCCATGCTTACTAATGGCATGGCTGTGATTGGCCAGTGCATCATGTGACCCAGCCTCTATATAAGCTGGAGTCACTTGATGCTGCAGTCACATGCTCTCTGAGACTCTGAATAGTGTAGGGAGAGGAAGCTGCCAGCGTTTTTGTGAGGGACAGATTGCAGACATTTTAACATCTGATCCTGCATCCTGAGATTACTACTACTGTTGCTCTGAGGGACAGATTGCAGAGATTTGAGAATCGAGATTTCACATACTGCTGCTTTGAGTGACAGATTGCAGATCAAACCCTGCCTAACACAACAATCGATTCGATGGTACACAACGATCAGATTGTGGGAGTAATTTGAGATTTCACATACTGCTGCTTTGAGTGACAGATTGCAGATCAAACCCTGCCTAACACAACTATTGTTACGATCGTACACAACGATCAGATTGTGGGATCGTACGCAACGATCAGATTGTGGGAGTAATTTGAGATTTCACATACTGCTGCTTTGAGTGACAGATTGCAGATCAAACCCTGCCTAACACAACTATTGTTACGATCGTACAC
>BLSH010364721.1:103939-118893 GCA_018402905.1 Glandirana rugosa | reverse complement strand
GTATGTATATATATATATATATATATATATAAAACCTAAAAAATGAAAACTGTAAAAAAACAAGGAAAAAGAAGAAGACATAAAAAATATGTGTAAAATTTTATGTATACTAATTTCCACAAAAATTACCATCCGTGTTCGGATTTGTAGCGTAACATAACGGATTGTGCTTATACCGGTGGCAATCCGCCACAACAGTCAGTAATATAATTCGGAAACATTATAACTACTACTACATGGGAAACGTTAACCACATTTACAAAAAAGGACCTGGAGGAGTACAGTCGGATGATACCCAGTCGAGGCGGGGAGACTGGGGAAGTCCTGTTGGACTGCATATGGGCAGACAGCCACCTCTTATAGGCTTGGGAAGAGGTTGTCCTGAAGGGGTCAGAGGGGCGGAGCTGACCCATAGTAGGCTGACATGAGGAGGTCCAGGAAAAAACATTTACACCAATTGCAAAGGGTACATCATCATCAATATTACAAAGGCTTAATATAATGACTGACAACACCGCCTAACGGTGGCCATATTCGTGTTAGGCAATACAATGCGATGTTTAGGCTTGTGCCTACCATTAAAAACACCTTTAATCATATGTATTTTAAAATGTGTATAAAAAATACAGAAGAAGAAAAAGGAACAAAAAAATGTCAAAAGTAAAAAATCCAAAATATATATATATATATATATATATATGTATGTGAAAAGTAGATAAATAAAATAAAAAAATAAAAATAAATGTAAATAAATATAAAAAGTGAAAAAATATAAAAATGATACATTTTTTATAAGACATTATTATATAAAATATCTAAAATATGTGAGAAATATATGAGAAAAAAGGGGGGGTATATTATAAACAAGAAGGGCAAAACGGGTGAGTTAAAATGGGGGAGGATGTTAAATGTATGGGCCTGAAAAATGGCTGAGATATTTGAACAGGCCCCCAAAGGTTAAACTAATATCCTAAACATATATATATAAAAATAAAAAAGTGTGTATAAATTAGTATTCCTTTATATAATGTATGGGATAAGGTAGACTAGGGGAGGAACCATAAATAAAAATCTAGTTATGTTTTTAACCACTTCTCAACTGAGCCTGTTTTTTGGGTTTGGTGTTTACAAGTTAAAAACTGTTTTTTTTGCTGTAAAATTACTTAGAACCCCCAAACATTATTTATTTATTTTTTCTAACACCCTAGAGAATAAAATGTCGGTCATTGCAAAACTTTATGTCACACCGTATTTGCGCAGCAGTCTTCAAAGCATGCTTTTTTTTAAATAAATTCAGTTTTTTTGTTAAAAAATAAGACAACAGTAAAGTTAGGCCAATTTTTTTCCATATTGTGAAAGATAATGTTACGCCAAGTAAAATGATACCCAACATGTCATGCTTCAAAATTGCGTCCGCTCGCGGAATGGCGACAAACTTTGCAACTTAAAAATCTCCATTGGCGACGTTTAAAAAATTCTACAGGTTAGCAGTTTTGCGTTACAGAGGAGGTCTAGTGCTAGAATTATTGCTCTCACTTTAACGATCGCGGCGATACTTCACATGTGTGGTTTGAACACCGTTTTCATATGTGGGCTGGACTTACGTATGCGTTCACTTCTGCGCACAAGCTCGGTGGGACGGATCGATTTAAATTTTTTTTTTTTTAAGTATCTATTTTGATTTTGACTCTTTATTTTTACACTGTTCTTTAAAAAAAAAAAAATTGATCACTTTTAGTCCTATTACAAGAAATATAAACATTCCTTGTAATAGAAAAAAGCAGGACAGGACCTCCTAAAAATGAGATCTGGGGTCAAAAAGACCTCACATCTCATATTTACACAAATGCAAAAGAAAAAATTTTTGAAAAAAATGACATTTCAAAAAAAAAAGTGCCCTTTAAGACCGTTGGGCAGAAGCGACGTGTGACATAATTCCCCCCCTGCCGTATTATGGAGCCGAGTGAGTGGCTTCAGCTGCTCAGTCGGCTCATGGACACAGGGGGGAGAGGACCGGATCATCTTCGCCGCTGCCGGTCCAGTAAGCGGCGGAGATGACGGGAAAGCGGCGGGAGGGGGGTACCTCTCCCTCCGCTAATAAAAGTGATCTTGCGGTGAACCTGCCGCTAAGACCACTTTTTTCATGTTCAGAATCGCCTGAAGAAAAAAACGCAGGCACCATTCAGATATCACCACTCAACACACATTTTTAAGTGGTTAAAAATGTGTAAAGGGATATATGAAGGAGGGTACGAGGTATTGCATGTAATGAAATGGAACCAGGAAGGGATTCAGTAATTCGAGATGTAACAGTTCAAGTCGATATCAATATTCATACCTTCAGGCTGGAGGGTGTCGAGAACATAGATCCACTTGGTCTCATTCTTTGATATGGCTATCTTTTTGTTCTCGCCTCTCCAGTGCCCCTTAACATGGTCAATTCCATAAAAACTCATGAGGGAGACGTCTCTGTTGTGGGTTTCACTAAAATGTCTTGAAAGGCTATGCTTAGGGTAACCCTTCTTAATATTATTCATGTGTTCCCTAATCCTAATGTGGAGGGGTCTTGTAGTCCTGCCCACATATTGGTACCGACAAGGGCATTCTATAACATAAATCACATGTGTTGTATTACATGTGATTAGTTGTTGAATCTTATAGACTCTACCCGTGGATGTAGATTGAAATGTTTCCTTCTTCCTAGATAATCTCTTGCTCAAGCGGCTGGGTAGGCATTGTTGGCATCTGAAGAAGCCTTTCATGTTGGGAAACAATCTCACCTCCTTAGGAGGGTCTACCACATTATGAACTAGTTAACTCTGTTTCTTAGGCAACAAGGCCCTTAATGTTCTATCTGATTGCAAAATGGGCCAGTGTTTCTTTACAATGTCTTCAAATTTCTTGTGCTGTCTATTAAACCCAGTCACAAAGGCAAATTCCATGTTACCTTGTTTCTTTTTTGATCCTTCATGAGAGATTCTCTATCCATATTCCTAACCTTTTCTTTCAATGGTCTCAACTTGCTCATACGGTAGCCCTTTTCTTTAAACCTATCAATCAGTATGTTGGCCTGGTAATCGAAATCTTAATAATGGACACAGCCTTGATCGCATTCTCCAGAAAAAGAGATCCCATACTGATTTGAATTTATTTCATTGAAAAACCCTTTTGACTCATCTTCGGTACCCCTCCAGATCAAAAATATATCATCTATATATCTCTTATAAAAGAGGAGGTTGGGTCGTCTACGGCTGTATATTTGTTCTTCTTCCCATTTCCTGTAGGAATAAATTTGCCACACTGGGGGCATATTTGGCCCCCATCGCAACGCCTTTAGTTTGTATGTAATATCCATTCTTGTACCAGAAATAATTTGTGGTCATAGCCAGCTCTAATCCTTCCAAAAGAAACCCAATTTGTTCATGCTTCAGGTCCGGGAACGCATTTAAAGCCCAATTGACGCTATCGATGCCATCCTTCTGTCTGATGTTGGTATATAGCGAGTTCCCGTCAATGTTAAAGCAAAAGATCTTCATCGGTGACCTGGATCTCTCTAATCTCTCTAATGAGTTGTTTGCTGTCCCATAAGTAAGATTTCCCGTTGGGTACAATGGGCTGCAGAAACTCATCGAGGTATTCACCCAATCTTGAAGATAAAGAATTAATGCCACTAACGATGGGTCTCCCTGGTGTTTTTTCCTGACCTTTATGAACCTTAGGTAAGTAATAAGTGACTGCCATTACAGCTGCCTCTGGAACCAAGTATTTCGCCTCCTTTTTGTTCAGGTAGCCTTTGTCTTTTCCTTTACTGGCATAGGTTTTTATTTTCTTCATGAAACTCCTCTTGGGATTCTGATTCAGTTTCTTATATGTATCGTCTTTACTCAGTAAATTCTCCATCTCCGTTTCATAATCTCCTTTGTTCAAGATAACCAGGCCTCCTCCCTTATCCGACGAGCATATAATCACATTTTCCCTCCACGGTTGCCCCTTGTCCGTTTCCTTCCCCCCAACCTTGGGGTCTGTTGTAGGGATTGGGGCCACGTTCCCAACCCCCTCTCGGAGGTTTCCACGTGACTCCTCTTTGTGCCGATAGGGGGGCCTTTCGTGGTTCCACACGTTTGCTCCCCTTGGGTGTCTGGGTGGTCCCCCTCCCCGTGGGGGTCTTGGTGGACCGTAACTCCCCCAATTCCTGGGGGGCCTCCCATTGTGACCTTCGTGAAAAAAACCCTTTGTGGGCGATCCCAATGTCTCCCCTCTTCATATTGCAATGGCAAGTATCTGTTATAGGTTTCGATAGGCCCCTTATTATTATTATTATTATTATACAGGATTTATTGTCTTGGGTGTTCTAGGTGTCCTTTCGTGGTGTTCCCTTCTAGGACTGTCGCGTCTATAATTGTTCCATTTCCGGTCTTGCTGTCCAGGGGTTCTGTTCCCAAATGTCCGCTGACTCGAGACAGGTGTTCTGTGTACCAGGGATCTAGTATCAGACCACCCATCATCCATTTCCTCTCTTTCGGGTGTGGTCTCTCTCGATATGCTGTTCATGTTGTCAGTGCTGGGTTGTTCAGTCCCATATTCCTCATCTGCTTGCCAGCTGTAGACACGTTGGTTCTCATAATCCATGGCATCCCTGCAAAACTTCTTCTGTTTCTTATTCTGGATCTCTCTATCATATTTCTGTATTCCCTTCTTAAGAGATTTCTCTCTGTCTATATATTCCTTACTGTCGCAAAAAGGGGTGAGTTTCTCTTTGATCTTTTGAATTATATTTTCTGTTTTCCTGAGCTTGGATTGTCTCCTCTTAATTAAATGCGCTAGAAGTTCAGATTCTTTCATGCTGAAGAACCTATACCATTCCTCCATCAAATCTTTATCCCCTAGGCTATCATTGGGAGAAATGTCCCATCTGAGCCTCCTTGGGGTCATTTTTTCTAAAATGTACATCACCAAGGTGGAAATGTCCCACCAGACCCTTAGTTGTTTTTCCATATTGTGTTTAAGTTGTCTAAATAAACTTTACATATCTTGGTCATTGACTACATTTTCCTGATTGAATACTTCTTCTAAATGAATAGTTCTGCTGTTCATATACCCAAAGATGTCCATTGCTGCAGCAACTGTAGTGATGCACTACAAAAAACGATTTTATAAATATGGGGTGTTGCCGCGCTATGGAATGATATACAAAAATGTTAGCTGCTGCCCCCACCTTACATCTGACAAGCAGATGCGGATAAGTAGAAGGAAAGAGTAGAGATGGGTGTGGCGCTGCTAAAGGGATAAGGTCTAGGGATGTGAAATGTGCAATGAATGTTGAGCAGGTGTATACAATGTATAACCCCAAAAGTGCAAGTGCAAAATCAGACCAATGTTGTCAAAGAAAAGGGTCTAGGGGTATGGGATGTGCAAATATTAAATGAGTGTGCAACAAGCAATGTATATCTCCCAAAAAAGTGCAAGTGCAGTGTGCAATATATACCCTCAAAGCTACACTGTGCAAAAAATTGATACTTTAAAATATGCTACAGGAGCAAGATCACAAATGTAAACATTCTATGTGGTAAAAGTAAATGAAATTTGATTGGTATAAATGTGCAAGTGCAACCTTTAAAAATACATAAATTATAAAATAAAAATCAAATCCATACCATAAGTGGACACAGAAATCTATTAGAGTATTAACCCACATGTAATCCAAGGTAATTAATTTCCAAATATGGTCCAACCAATAGTGTTCCAGTGTATGAATCACCGATATATAGGCTGTCAATAAGAAGAGTTTTACACTGATGTTCGCATAAACAGCCAACAGATGGAGCTGAAGATAAGATTTCTCACTCTATTGCCAGCATATGTTCCCAGCCCAGGGACCGCTGTGTGCGGGTTAGCGAACCGTTCCCGGGATCCGGTACATGCAAACATAAATAGATCCAAATAACTTCACTATGCAGAGTTTTTCTTCTTCTCTAGTTCCTTGATGGTTTTCCAAATTTTATCCTCCTTTGATTTATAGACCCTCATTGTCTTCAATTCCCCTTCTACCATCCTCTTATAAACCTCCAGGCTATCACCCCCTGCTCCTTTAGGGTTGAAAATCGATTTGTTTCTTAATCCTGTATGTTTGTACTTTGTCTGTTTAATAACTGTGGTTTCCTTTTTGTTAGTAGCAAAGAATTTTTTGATATTCAATTTCCGAAGGAACTTCTGCAGATCTATGTAGACCACAAATTTGTCCAGATTTTGAGGTCAGCTGAGGCGGATTAGGAGAAACTGTAGCAAGATTGAGGATTTTGATTACCAGGCCGACATACTGATTGATAGGTTTAAAGAAAAGGGCTACCGTATGAGCGAGTTGAGACCTTTGAAAGAAAAGGTTAGGAATATGGATAGAGAATCTCTCATGAAGGATCAAAATAAGAAACAGGGTAACATGGAATTTGCCTTTGTGACTGGGTTTAATAGACAGCACAAGAAATTTGAAGACATTGTAAAGAAACACTGGCCCATTTTGCGATCCGATATAACGTTAAGGGCCTTGTTTGCCTAAGAAACCGAGTTTTGTCTACTGTAGTGCACCCTCGCTAAGACATAAACTAGTCCATAATGTGGTAGACCCTCGCTTCTTCAGATGCCAACAATGCCTACTCCTGGTTCCATTACATTGCATGCAATACCTCGTACCCTCCTTCATATATCCCTTTACACATTTTTAAAAACATAACTAGATTTTCATTTATGGTTCCTCCCCTAGTCTACCTTATCCCACACATTATATAAGGGAATACTTATTTATACGCACTTTTTTATTTTTATATATATATGTTTAGGATATTAGTTTAACCTTTGGGGGCTTGTTCAAATACATTTAACATCCTCCCCCATTTTAACTCACCCCATTTTGCCCTTCCTGTTTATAATATACCCCCCCCCCCTTTTTTCTCATATATTTCTCACATATTTTAGATATTTTATATAATAATTTCTTATTAAAAAAATTTCATTTTTATAATTTTTCACTTTTTATATTTATCTACTTTTCACATACATATATATATATATATATATATATATATATATATATTTTTTTTTTTTTTTTGGATTTTTTACTTTTGCAATTTTTTTGTTCCTTTTTCTTCTTTTTTTGGATTTTTTATACACATTTTAAAATACATATGATTAAAGGTGTTTTTAATGGTAGGCACAAGCCTAAACATTGCATTGTATTGTGTCGGGTGAATATGGCCACCGTTAGGCGGTGTTGTCAGTCATTATATTAAGCCTTTGTAATATTGATGACGATGTACCCTTTGCAATTTGCGTAAATGTTTTATAGCCTGAGAAGAATGATGACAGTACGGCTCTCAGGGAAGTTCACATGACCACGGGGTCATGTGACTTGTTTTGTTACTGGGTTACCGCATTGCTTATCTAGTTCCACACTGCCTACCGCATATTTACGGCGGCAGTGTGGATGCTGGCCGCGAATCGCTGTAAAAAGGCGGCTATCTGTGAATGGCCGCTAGGGGGTGCGCGCGCCTGCCACACTCCTGAGAAGTGTGCCCGCGGCTTGGGCAGACCCGATGTCCGCGATGAGCGGCCACAGGCAAAGAACGGGGAACCGCCGATGTATACACGGCGATGTAAACACGGCGGTTCCCCATTCTGACAGTGCGGGCATGGGAGATCTACTGATCCCTGTCACTGGGATTAGTTAGATCTCTCATGCCCATGGTAGCCCTACCCCCCCCCCCCCACAGTAAGAACACACCCAGGGAACACAGTTAACCCCTAGCTCTCCCCCTTCACTGCCAATGACATTTATACAGTAATCAGTGGACATTTAAATTTCTGATCGCTGAATAAATGTCATTGGTCCCAAAAAAGTGTCAAAAATGTCCGACATGTCTGCTGCAATATCGCAGTACCGATAAAAATCGCAAATCGCCGCCATTACTAGTAAAAAAAAAAAAAACCCAGAAATGAATTCTCACCATCCGTAAACGCGGCCATTTCTCTTCCGTTCACTAACAGACGCAGCCTTCTTATGACACATGGGGTTATGCTCATCCTACTAGGAGTAGACTAGGCAAAAACAAACAAAAGCGTAGGTTGGCCCCTCCCAGGGGGCCGTCCTCACCTCAGCATATAATCCCCCTGCTCTGCATAGCACATCAGTTTTCTTTTGCCTAGTGCAAGGAGTAGACCTGGTTCCCTTTGGGATCTGTGGTCTCCTGAAGATTCATCTGATGAAGACTGCTATCAAGAAGCTGGCTGGTGGTATAGAGGATATCTCGAATCCAAATCTTTCCCCAGTCCGTCCGACACTATGCGAACGCCCTTCGGGGTGCCCACCGCATAGCGCCCGTTCCGTGCGGGCGGCCAGTGGCTAAAACCCACTAGAGCCCAGTTACTAGGTACGCCTGTCCAAGGGCCTGGCCAGCAGCATGCCTCCCCTAGGGGATGGTAAGTCTGCTCTGGTGGCTACCGCTGCGCCCGTCGAGGATTGGTGAGTGGACCCCTCTGCCGCCTTAGGGCGTGGAGAGTGGGCATCTGGGCTGCTTTGGTGGTAAGCCGGCCGGTGGGGGCTCAGTAGAGGGACAGTTTGGGTAGTACCCTTGTGAGGTTAAGCCTCCGTTCCCCCCCTCCCCCCTCCCACTCCCCCCAGCCGCAGTACGGCACTATTGCACTGACCGTTCGACTCTACACCGACCGTCCGGAGCGCTGTGTTCGGCGGATCACCGCCATTGAAAGATAGAGCACCGCTCGTTCGTGGCCGAC
Organism: Glandirana rugosa; assembly: GCA_018402905.1. Lineage (NCBI taxonomy): Eukaryota > Metazoa > Chordata > Amphibia > Anura > Ranidae > Glandirana > Glandirana rugosa. The sequence goes on along the minus strand of BLSH010364721.1, from coordinate 110,109 downwards.
CGTGCGGGTGTAATGGCAGCATCCATTTGTTTGTGAGACCATGCGGTTCTCAGCCTGCGGTCTGGCGGCCTCCTGTGGTAGCTCAAGGAAGTGCAGCCTGGATACAGGAAGTGCTTAAAAGCAGCAAGTGGCTTCCAGTTTTCGCTTATACAGCATGGCTGACACACAGCAGCAGGCTGCTGGCGTGCAGTAATGTTTGGGCAGTTGCTCTTCCGATCGGAGTGCTCAGGCATCAAAACAGCAAGTATAGCTGGCCCTTCCTGGGTGCTGGTAGCGGTGTGGGCAATCCTCCCGAGTCCCCCTGGTTGATTGGTGGAGTTGAGGTGGTGGTTACACAGTGGGGGTGCCGGAAGCCTGTAATGTCAGAGGCCGGCAATACTATGGCAGGAGTACCTGCGGATCTACAATCCACCCCAGGAACGCTAGTGTCTTTGGAACAGTTGAGGGCAGTGTTTGGGGAGTTCTTTCCCAGGGCAGAGGTACCCGTGCCAAGGGTTCCTCAAAAACGCCCACCACCCCCTCTTTCCTCCGGGGAGGATTCAGATCTGGAAAGCGCATCATTGGTCACACCTGTGGATCTCTCAGAGGGTGAACCACCCTCAGAGCATGAGGAGAGTCAAGAAACGCTATCTTCGCGTGATAAGGCGATAGTGGAAGCACTGATCACTGATATCCGCAAGTCCATGCGTCTTGATCCAGCTGGGGAGTCGCATGAGTCCGCTTATGTTTGTGGCCCACTTAAACCACCTAGGGCCCCTAGGGCTTACCCTTATAACCCATTATTTGAGCAGGCGGTGTTTAAGGAGTGGCGTAGGCCACCAAGTTCTTTTACTTTGCCTAAGGGCTTTGCGGTGCGCTACCCCTTTGAGGAAAGCTTTACTAAGAGATGGGCCTCTCCGGTGGTGGACCCCGCCGTGGCACGGGTAAATAAAGCAACCACCATTCCCTTGGAGGGGTCGCCTTCCTTTAAGGAAGCGGCCGATCGCCGCACAGAGACAGTGTCCAAAGCGCTGTTCTTGTTGGCTGGCTCAGCCATGCGGCCGGCACTAGCAACTGCAATGGCGGCACAGTCGCTGCGGGTGCAGGCTACTGCTCTATGCACTAATTTGACTTGTGATTGTGCACAGGCTGAGGTTCAGCGGGCACAACATTTGGAAGAGGGGCTCCGCTACATATGTCAGGCTGCTTTGGACCTCCTTCCTATACTGTCAAAAATGTCTGTTTTTTCAATCGTTATCAGACGGGTGCTATGGCTCCGATCTTGGTCGGGCGATTAGGCTTCAAAGAAAGCACTGGCGGACCTTCCCTTTCAGGGAGAGCGTCTGTTTGGCCCACGGTTGGATGAAATCATTAAGGATTTCACAGGAGGTAAAAGTACTTTTCTCCCGGAGCCTAAACGGCGTGAGTGGCGGCGCAGACAGGGGCCTGTCGCGTCAAGTCAGAAGTTTTTTCGGGCGTCCGGCTCAGCAGGGAAAGGCTGCAAGACCGGAAGAGCTTTCGCAGGGCACAGTAAAAGGCCCTGGCAGAATAAGTCTGAAAAAGCGAAGGATAAATCCGCATCCGCATGATGGGTTGCCCCCACCCACTTCACGGGTGGGGGGCCGGTTACTGGGGTTAGCAGACAGATGGGCTGCCCGCATCACCGATCGGTGGGTCCTGGAGGTGGTGTCTTCCGGGTACAGGATAGAATTCAGCTCTCTGCCCCCAGAAGGATTCTTCCCCTCAAACCTGAGGCTCAAGCAGGAACGCCACCAGGCGCTTCTAGGCGCTGTCCGAGCTCTCGCCGAACAGGGGGTGATCATACCGATGCCCAGGATGGAAAGATTCCACGTTCCGATTTGTCTCAGTCATCAGCGTTTTCTGCGTCTCGCAGTGGGAGATCTGCATTACCAGCTTGTGGCGCTTCCCTTCGGGTTGGCCGCATCTCCCCGGGTGTTCGCCAAGGTGGTGGCCCCGATGTTGGCGCTGCTGAGACAGAGAGGTATCGCGGTGGTAGTGTACCTCAACGATTTACTGCTGAGGGCAGAGTCGGCTACAGCTCTGGAGGAGAACGTGACAATCACGGTAGCCATGTTAGAGGAGTTCGGTTGGCTGATCAACCTACAAGGGTCATCATTAACTCCGACTTGCAGGCTGCAGTACCCGGGTCTGGTTCTGGACACGGTACAAGCAAGGGTGTTTCTAATACCAGGCAAGCTATTGACTCTTCAGACAGCGGTGCGAACCCTGCTGTCACGCCAGTGGTTCTCCTTACGGTTCTGTATGCGAGTATTGGGTCTCATGGTGTCGACATTCGAAGCGGTGCCTTATGCCCAGAGTCATATCCGACTCCTACAGAGGACAATTCTGTCTCAGTGGGACAAGTCTCCCCTATCCCTAGACAGACGGATCAGGTTGGATCATCAGACTCAAGAGTCTCTGGTTTGGTGGATTTGGTCTCCGGCCATAAGGTTGGGGAAGAGTTTTTCTCCCCTCAATTGGTCGATAGTGACAACGGATGCCAGCCTGTCAGGGTGGGGAGGAGTCCTGGGACAATCCTCCGTCCGGGGTCAGTGGTCAGTACGGGAAGCTTGTCTTCAGATAAATGTACTGGAACTGAGAGCGATCAGGCTTTGCCTGTCTCATTGGACAGAAAGGCTGCGAGGCCGCCCTGTTTGGGTCCAGTCGGACAATGCCACAACGGTGGCGTATGTGAACCATCAGGGCGGAACAAGAAGCGCAGCAGCAGCCGCGGAGGCGGCTCTGATCCTTCGGTGGGCAGAGCATCACGTGCCAGCTCTCTCTGCAATCTACATCCCTGGTGTGGAAAATTGGCAGGCGGATTTTCTCAGCCGCCAGACTCTGGATCAGGGGGCGTGGTCCCTACATCCAGAGGGGTTCCACCAGATTTGCTGCAAATGGGGCACCCCAGAAGTGGATCTGATGGCCTCCAGGTACAAGCACAGGGTACAGGCCTTTGGGTGCAGAACAAGGGATCCGTTGGCGGTCGCCTCGGACGCACTGGTAACGCCCTGTGGTCGGTATCAGCTACTGTACAGCTTTCCTCCTCTGAAGATTCTACCGCGTGTTTTGCGCAGGATGGAAGCAGAGGGAATCCCGACAATCCTGGTAGCTCCGGATTGGCCGCGGCGTCCGTGGTACGCCGATATAGCACGGTTGGTGACAGATGTTCCATGGCGTCTTCCACTTCGCGAAGACCTGCTGTCTCAGGGGCCCATCTTGCACCCTGCTTTACCCTCGCTGGCTTTGACGGCTTGGCTATTGAGGCCCAGGTATTGAGGGATAGGGGTGTCTCGGACTCCGTAATCCCTACTATGGTGAAAGCACGTAAGAGCACCTCACGTAAGATCTATCATAGGACCTGGAAGGCCTACATTACCTGGTGCGAGGCGGGAGGATGGAATCCCCGCTCTTATAGAGTATCCAGAGTGCTGTCTTTTTTGCAGCAAGGACTGGACAAGAACCTGGGCGTTAAGTACGCTTAAAGGGCAGATTTCGGCCCTGGCGGTTCTTTTTCAACGACCATTGGCATCTCACTCATTGATCCGTACATTTGTACAGGGAGTGCGTCATGTCGCCCCTCGGATACGGTCGCCCTTGGCACCGTGGGATTTGAATTTGGTGCTTTCTGTGTTACAGAAACCGCCATATGAAAAGATTAGGGATATTCCCTTACGCTTGTTGTCGCAGAAGGTGGCTTTTCTGGTGGCTATCACATCCGCCAGGCGGTTGTCGGAGCTGGCAGCTTTATCCTGCAGGTCACCCTACTTGGTCCTCCATAAGGACAAGGCAGTTCTGCGGCCTTCACCTTCATTTCTTCCGAAGGTGGTTTCTTCTTTTCATTTAAATGAGGATATTGTTCTTCCCTCATTATGTCCGCACCCGTCACATCCTAGGGAGGTCGAGCTGCATTCTTTGGATGTGGTGAGGGCTTTGCGGTTCTTTTTAAGTTCTACAGCTTCTTTTAGGAAGTCTGATGCTTTATTTTTGCTGACAGAAGGGTTGCGCAAAGGTTTGGCGGCTTCGTCAGCTACCGTATCACGTTGGATACGGAGGACCGTGACTCATGCATATGAGATTCGGGGTAAGGTTCCCCCGTTTCCAGTCACGGCTCATTCCACCAGGGCGGTTAGTACGTCCTGGGCGTTTAGACACCAAGCTTCGGTGTCCCAGGTGTGCAAGGCAGCTACTTGGGCCTCAGTGCACACATTTACTAAGTTTTACAAAGTTGATGTTTTAGCATCCTCGGATGCTGCTTTTGGCCGCAAAGTATTACAAGCGGCAGTTTAGGCACGGTTAGCGCCGCCTGAGAGGGCTTCTTTCTGTTGGGTACATTTGTTATGGTTTTTGCCCTCCCCTCTTGATTGGCACAGCTTTGGGATGTCCCCATATGTCATAAGAAGGCTGCGTCTGTCAGTGAACGGAAGAGAAAAATGGATTTTTTGTATAACTTACCGTAAAATCCTTTTCTCTGAGTTCACTGACAGACGCAGCACCCACCCCTCTGCGTTGGTTTTGTATAGCTTGTTACGAACTGATGTGCTATGCAGAGCAGGGGGATTATATGCTGAGGTGAGGACGGCCCCCTGGGAGGGGCCAACCTACGCTTTTGTTTGTTTTTGCCTAGTCTACTCCTAGTAGGATGAGCATAACCCCATGTGTCATAAGAAGGCTGCGTCTGTCAGTGAACTCAGAGAAAAGGATTTTACGGTAAGTTATACAAAAAATCCATTTTTTTAACAGCTTACCTATAAAAATCCATTTTTTTGAGTACATCACGGAACACAGATGTCCCTCCCCTCTGTCTTCCTTGTGGAGTTCATTGCTTGCTACAAAAACTGATATTCTCCCAGGATCGGAGGGGTTATATAGGGGGAGACTTCCTGTCTAACTTGAATTACCAGTGTCCATTCACCTATAGGTGGCGTATAACCCATGAGGTAATAATTTTATAACCTGCTCTGTGTCCCATGATGTACTCAAAGAAATGCATTTTACAGGTAAGCTGTTAAAAAAAATCCAATTATCTCTCTCCAAGTGCCATGGGGGGAGGAGCCACTGACCAAGATGGCCGCTTGGTGAGGATCGTCTCCACATGGAGACACATGCCGTCCCTATGATGATGATATGAGCTGCTGATAGAGCTGCTAAATGAGCAACATAGCCTGGAGCCGTAATTGATAGAAGCGGAATGAGCAGACTGACCTGACCTGTCGATCAGATCCCCCCCAGGGAAGTGTGCCGGGTGAACCGCCGAGTGAGTTGCTGAGGAGCGGCAGAGGAGGAGGGAGAGAAGACCGGATATTTGGAGGTGCCTCGACCGGTCTTCCGACACTCAGTCCTCCAGACGTGAACCTGCCCCAGTGGAAGCCTAGAGCAGTGCCTCGTGTCCCGGACCCTGCTCTGATCAGCACACAGAACGGGAGCGGTCACGGGTAAAAAGGAATCTGCTCCCCTGAAGGACAATGATCGGGAGTAGAGGTCGCAGGCGTCCCTCGTGGGGGATAGGCGGGTGAGTGTTTGGCGCCTGTTTAAGGCGCACAGCAAAAATATCAATGGATAGAGGTAGCAGGTGGTAGTAGGTAAGGAGACAAGAACCGGCTAGTAGAAGCCAGACTGGGCTAGGTATAGTCCATCTTAGAAGGGCTTGGTAATTACATATTATGAATACGGGGAAAATATAAGAAGGGGCTGGTACAAGGGAGTAACGGACAAAACTGAATCGACATACTGGAGGTATTGATATACTGGATATTACTATACCCTTGTTTGTGTGACTAAGTATACAGCCCCAGAAGCCCCTACAGCCCTGAAACTCCTACAGTATCGCTCTGCACCACCATTACCGCTACCCCCTACCCTGATAATTTATAGAATTCTAATAATAAAATCATAAGGATGCCTGGAAAAACGACTCAATCACAACAAGGAAAGAAAGGCGTATCCGGCAATACAAGTAAATCTAACAAAGCTCAGACACAAAAACCCGATATAAAGGGCTATTTTAATCAGTCACAAAATCAGCATGAGGTTTCAGGAATAGAAGAGGGAAATTCATTTTCAAGCTAGTTGGATCCGGAACAAATAAACCAAACTTCTTTAACAGCAATACAAAGACCTCCATTGGATACAGAGGAAATGGAGAAGGGTACTTGGGATATGCAAGCTTA
>BLSH010364721.1:53955-68686 GCA_018402905.1 Glandirana rugosa | reverse complement strand
AAACCTTAAAATGGACAGAGTACTAGGGGAAGAATTAGGGTCTGTCCGAAGGAAATAGGAACTACGGTGGTTAAAAACAAACAGGGTATTAATAAAATCAAAACTCCTGCTCAAGAAAGAGGTCTGTGTTCCATGGCGGTACCCCCGGTTAAAACGGGGTAGAATACGGTTGGACCGATACCCGATAACCCTTTTATTGATATATACCGCCTTGTCAGGGATACGTCCATTGCAGCAGAAGATACCAGTTATATATCTGCTGTAATAATAGTAAACCCTACTGGGGGTACTCGTATAAGTGAGTAAACAACTTATAACGTTATTGTTAGAAATCTAGGTCAAGGAAGGCAAGATGATTGGGATCTGTTACAGAAGAAAATGTGAGTCTATAGGGATTGTTATTGCAATATTCAACAAATGAGTGAATATGCTCATGGGGGTCATCCCAAATGATAATAATGTCGTCTATATATTGACCATAGAAGACGACGTTACCTGCATAGGGACTGTTCCGCCATATATAGTTATTTTCCCAATAGCCCATAGCCAGGTTGGCATAAGATGGGGCAAAATTGGCCCCCATGGCGGTACCTTGTGTCTGGAGAAAGAACTCGTCCTCAAAACTAAAATAATTATGGGACAAACAAAAATTGGTGGCATCAAGGATAAAGGAAGCCTGTCTGGGATTAAGAAGGGGATCATGAGACAGGTAAAATTCCAAAGCCCTAAGTCCAAAATCATGGGGGATAGAGGTATATAATGAGTTAACATCTAGGGATAACCACATATAGCCTGGTTCCCAATTGTATGGGGTGAGCAACTCCAGTAGATGTGTGCCATCCCTGATGTAAGATTGTAGTTGATGTACTAATGGTTGGAGAAATACATCGATATATTGACTAAGCCCAGAAGTCACGCTCCCCATAGCAGCGACTATGGGTCTGCCTGGGGGGGATGTGGGATGTTTGTGAACCTTAGGTAAGTGATAGAAATATGGTGTTTTGTAAAAATCTTTACGTAGGAAGGCAGCCTCTGATTTGGTGATGATACCATCAGCAAGACCTGACTTGACTAGATCATCTAGTTCCCGAGAAAAGTTATTAATGGGATCACTACGAAGTCGGGTATAGGTGGTGCTTTCAGACAATAATCTGTGGGCCTCGGTGGTATATTTATCTCTATCCATCACCACTATCCCACCCCCTTTGTCAGCAGGTTTGATGACAATACTTCTATTATCCATAAGTGTGTCTAGAGATTTTATTTCTGCAGGGGAGAGATTATTACGATAATAATGTGTGCGTGTGGTGGATTGGCACATTCGTAAAAGATCCGCATATACAACTCTATAAAAGGATTCTAAGTGCGGTCCTTTGGCATGGGCTGGGTAGAAAATGGACTTTGGTCTCAGTTGTGAGTGTATAATGGGTGGGGAGGTAATGAGATACTGAGTGAAAAGATCTAATGTTTCATCATGAACAGGCATAGATGTTAGTACCTCCAGGGAGTCACTATTGAAGTCAAAATCGAAAGTGCTAGTGGGAGAAATAGAGAGGGGATCTGTGGTGGGTGTAGCAACTGATGTTTCTTTGGATTCCTTCATAGCATAATATCTTTTGAGAGTGAGATTACGAATATATTTATTGAGATCTTTAACCACTTGCCGACCGTCAATCGGCAATTGACGGTGGCAAAGTGGCTCTGTAACGCGGATCGCCGTCATATGACGGCGGCCGCGTGATCGCGCCTAGTGAGCGCGCGCGCGCCGCCGGAGGCGCGCCCGCGCGCTCACTGTGTCCGGGGAGGGCCGGGGAGCGGGTGCGGCGGCTTCAATTGCCACCGGCTACCCGCGATGGCCCCCCCCGGAGCGAAGGAGCGGAGGTCCGTGTAAGTAAACACGGACCTCCGCTCTGTGAAGGGGGAAGGGCTGTGATCACAGCCTTCCTGTACATGAAGGCTGTGACCACTTCCCTTCTCCTGTTAGGGCAGTCCCCCCACAGTTAGAACACGCCCAGGGAACATAGTTAACCCTTAGAGCGCCCCCCGCAGGTTAACCCATTCACTGCCAATGGCATTTACACAGTAATCAGTGCATTTTTATAGCACTGATCGCTGTATAACTGCCAATGGTCCCAAAAAAGTGTCAAAATGGTCCGACATGTCCGCTGAAATATCGCAGTACCGCAAAAAATCGCAGATCGCCGCCATTATTAGTAAAAAATAAAAACCCCAAAAATGAATTCTCATCACCCGTAAACGCGGCCACTTTTGCGCAAACCAATCAATAAACGCCAATTGCGATTTTTTTTATCGCAAATATGTGGAAGAATATAAATCGGCCAAAAACGGTGAAAAAAAATTTTTTTTATATATTTTTTTTGGATTTGTATTTTAGCAAAAAGTAAGAAATTTGGGTTTTTTTGCAAAATTGTCGCTCTTCTTTTGTTTATAGCGGCGATCAGAAATGACGCAGAGGGGATCAAATACCACCAAAAGAAAGCTCTATTTGTGGGAAAAAAAGGACGCAAATTTCGTTTGGGTACAACGTCGCACGACCGCGCAATTGTCAGTTAAAGCGACGCAGCGCCGAATCGCAAAAAGGGCTCCGGTCCTAAAGCTGGAAATCCTTCCGGTCCTTAAGTGGTTAAATAACTGACAAGAGTTGGGTCTGTTTGTTGGGGCAAAATTCAGTCCTTTACTAAGGAGAGATACGTCTGCATCACTGAGTATGTGTGCAGATAAGTTAAAGATCTTTATAGTTTTCAGTTTGGGAGTGTGTGGAATTTGCCTTGGAACGTCCTCCCCTGCAGCCTCTCCTGTGAATTTTCGTTTTCTGGAGCTGGCGGGGGGAGGACTTGGGACTAAAAATATAACCTCAGTAGTTGTGGATATGTTTGAGGGGAAAGAGAAACCTTCAACTACTGGATCAGAAGGCTCTGTAACCGTATTGACGGGTACAGAGGTAGTGAGTGTCTGAGACAATTGAGGAATCCTGGGACGTGTGGATCTAATGTTAGCCTGTAAGGGGGGTCTTGTTGTGCCAATAGAAGCCACCTGGGATGAAACGTTAGGTGGATCCACAGTGGGAACCTGAGAGTGAGGGTTAGAAGGCTGAGGATTGGGAACAGTATTAGTGGTAGTAAGTTTGCTGTCGCCAGTTGGTTTTCATCTATTGTAAAATCCATTAAAGCCAGACAACAACCGATTGTGTTTCTGGACCTTATTGGGAGTGTTACGGAATTTAGGCTGGGAAACACGAGAACTTAGGGAACCAGAGGCAGAAGGAACAAGAGGACCAGATGAAACTCGCGGGAGAGGGTGATTAGATTCTGAGTGGCAAGTGCTCTCTTGTGCCCAGAAAACACTCTATTATTATTATAGTCATCTCTTCTAAACTTGCCAAGCTTGGATCCTATCAGTGAGTCTTCCTCACGTTTACTGTTACGTTTTAAAGTATTTAACCATATAGAAGGGATGGCAAGATTCCATGTATGGATATCTTGAGCAAGCATTTGTACTTCGTGGGTCAATTGGTCAAGTTTGTGCGATCTCTGTTCCACTAATATGGTCATCCATTTGGATGTACAGAATTCTGATATATTTTCCCATTCTTTGCGACCCTGGGAGTCTAGAAATGTACAGTCCTTGAGAACCCTAAGGCCTCTGGGAGATATTTTGGCATCTAGGCAGAGTTTCAAAAAGAAACGATCCCACCATTGTTGGTTGGCGTGTTTGATAAGTCTCTCTAGATGTCTAAAATGGCTGCCCAATTTGTGGCGGTTCTTCCCAGTAAGGGTGGCACTAGGGGAAAAAATCGAGGGAGAAAGAACCGTAAATAAATCACCCAGGTTTGTGTATTTGTAGGTCTCTATAGCTTTAAGAATGTCCATTATGACAGGGAAAAATTGGTACAAATAAATAATAATAATAAAATACACAAAAAAAAAAAGAAACAAAAAATTAATAATAAAAAAATAATAAAAATATATGTATTTTTTTTTTTATAAAATTATTTTTATTGATTTTAAAGAAGTCAGTAGAAACAACATACAATACTGAGGGCCAATCCTGGCTACCTCTGGGTCACGCAAGACCACTACTAACTAGACATAAGACATCTATCTAACAGAATTCACATTCTTAGACTCACATCTTCTCAAACACCCCCCCCCCCTGTATTGCCCAGTTGAACCCTTCACCACCCAAGTCTTTCGGACAGTTTACATATGATAAACCCAAGAATTTTTTCCTTCTCATTCAAGACTAGATCGGGTTGAGGAACCTTTCCTCTCCACTGTGCTCTGGGGTAACCGTATCTGAGCTATCTACTCAATTTTTCATGTTATATTCTTCTCTCTTGTACCATAACATTGTAACTATTCCAATTTTAGGTTACTGAGTTAGGCGAGTCATACCATGGTCTCCATACCTTGTCAAATTTTTTATTACAACCTCTAGTTTTGTATGTTGATTTGTAGTAAGGCATTACTTTATTGATCAACCCTTTCCATTGCTTCACCTCTGGGGGAGCTACCTTCTTCCAGTGGAGAAGGATAGTCTTTTTACCATAGTAAAGTAGGATACTCAACAGTGTTCTGTGAGCTCTGGAGGGAACCACCTCCTCCACCAGCCCCAGAAGACATACCCGGACTGACATGGGGATAGGAACCATCAAGACGTCACCTACACAAGAAGTTATCTCTTCCCAAAATGGACGGATCTGGCTGCATTCCCAGAATATATGAAGTGCCCCCGCAGGACTGTGGGAACACCGCCAACACTCCGGGGAAACCGTTGGGAATATTTTAGAAAGCCTCGACGGAGTATAGTAGGACCTGTGGAGAAACTTAAATTGTATAAGCTTATCCCTGGCTGAGACTAGATGCTTGAAAGGTTGGTCCCATACATCCTCCCAGTCTTCCCCCTGAATGCCCGGCACCTCCGCTTCCCATTGCTCCTTACATCTCTGAATAGCTTTGGGAGTAAGTTTAAATAACTCCTGGTATGCCACCGAGAGTACCTTGGGTAGCTCCTTTTCCTGCAGGATAGTTTCCAAGGAGGAAGGCACTGATTCCACTCTTTGATTCCTAAATTGGCTCTGGTAAGCGTGTCTAAGTTGGAGAAATCTAAATAGGTGTCTATTGGGCAAGTTATGTTTGTTCTTTAATTGTTCAAAGGTAAGCAGTTCTCCCAGATTGGTTATGTCTCCCACTGTTCTAACTCCCCTAACTGCCCATACCGCAGGATCTGGGTAGTTTAAAAAATTTGAAAGTCTAGGGTTTAACCACAATGGAGCCATAGGTGAGGTACCCTTGTAGCTAGGCTGTGATAGTGCCCTTGCCTCCTCCCATGCCTTGATAGTGGCCACCATCGACTGAGTGAGTGGGAGGGTAGAGCGCACTCCCCTGTGTATAGCAAAGGGCAAAGATTCAAACGAGCCCAAACTAGCCGCCTCCAAAATGGTAGCCGAGTCACCCTCATCTGTAGTCAGCCATCTATGAACGACCAACATCTGTCCCGCCAGGTAATATTTTCTCCAATCCGGGAGAGCCAGACCCCCCCTACTCCCCGGTTCCTGTAAGGCCTTAATTCCAATTCTAGGTGATTTAGGGGCCCATACAAAGGAGCTAGTAATTCCCTCTAATTGTTTAAAGTAGGAGCGGGGTATCCCCATAGGGGCGTGCCTTAGAAAATAAAGGATCACTGGAAGGAGTTTCATTTTCAATAGATTCACCCTGCCTATCAATGATAAGGGTAGCTTTTGCCAGGTATGCGTTTTTTGTTTCATAAGGGTGATTAGGGGCTGAAGATTAAGTTGAAAATAGTCCTGTGCTCTCGCAGTCACCTGTACCCCTAGATATTTAAATGTGGTGACCCATTTAAACGGCAGGTCTGGGTCTGCCACCTCCCGAGCACCATCACCCAGCGGGAGAATGGAGGACTTACCCCAGTTAACTTTTAAACCTGAAAAGCCTGCAAACCTGTTTAGGATCTCCAGCACCGTCCTCAGTGACCCAACCGGGTCTCCCAGGAATAGCACCAGATCATCCGCATACAAGGCCAAACATTCTCGTATGTTCCCCACCCGAATGGCCTGTATGTTTTTTGATGTCCTCAAGGCTATGGCCATTGGTTCCATCATGAGAGCGAATAGAAATGGGGACAGGGGACAACCCTGTCTAGTACCCCTTCCTATGTCAAAATAAGGAGATATCAGGTGTCCCAATCTCACCGCTGACCTAGGTCTGCTATACAATAAAGTTATCCACTTCCTAAAATTCGGCCCAAAGCCCATACGTTCCAGAACCTTGCCCATATAGTGCCAGTCCACAGAATCGAAAGCTTTTTCGATGTCAATGGATACCAGAATCCGCGTATCCGGCTCTGAGGACGGTAGTTGCAAATGAGTAAATAAGCGCCGGAGGTTCGTGTCGGTAGACTTGGCCAGGAAGAAACCAGTCTGGTCCGAGTCCACCAGAGTGGCAATCACCTTAGCCAGTCTAAAGGAATAGAATCTTGAAATCAGTATTCAGTAAGGCTATCGGTCGGTATGAGGAGCATTCCAAGGGATCCTTCCCTGGTTTCAAGAGGATTACCATATACGCCTCCAGCATGGAGGGGGGTAAAAATTCTCCCTCCAGGCAGGCGGCAAACAAAGCTCCCAGTCTGGGGGCCAATCCCTCAACCACTCCCTTATATAGGTCTGCAGGAAAACCATCCGGCCCTGGGGCTTTATTGGGTGGAAAGGAGAAGATGGCCCTCTCAATCTCCTTGAGCGTTAGTGGGGCTTCAAGTAGTTCCCTGTCTTGTTCTGAGAGCCTCGGCATATCTAATTCTCCTAGTGTAAGATCTAGTGCTGAGTGGTCATATGATGGAATGGGAGTATAGAGCTCAGAAAAAAATTGAACAAACTCATTCAGGATCTCAGTAGGGTCTGTTACCAGCGCCCCTGATCTCCCTTTGATTACAGGAACATTTGTTACTTGATGAAAGTCCGCAACCAGTAGCGCTAACAACTTTCCATTTTTGTCTCCCCCTGCGAATACCGACGCCGCCCTATGGCTGATTTCTGTATGAGCTAGGTCCGAGTATCGCAGTGAGAGACATCTCCTGGCCTCCGCTAGAGCCCTATAGGTCTCGTCAGAGGGCGAATCGGCAAATCTCCCAGCACACCCCCTCTCAGACTCCAGCAGTTGTGCAACCTCTACATTATGCTCTTTCCTGACTTCTTTGATGACTGAAATACACTCCCCCCTTAAGACAGCTTTAAAAGCATCCCACTGCATCCCAGGATTCACTGAGCCTTCATTTAACTCCCAGTATGTAGACGTGGCCTTTTGTATGTGGGACAACACTTGTTCATGTTGTAGCCACCCAGAGGAGATCCTCCATCCCCCCCTCCCAATCCTCCCAAGAGAGAGAGTTAGAAGAAGGGGAGAGTGGTCTGAAATACCTCCGGACAAATAGTCAACCCCCTTTACTAAAGGCATCATAGAGACATTCCCAAACACCAGGTCTATTCTGGCCGAGGAGCGATGTGAAGTGGACAGATGCGAATAACATCTGTCCCCCGGATGTTTCCATCTCCACAACTCTGTCAAGCCGGATGCCCCCACCCAGGTTCCCAGATCCTGGGAGTAGCCCCTAGATGGGTTGGAGGTATCCAGCCCCTCCAGAATGGCGTTGAAGTCTCCCATCATGACCAGTGGAAGCTGGGCATATTCCGCTAACTTGGCCCACAAATCATACAGTAACTGTACATCCGCAGGCGGAGGTGAGTATACATTTACAATTACCATTTTAACATGACATAAATCAAGTACCAGAGCTAGATATCTCCCTCCCGGATCAGAGATCACCCGATGGATGGTGCAGGGGACCGCCCTGTCAATTAGGATTGATACTCCCCTAGCATAGGTAGAATAAGTAGAATGGAATACCTTCTGGAGCCAAGGCTTTTTAAGGGACAGCACCCTGCACCCATCCAAATGCGTCTCTTGCAACATTATAACCTGCGGTTTATAGTGCTTAAGAAATTGAAATACTGATGCACGCTTATACTTATTATTCAGTCCCCTCACGTTCCATGATAAGACTTCTATAGTATTAGCCATGGCATATATAGCAGTCTATAGAGTAGCCAGTCCTGAAAAATTCCCCAAACCATCCAGAGAAAGATCGTCAGATCGGAAACGTTCCTCCAGGTGCAGATCTTGGTTGTACTCAGGTGTGTTGGGTCAACCGGGCAAAATGAACTAACTCCCCCCCCCTGCCATTATACCATAACAAAAAACAACAGGGCCCTCCTCCGCCCCCCTACTCAAACCGGTATGTGGCTTAGTGTCCCAAACCAACAACATAACAAAAACTAAGTTCCTTCCGGTTGCCTGACCAAAAAAAGCAAACCACCATACAAAAAAAAAAATAACCAAAGGTCCAAAAGTTCACCTCAGCGGTCTTGATTGTCTCTGTGGCTCCTATTTCCTGATGTGTCAGGGCTGATCATGTCACATAGTTCTGTGCGGATACAGTGCAGGAAGTGTGATGCAACCGCACCCTCTAGTGGCCGGTATGGGATACTGATCCAGGATAATTGTCAATGCAGCAGATCAACAGTATCTCCATATTCAAACTTTAAGCGAATGTCACAGTAACAATAAGGAAAGTAGTCGAATCTCAAAAGGAGGAGAAAAAGAAGCAGGTATCTCATGACCTCTTCATCCACTTACGGCGTCATGCCAGGACTATCCCACCTATTGCCTGAGCAGGTCCCATTAGGGGATACTGTCCAGCCAGTCGCTTGCCTCCTGTGGATTTTCAAAGAACTTAACTGTGCCCCTGTGCTGCACTCTAAGCCTGCTGGGATAGAGTGTACTGTATTGGATATTTTTCTCCCTTAGACGTTTCCTGATGTCATTAAAGGATCTTCTCCTTTTCTGTGTTTCAGCTGAGAAGTCGGGGAATAACATGATCTGTGCATTTTCATACTTCAGGTCTTTTATCTTTCTGGATTCAGCCAAAATTCTGTCACGGTCCCTGAAATTCAGAAACCGTACCAAGAAGGATCCGGGATAAGCTCCGGGTGGTCTTGTACCCGATGGGACCCTATGGGCCCTTTCTACGATATATGTGGGGGGCAATTCTCCCAGGGACAGGAGCTGTTTAAAGAATTGTTCAGCAAAGGTGACCGGCCTGTCCCCCTCTGCCCCTTCAGGGAGACCCACCACTCTAACATTGTTCCTTCTCTGCCTGTCCTCTGCGTCCTCTGCAATGCTTTCACCATGTCCTGCAGCTCAGCTATATGTGTGGTCTGGGAGTGTGTGGAATCCTCTACCTCTGAAATTCTTTTCTCTGCAGTGGTTAACCTGCCCCTGATTTTATCCATGTCATGCCTGATCAAGTTGCATTCAGTAGCTAGGTGATCTATCCTCACCATGACTGCTGCGCTACTCGCCACAATGGCCTCTAATATGGGCTTCGTTATGGATTCCCGTTCCCGATCCCCAGCCGGGGATTCCAGGTGTGGCCCCGAGGGAGATTGGGCCCTGTGCCCGTCCGAGCGGGAGCCCTCCATACCTGCCGTCTCGCGGTCCTTGGCGCGCTTTGCCCGCTGTTCCTGTGGCAAGATGGCGGCGGCTGCACTCGTGCCCAGGCCTTGTGAGGAACGAGTCGTTCGTGGTTCCAGGAGCGCGGCCTTATAGGATTTTGAAGAGGCCGATGGCATGCTCCAGGATTGGTAAATTAGAGGTGAAACTGGCGCTGCTCAATTGAAAAACACAAAACCCCAAAAAAAAAAAAAACACAAAAAATAATAATTATCCTTGATATAGAATTTCCAGAACGCTGGTATACAATACAAGTAAAGGCTATTGGGGTAAAAGTCCGTAGGATGGGGCATAAACCTTTACTTTGGCTGTCCTACGATAGTATATAATGCATGGGGATGGTTTGCTTATAAAGTAAAAATAAAACTAAAAAGATCTCAAGTGTATAAATCCTTGTGTTATAAATATAAATAACATGCATGTAAATCACAAGGTGAATGAATAAATAAACTTATAAATACATCATATTTAAATATATAAATAAAACATATGTTTTAAAACTACATAAATAAATGATAATAAATACTGTTGTGCAAATTAAAAATCATAAAGTGCCTAAAAAGCGATTAATGTGCAAAAATATGATTAATGTGCAAAAATATTTCCAAGAGCATTAAGATGTGTCAAACCAGAAAAGAGTGAAGAAAACTAAAGAAAATTAAAAAACAACATGAAACAGTCCTTAAATTGAAGTTGACAATCTCCTGGTGCTATAATTAAGGTGCTGTTAGAAGAAATGTCAAAGGTATCCTCAAACTGTGAAGTGCCAAAAAACTAATTTTCCGCTGTGAGTTATGTGCTTGGTGTTCCACCTCCTGCACTGCAATCGTGGGAGCACTCACCGGAAAGCGCTCCCCACTGAAGGGGTACGCGCTTGGTTGTATTTCCTGGGTGTGTGTGTTCCCTCTTTGGATTGTTGTATAGATATACAGGTAAAAGTAAGGTCATCAGACTATTCACCTCCTTCCTTATTTTCTCCACGAATATACCATGCAAGTAAGAGACAGTATCTTGCGCAATATCATTCAGGTATTTTATTTATAATGGTATAATAAACACTCACGTTTTGGCAAGTAAAATGAAGCAGTCACTTTTCAAAAGGCAAAACGGACATCCGCTGTGTTCGCTGCGGTCCACTGCATATACGACCGGAAGTGATGTGTGACGTTCTGGCCACGCCCTATGCGTTTCGTCATTGGACGTCTACTGCAGCTATTTGGCTCGGAGTAATATGACTGAATAGCCCTGAAAAGACGGATGGTGTAGCAGGATAGTGCGGAGCTCTTTCAAGACGCTGCTGCCTCCTTCACATCTGGTCACGCCCCCATAAAAATATATGTATATATAATATAATATAAAAAGGAAATATGTGTGTATATACGCACACACGGCTAAACATATAATATATAAATTATAATGCAAAACAAATTAAATGCAAAACAAATTAGATAATGCACATTGGTTAATCATTATGAATATTATATCTTATTATTACTATTAATTTCATTCTTATTTTTAAATAATTTTCGTAATATGAAAATAAAAATACTTTGTCAATATATCGATGTATTTCTCCAACCATTAGTACATCAACTACAATCTTACATCAGGGATGGCACACATCTACTGGAGTTGCTCACCCCATACAATTGGGAACCAGGCTATGTGTAGTTATCCCTAGATGTTAACTCATTATATACCTCTATCCCCCATGATTTTGGACTTAGGGCTTTGGAATTTTACCTGTCTCATGATCCCCTTCTTAATCCCAGACAGGCTTCCTTTATCCTTGATGCCACCAATTTTTGTTTGTCCCCTAATTATTTTAGTTTTGAGGACGAGTTCTTTCTCCAGACACAAGGTACCGCCATGGGGGCCAATTTTGCCCCATCTTATGCCAACCTGGCTATGGACTATTGGGAAAATAACTATATATGGCGGAACAGTCCCTATGCAGGTAACGTCGTCTTCTATGGTCGATATATAGACGACATTATCATCATTTGGGATGGCCCCCATGAGCATATTCACTCATTTGTTGAATATTGCAATAACAATCCCTATAGACTCACATTTTCTTCTGTAACAGATCCCAATCATCTTGCCTTCCTTGACCTAGATTTGAGACATGAAGAGGGCAAAATCTGTGCCAAAAATTACACAAAACCCACTGCGGGTAACTCTTTTTTACATTACAACAGTTGTCACTATCCTAAATGGATTGACAATATCCCCAAAGGGCAGTTCTGCTGATTACGACAGAACTGCACACTTGACATAGACTATACTACTCAGAGTAATTTACTCAAAGAGAAATTTTTAGATAAACAATATCCGTCATCTCTTATTGACCAAGCTTGTGATCATTACCAGAATGCCAAATTACCACTGAAGGCCAGGAATTGTGGTGATGATTTACCGTTCAGATTCATCACCACTTTTCATTCACAGTATAAAAAGATGGAAAAGATACTCTCTAAGCATTGGGACATCTTACGTACTGATCCCCATTTGGGTTCTCTCCTACCCGAACGCCCTAGGGTAACATACAGAAGAGCACCCAATCTCAAAAATAAGATTGCTCCTAGCAAAATTAGACCACTATGTTCACAACCTAATCCTTTAGTCCTCATTAAACTGGTAGGTATGTACCAGTGTCGGAAGTCCTTCTGTTATAAAGGTAGAACATATCAGTAGGATGGCTTTTTTAATTGCTCATCTGACTACGTAGTATATGCACTTACTTGCCCCTGTGGCTTTATCTATGTTGGACGTACGATTTGCCCATTACGCCAGCACTTCGGCAGACACAGAAGATTAGTGGAAGAGGGTAAAGACATACATAATGTCCCTCGTCACTTTGCTGAAGTCCACAAAAAATCTACTGAGGGCTTGGAGGTCTGGGTTATTGAACAGGTCCCGGGGTCTCTCTCTGGGGCAGAGCGTTTCAGTAAGCTCTGCGCCAGGGAGACCTTCTGGATCTATAACCTGGATGTTCTTTCACCCGGAGGTCTAAATGAAGCCATTGAGATAGCCACGGTATTATGTTCTGTTTATCCCCCCTCCTAACCTTTGTATGTTTGCCTTCAGGTGTATGTATGTCTACCTTTTTTTCCATGGGGGTTGTGGGCCAACTGATAGTAAGTATACATAGTCATAATTAATTATTAGATAATTTTTTAATATATAGTATAGGGTCTCTCAACATGAGGTTCTTTTGCGTGTTTGTGTGTACATATATGTGCATGCATATGTATACTTATGTGTTTACTCCAAACCACAACAGGTATTGACCTTTGTGGTCTATACAATATCAGGTTTGTTATACCAACATTTTTTACATGATTTTTTTCTTTAATTGGTCCTTTTTCAACCTCCGTTCTCAATTATTCTAGCTGTCCAATGTTTAACTCATTCCCATATTTATTTATCATTTATTATTATATCTTATTATTACTATTAATTTCATTCTTATTTTTATTTTTATTTTCATTTTTTATTTCACTCTTCCCTATTTTGTGCACACCCATACGTGTATGTATACATATGTGCATACACTATCCTCCTTTATATATATATGTGTGTACTTTTGTGTACATACATATATATATATATATATATTTCTACATATATATATTTTTTTTATATAAGTGTATTCGATTTCTGATATATTGTGTTGGATTTTACATATATGCTATTTTATCATCTTTTACTGATATCTATTATTGCATTATTTATTGGACTATTGCACATTTATAGCATGGATGGAGTTTAATTTATTTTAATTATATACTATTTATGCATTTATTTACTTGTATTTTTGACCATTGTAATTATACTACTGATGAGAATATAAGTACCGCCTTTCCACCAGTGGGTGTCACCCTTTCCGATATATAGCAGCAATAGTCCGTCTCCAGGATATGCCTGAGGAAAGAGCGCGCCTGTTGTTTCCAACATGAGCTGCACGCTCAGAAACGCATCGCATTCTGGTGACGTAGGTCCGCCCTTCATGCTGTCTCTCTGTACTCCGAACCCCCTACGGACTTGCTGACACTGACAACGGCCGGTTGGCACTTCGGCTCTCCCCCGGAATACCATCCCTGCGGATTCAGCATTGCAGATCCTACGCTGCACCACGGACCTTGCTGCCTGGGTTTTTATCTCCCACAGATATGCCTGCCAGTTTTTAAACACATGTGAGTTGCTATGCTCTATTGTTTACAATAAACCTTTTACATCTGCACCTAGAGGCGCCTTCTTGTCCTTGTTTTACAGTCTTCCGGATATGGCTTCTCCATAGGAGTGCTGCCCATCTGCAGATTTGTTTTTATCTCCCAAGTTACCAAGACTCAGAGCCTGGCCTTGCGCCTATTTACTTGTTCATACCTTTGGTTGAAGGGGCATGACCGAAAAAGGATCTGCTAATTGGGAGCCTATCAGCTCTCTCAGCCAATGGCTGAGGGCACTGCCTGGTGTGTCTTGGCAGGGGGCCGACCCCATGTCAGAACACAATAGCGCAGTGGGGAGACCACTGTACTAACATCGGATTTTTGTTACGGGATTCGTCCCAAGCTTTTCAGTTTTTTTTTTTTGTTCATTCCGCTAGATTGTACAAAAAAAGCTGAAAGTGTTTACTAGACTTAATCCTCAGGAATTATGTTATTGAATTAGAAAATGTTTAGTAAAGGGCAACAATGTTAACCACTTGACAACTGGGCACTTAAACCCCCTTAACAACCAGACCAATTTTCAGCTTTCAGCGCTCTCACGCTTTGAATGACAATTACTCAGTCATGCAACACTGTACCCATATGAAATTTGCGTCCTTTTTTTCACACAAATAGAGCTTTCTTTTGGTGGTATTTAATCATCGCTGGGTTTTTTATTTTTTGCGCTATAATTAAAAAAAGACCGAAAATTTTGTAAAAAAATGAATTTTTCTTCGTTTCTGTTATAAAATTTAGCAAATTAGTAATTTTTCTTCATAAATTTTGGCCAAAATTTATACTGCTACCTATCTTTGGTAAAAAAAAAACTAATTAGTGGATATTATTTGGTCTTTGTGAAAGTTATAGAGTCTACAAGTTATGGTGCCAATCACTGAAAATTGATCACACTTGATT
>BLSH010364721.1:10750-45189 GCA_018402905.1 Glandirana rugosa | reverse complement strand
TGTGCCCCGGGCGCCAACTTTGGGGGGGGCGCCAAATTGAGAGATCAGATGACTGTCGGGTCGGCACTTGGCTGCCAGAAAGCTTAGCTTACTCTAGGGATATGGCAGCCGCGGCCGCTGGCTGGTTGTATTGGGCTGAGACTTACTGACTTACAGTTGTAACTTGTCTGTTACACACAGACTCACTGACCGCCGGAGCTGAGGGCTGCAGATAGTGCTGCCTGCCTGCACCTGAAGAGAGCCGCCAAACAAACTGGATGGGCGGCTGCTCGATCTGTGATAGGCGGCCACACCACACTGCCGCTGGAGGAGCAAGGATCTAACCAGACCTGCTGGCTGCTAGAAGGGAGCAAGTGACTCGGAGTGAAAAAGAGTCGCCCTGCTGCTGAACTTTTGATGCAGGCACAGGCAGGAGGCGGCAGCAGCAGTACCCGGGGGCGGGCTTACACAGTTTGAGTGACACTGACACCATCTGTCCATGCTCCACAGTCCATCCAGATCCATTAAATGCCCAGGGAGATCCCCTCCCTTTGTGAATCCGTTTTATGAACCACAAGGGGGGTGGGAGTTGGTGTGTTGATCAACTGGTGGTGGTTTGGTCATCTCACTCGGTTCTGTAGTATCTGAGACTTTGTAATGTGATCTGAGTTCTGTTCTGCATGTTCCAGCTTGGTGTCTAAATCCCAAGCTAGATCCAGGGTTAATGTTTATCAATATCATCATCAGTGATATTATAGAGGTAGTGGTAGTGTGGCACAGTGGGCAGTTGGCACCTACAGTGTCCCCTCTTACATCAGTGTCCCCTCTTACTTCAGATCCAGCCTTACAACGCGCGCCTCCCCCTTACAATAGTGCCTTTCCTGCATTAGAGCTTCTCCATACTTTAGTGCCCCCCTTACATCAGCGTATCCCCCTCTTATATCAATTTGCCCGCTCCAATGATGGGAACAGGCAAACTGATGTAAGAGGGGGATACGCTAATGTATGGGGGCACTGAAGTATGGAGAAGGTCTAATGCAGGAAAAGCACTATTGTAAAGGGGGACACTAAAATAAGCGTTGGAAGGGGGATCTGAAGTAAGAGGGGACACTGATGTAAGGGGGGACACTGATGTAAGAGGGGGCACTGATGTAAGGGGGGCTCTGATGTAAGTGGGGACACTGAATTAAGGGGGCACACTGATGTAAGGAAGTTTGTTAAACCTTTACTACAGGCATGGTCAGATATATTGCACTCAGTCTCAGTCAGCTTGCACCAACTCATTCCTGCTGCCAGAGACCTGCCTGCTCAAAGGTCTCTCTCTCCATCACCCACAGAAACCACAGCATCCCAATATACCCTACCACCAACCAAGTATCAGTACTCTATTTCCACCTGCTGCACTTAGCCTGCCTTTAACCCATCTACCTCTTCTCCGCTGCCTGCAACAATCCCACAGAAATCCTTAGAAACTGCTCCCCCTTTCTTACCATACTCCAGCTATTCGCTTTCATCAGCTGCACCCCCTATTTACAGCCCTGCAGTCACTTACAGAACTTCAGTGGTTATACCTAAGAAGAAACTGAAGTTTTTCCCAACCCACACAATCCTGCCACTATCCAATCCTGCCTCCACATCAACCGATCTGCTCCAGTCTGCCTCCACACCAGCCGATCTGCTCCAGTCTGCCTCCACACCAGCCGATCTGCTCCAGTCTGCCTCCACACCAGCCGATCTGCTCCAGTCTGCCTCCACACCAGCCAATCTGCTCCAGTCTGCCTCCACAAAAGCCGATCTGCTCCAGTCTGCCTCCACACCAGCCGATCTGCTCCAGTCTGCCTCCACGATTGTCAATAGAGTTTGGCCTGCTTCTGAGAGACCTGAACATGCTACCCAGCCTGCAGATCCTGTGCCCTCTGCTCAACCTGCTGATCCTGTACCAGCTGCCCACTCTGCTGATCCTGTGCCCATTGTCCAGCCTGCTGATCCTGTGCCCGCTATTCAGTCTGCTAATCCTGTGCCCGTTGCTCAGCCTGCTGATCCTGTGCCAGTTGTCCAGCCTGCTGATCCCCTGCCCATTGTCCAGCCTGCTGATCTGGTGTCTGCTGTCCAGCCTGCTGATCCTGTGCCCTCTGCTCAACCTGCTAATCCTGTGCCCGCTGTCCAGTCTGTTTATCCTGTGCCCGCTGTCCAGTGTGTTGATCCTGTGCCCGCTGTCCAGTCTGCTAATCCTGTGCCGGCTGTCCAGCCTGTTGTTCCGGTGCCTGCTGTCCAGCCTGCTGTTCCGGTGCCCACTGTCCAGCCTGCTGTACCAGTGCCTGCTGTCCAGCCTGCTGCTCTGGTGCCCGCTGTCTAGTAGGCTACAGTGAGCTAACTAAGGGTTACAGAATCCTACACCCAAAGACTGACAAAGTGACAATAAGCCATAGTGTTTATTTTGATGAGAGCCCATCACCAGAAACACTGATCCCTGAAAACTGTGAAGTGAATATGCCAAGCAAACCAGAAGAAAGGGTCCACCAAAGCGAACCTGCGCAGGAATTAGAACAAGAGGTGGAACTCACAGTACCTAAATCAAGTTCCCCACCAGATCCTGCTAAACTGTCTGAAATCAGAATGTCCACTCGGATTACAAAGGGGATACCACCCCGCAAGCTGTCATACACTGACAAAACACACAGCATACTTGAACCAACTTCCTGGGAAGACATAGAAAAACTGCCAAAACATGAAGCCAATAAATGGAGAAAGGCAGCAGAAGAAGAATTAAAGTCACTTCAAGAAAATAAAACCTGGGCACTCAGAGAGCTCCCTTCTAACCGCAAAACCATAGGAAGTAAGTGAACGTTCAATGTAAAGTCAGACACTGAAGGGAATATCCACAAGTACAAAGCCAGACTAGTTGCCAAGGGTTGCTTCCAGAAATTCGGTGAAGATTATGATGAAACATTGGCTCTCGTCGCAAAACTCCACCATCAGAACGATTCTTAGCATTGCAGCCGGGAAGGGCATGCAAGTGAAACACATCAATGCCCCCCACTTTACATCACTGTCCCCATTACATCAGTGTCCCCCTTACTTTAGAAACACTGATCCCTGAAAGCTGTGAAGTAAATATTCCAAGCAAACCAGAAGAAGGGGTTGACCAAAGCAAACCTGTGCAGGAATTAGAACAAGAGGTGGTACTCACAGTACCTAAATCAAGTTCCCCACCAGATCCTGCTGAACTGTCTGAAATCAGAATGTCCACTCGGACTACAAAGGGGATACCGCCCCGCAAGCTGTCATACACTGTCAAAGCACACAGCATACTTGAACCAACATCCTGGGAAGACATAGAAAAACTGACAAAACATGAAGCCAATAAATGGAGAAAGGCAGCAGAAGAATAATTAAAGTCACTTAAAGAAAATAAAACCTGGACACTCAGAGAGCTCCCTCCTAACCGCACAACTATAGGAAGTAAGTTGACTCTCAATGTAAAGTCAGATGCAGAAGGGAATATCCACAAATATAAAGCCAGACTAGTTGCCAATGGTTACTTCCAGAAATTTATTGAAGATTACGATGAAACATTCCACCATCAGAGCGCTTATTAGCATTGCAGCCAGGAAGGGCATGCAAGTGAAATACTTAGACATTAAGACTGCTTTCCTATATGGAGACATTAAAGAAGATCACTACATAGAGCAACCACTAGCATTTGAGCAAGGAGATAACCTTATGTGTAAACTTCAGAAGAGCATCTACAGACTTAAGCAATCTGCAAGGAAGTGGAATGAGAAAGTGAACACAG
Source organism: Glandirana rugosa (assembly GCA_018402905.1). Classification (NCBI taxonomy): domain Eukaryota; kingdom Metazoa; phylum Chordata; class Amphibia; order Anura; family Ranidae; genus Glandirana; species Glandirana rugosa. The sequence goes on along the minus strand of BLSH010364721.1, from coordinate 41,414 downwards.
TACTTATCAGAGAGGTATTCTCAAGAACTAAAGCAGACCTCTGTCTCTACTTCAAGATTCAAAGAGACAGATGGATATACATCCTTATCAATTTTGATGACATTATACTGTAACTTGTTTTGAACAAGAAGAGGATTACAGTCAGATAGTTCACAAGCTGAAAGAAAATTTTGAAATCAAAGAACTAGGGAACATTAGCTACTATTTGGGAATCCAAATAGAAAGAGAAGAAGATGATTTTAGGTCTGCCAGGAACCCCAACCGTCACTCCGTTTTCATGACCAGTAGTCTTGTTATCCCAGTATCAGGTGGAGGATGGTTGCAAACCTGCAGCCAGAATTCTGGGACCTCTATGGTAAGTGCAAACAGACCAAATCAAGGAACAACAAATTAAATAAATGATTCACGGTTAGTAGTGGGAGTAGTCGGAAGTGTTGGATGGCAACATGGTTTAATATCATAGTTCTGGAGGGTCACTGATATGGCAGGCCAGAGTTGGAGTTTACAAGTGGTCTAATCAGTGTGGGAAAGAAAGCCATCTGGCATAGTTGGAATTTACAAGTTGACCCAGTGGGGTATTGGTAATGAGGAGTCAAGAATGAATGGCCATATCCTTCCAGGAAGTATCCATATGCCCCCTGCGATGAGGTGTAGTGGTAGAGAAAGCCAGATGAGATCTCCTGAGGAGGTGGAAATTAACATTTCCTGATTACGTGACATCAAAGGGACCAGCTGACCACAAATGGTGATGGGTCAGCTGTGAGTGATAAATGGACATATACTGCCTCTAGTGGACAATCCAGGCATGCGTCCTAGGGACAGACTCAAGGAAAGGAAGTCTGCCACTATTGGACAGAATGCACAAGTAGGCTGGCGTTGGGCGGCTGTGTGTGGATGATGCATGAATAGGTTTAAAAGCCGAGAAATCCCTCTTTTTCAACCTCTTCCATCAGGCCAGCCAGAACAACATTTCGAAGACAGCCTAAGTATCACCTTATGTTATTTATGTTATAGGCTGTATGATATTTTCTTAGTGTTTTTATGTTAGCATTTCTATTTTCCTTATAATAAATGTAATTTTTGCTTTATTGGAGCAGAGTGATTGATTATATATAAGCTAACCTTACTATCATACTATTATCATTACTGTTATCAGAGCTTTAGTAGGCTAACGAATTAGCGGAATAGATAATTAATATATAATTATAAATAAACTTGGGGAAACCATATCCACTGGCACCCCAGAAGCAAAAGTGTAGTTACTTTCTTTGGCACCCTCAAAAGGAGTGTGGAAAGAAGTTCTACACAGAATCCATAACCCAAATATATTTTGTTCCTCTAAGCTAAGGAGTCCTCAACTCTACAAGAGCAATCAGAACTGAATGTGGACATTTGCCCTGGTTCGTGAATTCTGAAGCCTGCTGGAGTGATCTTAAAAATTCTGTGAAAACATTTCATCAGTGAGCGGACGCGCAGATCTGGTGAGATTTTTTGGCTGGTATATGTGTATTGTATGTGTTAAAGTCTGTTGTAGCGTTAATGCAAATTTGCGAAGTTGTTAAGCCTGTTCGCTGTGCAATTCTGCAAGTGAGAAAGGGTTTACTGAGGTACCCTGCAGATTTATAGGAGAGCACATACATCTTTGAGGAGAAAGTGGGAGAAATATAGATTATATTTTTTTGTACCCACGGGAAAGTGAAAAAGATTTCTGGCTCCAAAAGAGGACCAAGGACCTAGACTCTGAGGTGTCGGGGTACAGAAAGTTGGTAGTAGGGAGTTCTGTAGGACTACAAATCCCTATGAGTTTTTAAACTTTGTCTGTGTGTTTTTTTGTGTGTCTGTGAGCAGTGTGTAATCAGCTGCTGCTGTGAAGTAGACAAACTTGTCGTCAGTGGGAAAGTAATTAACATATCAATGGAGAGCATCGGAATGCTCATTGAAAAGCATGCAACTGCTAAGTTTAAGGCTTCATGCACACAGGACTTTAAAAAAAACAGCAAAAAAACATCAGTAGCTTATCAGGGATGTTTTCAGCTTTCACCGTCGTTATATTACCGTCGTTTTTTCGCGTTTTTTTTAGTGTTTTTTCGCTTTTTTAAGGGGCCGGCATTTTTTCTTTTTTTCAATTGGTCTAAAACGTCCATAAACGTTGGGGACTGACGTTTTTAAGCGCTTTTGAGCATTTTTGGACGTTTTTAAGTGTTTGAATGTTTTTACAGCTGAAAACAGTCCAAAAAAACCCTCAGCTCTTGGGGTTTTTTTACAGCTCAAAAACGTCACTGCTATGTGTGCATGAACACATAGGATAACATTATGGAGGGTTTATTGACTGTAAAAAAAAAAACATCTGCAGCTGAAAACAGCTGCTAAAAACAGTCAAAAAACGTCCTGTGTGCATGAGGCCTAAGACTTTGGCAGAAAATACATTGACTCACCAATTTAATGATTTATTAAAACAATGTGAGAATGAGAATTTAAAAATAAAAGCCTCATATAAAAAAGCCAAAAAAGTGAAAATGGCAAATGTGGTATGCATGCTAGTGAGAATGACGGACATTGCTCAGCACAAAGAAGCTCAGTGGATTAATGAGAAGTGTGTATTGGAACAGAAAATGAATGAATTGGAGGAAACGTGTAAGCTAAGGGAAAGTGGCATTGCCTATTTAAATCAAAGAGAAGCTGAGAATGAGCGTAGGATAGCAATGCTTAGAATGGAGCTAGAGTAAGCTCAGATGACCATAAAACAATTATCTTACAAATATGCCAATGCTGAGCAGTCTCAATGTTTAACACAGAAAGAATAACAATTAGGGAAACTGGATGCTCTGGTTGATGCAAATGATATTGCTCTGGCTGGAATCAATGTTGGTAATGTGGAGGAGGAGTATTTAGACAAAAGTGCTATAACTGCTCTTGAAATTGATTCAGGTGTTGAGATGCAAAACGCACCTGATCTTTTCGAGGACAGTAGCAATGTAACAGTGGAGACTTTGGATGAGTCCATGGTTAGCGATTACTCCTCAGATAATGACAGTGTTAAGTCGACTGATTCCAAACATAGCAATGGTATGCAGAAACGTAGGTCTCCGCCATATGCTCATAGACGGGCCTATGCAGGGAGACCAGCTCTCAAGTGCTTCGCCTGTAAAAAATGGGGTCACATTGCAAGATATTGTTTGATGTCTAATAACAATAATATGCAGAGAAAATCTCAGTACCCTAAAACTACACCGAGGCGTTATGAAGTTTACTCCGCCAGATGGGTAGCAATCCGAGGCATAGAGGCCATAATTATCAAAGCCGTGTCCCCTTTAAAACCCAAATGCTGAGACTACAAGCTGAAAATAGTCAGTTAAGACAGGAAAGATATTTGTATTTGGAGCAGCTGAATAAATTCAAAATGGAGGCAGCCGCATGTTCACACAGGGATAGCACTGGGGGAAACAAATCCTTTGTTAGCAGCCCTTAGCGAAATTCATTGAGGGTAAGAATTTTCAGGTTAACGTTGCTTGGCGTGGAATAAGGTTTAGATGTGAGTCTTTTGTTTTGGCTTTAAATTTTTGGAATATTATGGAGGACCTTGATGTATGTTAGTATTTTCAAAGGTAAGCCTCTGGATTTTTATTATTTTTAAAAATATTAGTATTTTTTTCTCTCCTTCATATTTGTTTTTTTTTCCTCTTACTATTTTTTGATTTTCATTTGTATTGTTGTTTTTTGTTTATTCCTATTTGTTTTTCTTTTTTATTAGTTTTATTTTTTTTTTTTTAGGTTTTGTATTCATTTATTTGGATTTTTATTTTTATTTTTTTTTGTTTCGTTGTATTCAGGTGGAAAAAATCCAAATTGTTAGGTTTAGTCCACCTGAAAAGGGGGGTCGGTGAATAGGCCCTAAATTAGCAACTGAATAGTTTGCTTAAGGCAGGAGTTGGCAGAAAGCCACAGTAGCCTCTGGAGTTTTTTTTAGGTCTTTTGTTTTTATTTTCATTCAGGTGGAAACAAATTCCAAAATGTTTAGGTTTTGTCCACCTGAAAGGGGAGTTAGTGTGTAGATTTTAGGTAACAGATACACACATTCTTTTTTTTATGTTTAAAATGAGAACCATTGGAAAACAGCAGTCATTTTTATTTTTTGTTTTTTCCTTATCAGGGGAATCCAGTTTAGAGTGTGTTCAGTCATTAGCTGGTTTTATAGTTTGTTTAGAGATGCAAAAGCCAGAAAAACTAAATTCCTGGGTTCCAAGGGAGGTTCTGTAAGAAAAATGCAAGCGAATAGATATTGCGGATAAGAATTTAATTCTGCCCTTGTTTTTCACTTCCAGAGTCCTGGTGGAGCGAAAGATTGGAGAGGTCTCTGGAACATGGATGAAAGATGTTCATCTGGTTGGCAGTTTGTCTGTGCCATGCCATGTCACAAAGTTGTTCTGACAAACAGTCAGGGGAGGAGGGACAAACAAAGATTCTGATTAATATTTGCAATATAAGGTTTCTTTTTCTTATGGACAATCTAGTGTCAACTGAAAGACTGTGCACATTAACAAGGCTTGTGGAACATTTTTGCCGGAATCTCTCAGGAATATAGAAGTACTGTGAATACAAGTGCAATGGGTTGGAGGTTAGGGAAGGAATATAACCTATCCAATCCTGCAAAACAAAAAATGTAAAATGTGTTTTGTTTTTGGTGAAGAATTGAGTGTAAGGAAAAACGTTTTTGATGGGTGACGTAGTGTATTGGCATAACTGAATTAACATGGTGTAGGTACCCAGGAGGCTGACACTCAGATTTCTGTTGGCCAGACTGGAAAGCTCCAGATGACACATCAACGGGGTGAGAATTTCCTTGTAGGGGTGGTGTCTCAATTCTAGCAGTCCTATAGAGAAGGTATCGGTTACAGGACATGTGGGACACCAGAACTGGACATAAGGGAAATACACCTGGTTGATGTCTCACCTGAGCAGTTGGAACCCTGTACAGGCAATGCCCATGTCAATTCACAAAAACATGCTTGGTTGGAAAGATGGGAACCGCTACAAATGGTTCTAAGCTCTTCCCATATACTGGCTACCAGGGTACAGTATGCCTTCACCACATGGCACTTCAGCATCTCACAGTGGTTAATAAGAATCGATTACCCTATATATGCTGAATATACACTGAACCAAATGAGGTCATTGTACCAGTGGCTTGCTCCCAAAGGTGTGTGGACACAGAATGATGTTCATTCAGGCTGCTTATTTCTGAGGAGCAACCGAAAGAGGAGGGATGTATTCAGCACTATATTGGGGGGAATAGGAGCGGAGATGGGTGTTGTTAATGAAGTGAATGTCAGTATCCTGAGGAACAATCTCTCAGCCGTAGCGGCAGACAGTAAGCGGGGTTTGTTGCTCAGAGAGAGATTATTGACATCCTTAATAACATTCAATGAATACCCCAGGTTAAAGTGGCTCAAGATTTTATCTACCATTTGGAGAGGTTGGTAGAGAGTGTGGTGGCACACGGCAAGAATGTATCATGGGCTTTGGCATGCACGCAGGGGCATGCAGAATTATCAACTAACATCAAGCTGATTGTGCAGTCTCTGTATGAGGGACAGTGGCCTTATGAGTTAGCTTCACAGCTCAGTACGATTTTTGCCAAAACACATTGTTTACAATAATCCAAAGTGGTGGTCTAATGCCTGGATGGGCTGCACTAGTTTGGGTTATGAAAGGTTTACTCGTTGATCCCAGATACAGAAGCGCAGACTGGGTCTGTATATTCTGTGGTGTCAATGGGCTTACTGACTGGGGATTCTACCTTGTTGCATTTATGGCTAAATTACCCACCTGTGGTCAGAGTGGAGTGAGGCTGGAGGTAGGTTGATATTTTCCCCTGTCAGATTCATGACCATGTCCTGTGTATGCCAGATCAGTACACCGCTGGGAATGTTGGGAAGATGTTTCACGCTGTGTTCTGGATGGAAAGATCATTGCTGGGAAGGAAGCACCTGGGTATTATTTGGAGCATAGACGAGTTTGTTTATTTGTCCTAAAGAATACCAATGTAATGTTAGTCATGGAACTATCCCATATCCTGCTCCCATCTACTGCGCCAATTTTACCAACCTGGAATTCCATGTGCTTGTTACTAGCTTTTAGCATGTAAGTGCAATTATTTTATAAATAAACCTTATTTGGTTATACAGTATCACACTATGTAGCTTTCATTCTTCACTGAGGCTTGCTGTGGTACTATTTGGATCCCTATACTCCTACCTCTACACCTGGAGCCTGGTCCCTTCAAGTGGTTGGACGACCGGTTCTTTATTGGTACCTTAACCTGTGGATGTCTGACGCCCTGGATGCCCATGATTGAACCCGACCTGCATGTCTGGAAACCAGCCTGGTCCCTTCAAGTGGTTGGATGACGGGCCTTTCACCGTGATTCCATCCTGTGGATGCCTAATGTCATGTGTACCCGAGGTTGAACCTGACCTACATGCCTGTAAACCGGGTATATCTGGTAAGAGTACCCTATACATACATGGTGGTGTTTTACCTTGCACAGTTGAAGATTTATTTCATGGTCCTTTTCAGTCACTTCAGATTTTTTATGTTTAAGAGACTAATTTCTTTATTGGTGGACTAATACAATTGAACTTTATCTCACCACACATTGTGTAGTTGTATAGACACTTTATATGTTTTTGCACATTTTGGGTTTATGATTCATGCATTTTCCCTTATTTGCTCTCGGTACTTCTAATAGGGGGGTTTACCACCCCTTTTTATGCACATACGCGCCGCACATTTTCTCATGTTCCTTGAATCTAACCATAGCTAGAGGTGCATGGTATACCCTGGGCATGGTCTCTGAAATCCAAGCACAGGGATTAAATTTTGTGGTTTTGTCGTCGTTTCAAGTTTAAACATGTGTGATCCGATGTTTATATAAAGTTTCGCATTTATCTATGCAAGTTGTGGGACGAATTGACAGTAAGGTCTCTGAGTACAAGTTGGAGGCTGTACTGCCAATTCAGAGTCACAGAGCACCGCATATATGCCAGAATTGCGGTAGGAAAGGCCATATTGAGCAAGCCTGCCTAATCCCGCCCCGTATACACAATGAAGGGTTATAGGAGGGTGGGTGTGGGATGCTTAAGGTGGTGATTCAAATGTACATGTACATGTATATATTATGGTAATGGGTTGATTTGTGTGATAGTATAATTTGATATACATGTATTAGATTAGTAATATGGGTGAATAGGGCCCTCCTCGAGGTTCTGTATCTGGAAGCTGGTTGAAACATGGCTCGGAGTGTGTGTTGGTGAATGGTGAGTGAATGGACACCCCTTGCCTATACTGCACCCCATCATGAAGAAACCAGGAAGAAAATACAGAATGGTGCCATGGTTGCTGTCGCTGAAGAATGGTGGTAGGTGTATCACCCAGAGGCAAAGCGGCACATGTTGGGAAACCCATGCTAAGACATTTATGGACTGTGCCATAGGAGCTGTTTCAGAGGAAGGGAGGTGTGTGCCCTTCAGGCAAAGCCGCACATGTTGGGAAGCACAACATGTGAAGACATTTATGGACTTTTCCACAGAAGCTGTCTCTGAAGAAGGGTGGTATGTGCCCTTCAGGCCCAAAGCGGGATTTGTTGGATGGCAACATGGTTTAATATCATAGTTCTGGAGTTTCACTGATATGGCAGGCCAGAGCTGGAGTTTACAAGTGGTCTAATCACTGTGTGTGAAAGAAAGCCATCTGGCATAGTTGGAATTTACAAGTTGACCCAGTGGGGTATTGGTAATGAGGAGTCGAGAATGAATGGCCATATCCTTCCAGGAAGTATCCATACGCCCCCTGCGATGAGGTGTAGTGGTAGAGAAAGCCAGATGAGATCTCCTGAGGAGGTGGAAATTAACATTTCCTGATTACGTGACATCAAAGGGACCAGCTGACCACAAATGGTGATGGGTCAGCTGTGAGTGATAAATGGACATATACTGCCTCTAGTGGACAATCCAGGCATGCGTCCTAGGGACAGACTCAAGGAAAGGAAGTCTGTCACCATTGGACAGAATGCACAAATAGGCTGGCGTTGGGCGGCTGTGTGTGGATGATGCATGAATGGGTTTAAAAGCAGAGAAATCCCTCTTTTTCAACCTCTTCCATCAGGTCAGCCAGAACAACATTTCGAGGACAGCCAAAGTATCACCTTATGTTATTTATGTTATAGGCTGTATGATATTTTCTTAGTGTTTTTATGTTAGCATTTCTATTTTCCCTATAATAAATGTAATCTTTGCTTTATTGAAGCAGAGTAATTGATTATTTATATATATATATATATATATATATATATATATATATAAGCTAACCTTACTATCATACTATTATCATTACTGTTATCAGAGCTTTAGTAGGCTAACGAATTAGAGGAATAGATAATTAATATATAATTACAAATAAACTTGGGGAAACCATATCCACCCCATTTTTATTTCAGGGAGCCAAGGGTGACCTGATGTCGGTCCGGTAGCAAATCAAGGCGGAGATCCAAGGATATACCAGAGACGGTGTCAGAGACAGGCAAGGTTCAGCAACAATTGTTCAACATAGTACAAAGTCGTCATGTTCAGCATTAACATAAGCCCTTAGGTATATCTCCAAATCTTGATTAACCCTTTCAGTCTGGCCATTAGATTGGGGGTGGTATCCAGAAGAAAGTGAATTCTTGATAACCAGGTGTTTGCAAACAGCTCTCCAGAATGCAGATATGAATTGTGGCCCTCTGTCACTAACAATATCTACTGGAATTCCATGTAAATGGACAACATTTTCCATAAAAGAAAGAGCCAAGTTTGGGGCCGAAGGCAGGGCCGGCATAGGAACAAAATGTGCTAGTTTCGAAAATCTGTCTACTACAACCCAGATGATGGTATTCCCTTTGGAGGCAGGCAAGTCCACAATAAAATCCATACTTATATGAGTCCAGGGAGCACGAGGAACAGGTAACGGTAGTAATAGGTCTTGGGGAACATATCAAGGCATTTTGCTAGTCTCACAAATAGTACAAGCTCTAACAAAGGCTATAACATCCCATCTTAGGGTAGGCCACCAAACCAGGGGCTTCAGACATAAGAAGGTTTGTTTGATACCAGGATGCCCGGAAACCTGTCCATGGGCCCAGTGCAAAACTTCTTTACGTAACTCAGGAGGAACATACAATGTATTAGAAGGAACCAAAATATTAGTAGGTACCCGGGATTCAGCAGCCAACAAGCTCCTTTGTAAGGTAGTATCCAGCTGGGCAATAATCTGTTCAGGAGGAACTATATGCTCTGGATGAGCTCGGTGACTCTTGCAAGGGAATTGTCGAGACAAGGCATCGGCTTAGGTGTTCTTAGTACCCGGAATGTAAGTTACCATGAAATTAAACCGAGTGAATAGTGTCCAACGGGCTTGTCTGGAATTCAGTCTTTGGGCCTTTTCCAGGTAGGTCAAGTTCTTATGGTCCGTCTGAACCACAACTGGGAGTTCAGTACCTTCTAATAAATGTCTCCATTCAGAAAACGCAAGTTTTATAGCCAACAGTTCTCTATTCCCTATTGTGGCAAACGCAGGTATCAGATCGCTGCCCTCCTCACCGACGGGTGACCGAGGACCCCCTTGATCTAACACTGCGCTAGTCACTATGCAACAATGCCGCAATGCCACTCTCACCTGCTTTCAGACCACCGTCTAAATGCCAGCTGCATAAGAGCCATTGTTACCGGGCTAATTCAAACAATTACCCTTTCTCTGCCACCACTTCTGAATGCCAGCCAGAAGATCTGGATTTTAGCAATACCAATATGATTTTAGAATAACCACCTGTAACACACGCTGTCACCACAGATAGGTATATTCAGATAAATTATTTTAAAAACAGTAGCGCTCTTGAAAGGAACAGATTAGTGATAGTTGCATTAAGAGCTTTTTGGACAAAATTAACACTTTTCAGAATAAGGTTTAATAATGAAAAGGTCACATTTTAGGTGCAGTAAAATATTTACAGAAAATAAAAAGAATGTTGCAAAGCAATGAGACATAAAATACAGCAGCAAAGAAAACAGAATGGAAGTACTTGCTTTTGAAATGTCCTTGACCAATCAGTGGTTCGAGGATGATTCCATGGTTTTCTGATGTTGGTTCGTTGATGGAAAAAGAGAACTGGAAGTTGGTCTTAGCAATCCCTTTTTCTCTGGATGACAAGGGGTGGGGCCGTATGCCCCTGACCACTCACATTGGTGAGGCGGACTCATAGGCTGTCCAGGCGACCGTGAAATACTATCTTCCCTAATTCACAAATTCTGTATGAAAATCATATCTCAGGATTTGGCCATCGGGCAAACTTCACATTAATGAATTCAATCTCAGCATTGTGCATTTAAATAAGTCCAAACACGATGGTTCTGGCACTTTCTGGGACCCTGGGAAGGGAACACACTAGTTTTGGCTCCCCGTATGATCGAATTCCTTGAAGCTTATACTCGATTTACCCGGTATAAAATTCTGCATTCAAATATGCACGTGTTATTGATATGTCATATTCCTAACTGAAGTTATGAACATTGTGTATTTTTGGTAAGTTTTAGACAGAGGTGGGGGGGGTCACTCTGGGGCCAGAGTTGCCTGTGTGATTTACGATGCTCGTACATCCTGAGCTCTTTTTGATGTCTGCCAGCTAGGTTTATGGCTACTTAAGATAAACACAAACTGATCTCTCTTCTTGACTTAGGATAACAAGTCCAGGTGGCCCCTAGAATTTTCACATGGAACAGGAAGGGAGGGGGTGTGTGTGAGGGGGTTTGCAGTGAGAGACTGCCAGTTTAACATTGTAATGGAGTCCTCTTACAAGATGGAGTCATCTTTGCGTGCGTCTTGTGCATGATATCATTACATCGTGTGTGTCTCACACGTGATATCATTACACCTATGTCGTAGTTTTGTTCTGCGACAGAGAATTTCTTGGAGAAGAAGGCGACTGGATGTAGTTTGTTGGAAATAGGGTCTCGTTGGGACAACACTGCTCCGACACGTATTTCGGAGGCATCAACTTCCAAAAAGTATTGGGCAGAAGGCTGAGGATGACGGAGAACTAGAGCAGAGCAAAAGGCAGACTTAAGGAAATCAAAAGCTTCCAAAGCTTCAGGGGACCACTGAGAGCAGTTGGTCCCTTTCTTTGTGAGGGCAGTGATGGGCGCCAGAATCTTGGAAAAATTCTTGATAAACTTCCGATAATAGTTACAAAATCCAATGAAACATTGTACTTCATTTAAAGTGGAAGGTCTGGGCCATTGAAAGATGGCATTGAGTTTCTGGGAATCCATCTGGAATCCTTCACATGAAATGATATATTCTAAGAAGGCAATTTCCGATTGTTCAAAAGAGCACTTGGATAGTTTGGCATACAATCTGTGATCTCTTAAACGCTGGAGAACAGTGCGTACATGGCAAGGATGATGATTTAAATCCTTAGAGTGAATGAGTATATCATCTAAGCATTCCTGGAATACGGCGGGGGCATTGAAAAGACCAAATGGCATCACAAGACATTCATAATGCCCCTTCTTGTATTAAAAGCTGTCTTCCATTCATCTCCTGCTTTGATTTGAATGAGATTGTATGCCGAACGAAGGTCTAGTTTGGTAAAGATCTTGGATCCTTGGACCCGGTCAAAGAGTTCAGTAATTAACGGGAGAGAATACCGATTCTTTACAGTAATTTGGTTGAGCGCCCTGTAGTCAACGCAGGGTCTGAGCCCTCCGTCCTTTTTCTCCACGAAAAAGAACTCGGCCCCCACGGGAGAATTGGAAGGCCGAATTAAACCCTTTTTTAGACAGTCTTCAATGTATTCCTCCATTGCCTTAGTCTCAGCAAGGTTAAGAGGATAGGTTCTCCCTTTAGGTAGAGGAAAACTGGGAAGCAACTCAATAGCACAGTCATTAGGGCGGTGTGGTGGAAGGCCCTCCTCTTCCTTTTCAGAAAATACATCGGCAAACTCAGCGTAGGGTGGACACCTTATTGCGTACCACTCTTTGGAGACGGTGGACAAGACAAGAAGGGCTCCAAGCTGAAATTTGACCAGAGGACCAGTCAATAGATGGGTTATTATAAAGTATTACGCCACAATAGTGTTCACAAGAATTAAAGTGAATATAGTGCCAATATAGTCCAATGATCATAAAGAAGTGCACTTGTGCTTCAAAAAGTGCTTGAGATCTTCCAAAGTGCCAATGTGCTTCAAACGTATGGGGTATCCCCCCTGTTTGTCCCTACTCACCAGAGGACCATGACTGCCAGCTTTTCAGTCTGGGGGTCTGGTCAAGCTTATAATGATTGAATGCTCCTTGCTGGCAAGCCTGGGGTACGAACGTATTTGGCCTCAATAACCCACGAATTCCAATAAGATCCAATGACAGTCAGAAATTGGGATGAGAGAAGAGGGAGCCAAAACAGTGAAGCATTGTAGGATAAAATTTTATTGCGCAATGCAGATTGTACTTACAAAACAGTCGAAAATAATTTGCATGAACATGCACCAAAACATGAACGCCGCTGTTCAGCATGCGTTCCACAGAACCTTAAGTGATGACCACGGAACTGCGTACCGGAAATTGCGTCAATGCTTTTCGCCTTCCTGTAGGCGTCATCAACGGCTCTCAAGTACTTTTTCAAGCACAAGCGCACTTCTTTATGATCATTGGACTATATTGGCACTATATTCACTTTAATTCTTGTGAACACTATTGTGGTGTAATACTTTAAGATTTGTGCAAGCGCTATTTAATTTTGTTTACATGTTATCAAGTGTTTTTTCACTCTGTGTATAGCTGCTGCATGTTGTCACTATATTCATTTTTTCTCTGAAGCACAAAGGTTTTGGTATAATTAATAGATGGGTTATGCTTACATAGCCAAGAGAACCCGAGAATCACTGGGTGTTTCGGGGACTGGATAATGTCAAAAGATAAAACCTCTTGATGCAGATCCCCTAGACGGACAGAGAGGGGCTTGGACACATGGGCAATAAGGCTATCAACCAGAGGGTCTCCACCAAGAGTAGTCACACAAAGCAGTAGGGGTTTTGAAACCATAGGGATCTGGAGTCCAACCAGAGCTGCATCTAATAACACACCACCAGCGCCAGAATCTATAAAGGCTACTTTGGAAAAGCACTGGTCATTCCAGGACAAAGAGATATGGACAAGAATTCTCTCCTGAGGAGGGTTCAAAACAGCATGGCCTAATGGGACTCCTTGCTCACCCATTAAGCCCGGAATTTTTCCGGCCAAACCAGACAAGAACGCAGCACATGACCCGGCTTTCCACAATATAAACAGAGGCCTAAGGTCCTGCGTTTGGTACGTTCACTGTCCGACAACCGCACTGCCCCTATGTCCATGGGTTCTTCCTCAGACCCGACAGGAGAGGGGACAGTAGGGACTAGTGATTGCCGAGGAGGTGATTTAGTACTAAGTCTGGGAGGATTATAAGGTACTTGGTGCCCTCTCTCTAACTGACATGCAGAGAAGCGAGTGTCCAAGATACAGATACACAGGTTGATAAAATCCTCCAGACTCACTGGGATCTCACGGTAAGTTAACTCATCTGTTATGCGTTCCGCTAGTCCTCTGTGGTACGCGGCCTTAAGGGCGCCATTGTCCCAGGTGGTCTCTGCCACTAGCGTGCAGAATGGGATGCTATTGTGTGTTTACCCTGACGTAAATCGAGAATACAGGTCTCTGCCGCAGACACACTGCCAGGAACGTCAAAAATTCTCTCAAAGGTTTTCACGAAAGTGGGGTAGTCAGTGAGTACAGGAGACTCCTTCTCAAGAAGTGATGACACCCAGGACAATGCTCTGCCCTTTAGCAAGGAAATAATAAATGTCACCTTGGCCTGAGCAGAGGCAAACACAGAAGGTTGATCTTTAAAATGCAATCAGCAGTAATTGAGGAATCCCCTGCAATCAGAAGGGTTAACAACATACTTCTCAGGAAGGGGAATTATAGGAGCGGGAGGATCCAGGGGTCTAGACACAGATTAGCTACAGATTCCCTAGCCTCAGCCCCTAGGTCACTAGGTGCAGCAGGGCTGAACCCATGTGCATTAAACAAAGGAGGCTAACATAGCCATGATAGTGTCTAGTGTCTCCTTCAAAGACAGCACACGATTGGCCTGTTCTCCCAGTAGTTGTCCCTGATGAGAGACTGCCTGCACAAACTCGCAGAGGTCCATCTGGCCCTAGTGTACTGTTAGGTCTTCCAGGAACCCCAACCGTCACTCCGGTTTCCTGACCAGTAGTCTTGTTATCCCGGTATCAGGTGGAGGACGGTTGCAAACTTGCAGCCAGAATTCTGGGTAAGTGCAAACAGACCAAATCAATGAACAGCAAATTAAATAAATGACTCACAGTTAGTAGTGGGTGTAGTCAGGAGCCAAGGGTGACCCGATGTCGGTCCAGTAGCAAATAAAGGCGGAGATCCAAGGATATACCAGAGATGGCATCAGAGACAGGCAAGGTTTGGCAACACTCGGTCAATGTAGTACAAAGGGCAACCCAAAAGCGTAGTCGGGTACAAGCAAAGTTAGCAACAAGCAAAACAATCAGGTACAATAACAAGCAGGAAGTGGAACCTATACTAGGGCAGGGACAGGAAGGGGAAGTGAGGATTTATAGGGTACTAAATGAAGAGACTGCCTACAGCTGTACAGTCCAAAAATCACCAAGCAGCAGAAACCCAGAGCTCCACAAAGACAGACGTTTCCCATGGGACAGGCAGTAGGAAACCCAACCCAAGAACACCAGGTCCCAGGATTGAATCCCCGGTCAAGGAGTGGCAGATGGAAGTTATCTTCTGAACCAATCTCAGAAATCTTGGAACAATTCCATATGCAAGATGCAAAGCAAATGAAAACTCCTATGGAACCAGGCTATCTAAAGAGCATGCAATAAAAAGTGTGATGCAGTACCTCAAAGGAACAATTCTGATGAAGTCATGGTTACCAGCAACATCAGATCCAAAACTGGTTGGATATGTGGATGCTGAATGGGCCGGGGACCGCACAGACCGCAAATCCACAAGTGGATTCATGTTCCAGTATGGGGAAGGAACCATAAGTCGAAAGCAAGCAAGTGTCGTACTATCTTCAACTGAAGCAGAGTACATTGCAGCAGCATACGCATGTCAAGAAGCAATATGGATTTGTCAGCTTTTTGTGGACATTGGGATAGACATGTCAAAACCAATTCCCATTTTTGAAGACAACCAGGGCTTAGGTATAACCAGGTATAAAGCTTATGCAATCAGAAAGAGTCAATCCGAGGACCAAACACATCGATGTCAAGTATCACCTACTGAGGGACAATCAAGAGCAAGGCGTTATTGACATTCAATACTGCCCATCAGAGGAGATGACTGCTGACGCACTCACCAAGCCTTTGTTGAAGGAACGTCATAATTATTTCCAGAAGAAGCTGAATATAATTTGACAAAGCACATGCTGTTGAGAAGGGGTGTTGGAGAAGTACAACAGCAAAGTTGCTTATAAACTGACAATACTGTATGCATTGTAGCTTATCTACCCAGTAGGTGGCACTGCAGTGTTATAGTGTTATGTGCATGGAAAATCTATTGTAATGCAATAAGAGGAAATGTTATCATTCCTCCGGTTTTCTTGTGATAAAAGCCATGTAATATATTTCTCCATAAAAGTAAAGCCGTTTGCTATATCCAAGAAGCTTCCAAAGAATGATCTCAATACTCAGCTAACAGATGTAAGGGGGCAATGATGTAAGGGGGTATTGATTTAAGGGGGACACTGATGAAAGGGGGGCATTGATGTAAGGGGGACACTGATGTAATGGGGGCATTGATGAAAGAGGGACACTGATGCAAGGGGGCATATGTCAATTTTGTAATAAAAAATTCAATTGTAAAAAATAATTATAAAATGGAAATTAAATAATTAAAATAAAAAACTATCTATCGACACTGTCCTCTTTTGGGGGGGTAAGGGTGCCGAACTGAGTCTTTGCCCTGGGTGACAGAATGTCTAGCTTTGCCACTACGACTAATAGTTATCATGTGAACAGATTGTCCCACCTGAGCTGTGGATCTCTGCAGCTCCTCCAGAGTTACCATGGGCCTCTTGGCTGCTTCTCTGATTAATGTTCTCCTGTCCGGCCTGTCGGTTTGGGTGGACGGCTATGTCTGGGTAGGTTTGCAGTTGTGCCATACTCTTTCCATTTTCGGATGACAGATTGAACAGTGGTCTGAGAGATGTTCAAAGCTTGGGATATTTCTTATAACCTATCCCTGCTTTAACCACCAACGCCGTCAGGAGACAGTGGTCACTTGTGGAATACCGTTGTTATGGTAGCAGATAGCTACCATAACCCCGGTATCTTCTTTTAGTGCAGGCGATTCTGCACAAGATAAAAGTGGTCTCAGTGGTGGATAACCCCTCCCGCCGGTTTCTGGTCATCTCCGCCACTTACCGGACCCGCCGGCAGAGGCGGAGACGATCGGGTCTGTCCCCCCCAGTATCCGTGTGCCAAGTGAGCGGCTTCAAACATGGTAGGGCGGAAGCAACGTCACAGGTCACTTCCGCCCAATGGTCTTAAAGGGCCCATTTTTTTTTTGCACTGCCATTTTTTTCTTTTTTAGTGTAAATATGAGATCTGAGGTCTTTTTGACCCCAAATCTCATATTTAGGAGGTCCCGGCATGCTTTTTTCTATTACAAGGAATGTTTAAATTTCTTGTAATAGGACTAAAAGTGATCTTTTTTTTTTTTTTAAAGAACAGTGTAAAAATAAAAATAAATAACTAAAAAAAAAATTTAAAGTGCCCTGTCCCCGCGAGCTCGTGCGCAGAAGCGAACGTATACGTAAGTCCCGCCCACAAATGAAAACGGTGTTTAAACCACCCATGTGAGGTATCGCCGCGATCGTTAGAGCGAGAGCAATAATTCTAGTACTAGAACTGCTCTGTAACTCAAAAATGCTAACCTGTAGAATTTTTTAAACGTCGCCAATGGAGATTTTTATGGTGCAAAGTTTGTCGCCATTCCGCGAGCGGACGCAATTTTGAAGTATGACATGTTGGGTATCATTTTACTCAGCGTAACATTATCTTTCACAATATGGAAAAAAATGGCCTAACTTTACTGTTGTCTTATTTTTAACTCATAAAACTGATTTTTTTAAAAAGAAATCACGCTTGTAAGACCACTGCGCAAATACGGTGTGACATAAAGTTTTGCAACGGCTGCCATTTTATTCTCTAGGGTGTTAGAAAGAAATATATAATGTTTGGGGCTTCTACGTAATTTTATAGCAAAAAAACCTGGTTTTAACTCGTGAACACTGAACCCAAAAAACAGGCTCGGTCTTAAAGTGGTTAAACTTCTCCACAACTTTATCCCTGACCCGTCTGGTGTGTTCCTTGGCCTTCATGATGCTGTTTGTTCACTAAGGTTCTCTAATAAACCTCTGAGGGCTTCACAGAACAGCTCTATTTATACTGAGATTACATTACACACAGGTGGACTCTATTTACTAATTAGATGACTTCTGAAGACAATTGGTTTCACTAGATTTTAGTTAGGTGTATCAGAGTAAAGGGGGATGAATACAAATGCATGCCACACTTTTCAGATATTTATTTGTAAAAAATGTTGAAAGCCATTTATCATTTTCCTTCCACTTCACAATTATGTGACAATTTGTGTTGGTCTATAATATAAAATCCCAATAAAATACATTTATGTTTTTGGTTGTAACATGACAAAATGAGTAACATTTCAAGGGGTGTGTATACTTTTTCAAGGCACTGTATTGTATGTTCCAAGATAAAGAGTCTCATAAGTTAGAGATGGGAACTACACTAAACAGAAGGGCCTTGAATGAGGCAGTGAGGCCTCCATGTATATTTGCAAATGTGTGCAAGTAAAACATCTTTTTTTGAGGCAAATTGATAGACTGTAATTTTATTTTTTATTTTTTTTCGTTTGTTTCTTATGGTGCCCTGTACAAAACATTAGTAAGACCTCATCTGGAATATGCAGTTCACAAAAAGAATATTGGAGAACTAAGGAGTGCAGAGAAGGGCAACCAAACTGATAATAAACATGGAGAAGCTCAGCTGTGAGGAAAGATTAGAGGATCTGAACATGTATAAATAAATAACTGGTCTATATAGTGAACTTGGTGCAGAGTTATTCACTTTCAGATTATTACAGAGGTCAAGGGGGCTCTTTTTACACCTGGAGGAAAAGAGATTTTACTTCCAAATACAGAAAGGCTTCTTTGCAGTAAGAAAACAGTGAATAGACTCCCACAAGAACTAGCTCTGGTCCGCTCAGCAGATTGTTTTAAAAAAAGAGTTGGATGCATTCCTAAATGCACAAAATATAACTGGATATGAACATTTATAGGTAATAACACCAGGAGTTGTTGATCCAGGGAATTCATACGTTTGCCTCCTGGGGGATTGGATCAGGATTTTTTTTTCATTGGAGTACATAGGACCATGCTTTATTGGAGTTTGTATGCCTTTTGCCTTCCTCTGGATCAACTGTGAGTATAACATTGTGTATATGGAGGTTTTCTATTTGTTTATTATTTTCTATTGGTTAAAGTCTTTGTAACCTATATTAATAAGCTTATGCCAGCCCCTCTATTAGAGCCTGGCATAGTACACTGTGTCAGTCTTTTATAAAAACGAGGCTTCTAAATACCTGTTTAGAGCTGTCTTCAGGCCAGTTACATGACTCATGGGCACTGTACAGCTCCGATGGATGGCTTCTGCAGGAGGGACTGAGATCTCCCTCTCACACCAGCTGGGGAGATCACATGGCCACTCAGCCCCTCCCGCAGTAGCCCTGGAAACCGGCTGAGAGTCATGTGACCAGCCTAAGCATACGCGTATTTACAAGCCTTGTTTTTATAAAAGGAGGATACAGTGTGTGGTATGCCAGGCTTTAATAGAGGGGCTGGCAGTGAACATTGTAACCTTTTTATTTTGCTAATAGCGGCAGCGGGGGGGGGGGGGGGAGTGTCAGGTTCAGGCAGGTTTTTTTTACAGTTTAGAGGGGGGCAGATTACATAGCACAAGCACTGTGCTGTTGAATCTGCTTTAAGGGACCAGGATAACTATTTTTTTTTGGGGTGGGGGGGGGGTTTAACAAACACTTTAAATAAGATGGACTTGTGTCTTTTTTCACCCTGATCAACTAGGTAAATATATAGCTATGATAAAAATGTTGGTTTTATTCTGCTGGATACTATTAATAACCGTTTTGATAATCGGTTGCTTGCTCGCCGCCCATCCATTTACAAAATATATGGGGGCAATTTACTAAAACTGAACCAGACAGAATCTGGAGCAGCCGTACATAACCAACCATCTTTCATCTTTAGCTTGTTCAGCTAAGCTTTGAAAATAAAAGCAGCTGATTGGTTGTCATGTACAGCTGCTCCAGATTCTGTCTGCTTCCGTGTCAGTAATTCCCTTTTCACTGACCACAAGGTATTCTGTGAATTATTGAGAGGAGAGGAGAGGAGAGGAAGGGTGAGTAACCAATGGGATCTCCTCTCATCCATTCACAGAACTGCTTAAAAAGAAAATATGATGTTTTCGTTCACGGCTGACTCTAGCATCTGACAAAATAAAACTAACATCCCCAGCTGCCATCCAGATGTAGTTGGCATAGCATTACACATAACTTCTCTGGACCAGTCAAGATATGTAAAGTAAAGTAAAAGTATTTTTATCCTGGAGTTTCACTTTAAAATCAAAATTTTAATTTTGTTTTGCTGTTGAATCAAGCTCATATTTACAGTAGTGTCTATTTACATGGCCTTTGGGAAGTTATCATTAATACACCTATACTTTAAAAATATACAGTATATCTGTAAATTTATATAAATACATGGTTATTTCATAAACAATATGTTGTTTTAAATAGGTGCTTTTTTATAATTGCAAAAAAAGGAAAAAACTGTTTCTCCACATGGTGGCAGTCACCTTCTGAATTTCACTTTTTGCCTGGGACAGTAATGATCTTTCAAGAACTCTGCATTGTGTAATTACAAGTAATTGTGATGGGAATTTTGTTCTGTACATACAAGCTTCCATGGAATGCGGTTGGGGGCATTCATTGTGGGCGGGCATATGTATCCCACAAGGTCGTTTTGACCACGTTTGGGTGTGAAGAGGCAGGACCGCCTCGGCCGCTCCGTGAGTCTTTGCTCTGGGGGTGGCCCCTTCTGGGTGGACCACGCCTCCCCCCTTTGCACACGCCGCGCTCATTCGGGAAGCGGCGTTGTGTAGGGATACACACCTGGTTGCGTGACCACGCTTTTTGGCGTGGTAGGCTTGCCGTATGATGCGGCGGACCGCATTATGTGACCAGGTGGGGGAGTATATAGTCCTGGCTCATGTATGAGCCGGAAGTGACGGGGGACGCGGTAGGAAACAGGAAGGTAAATGACTCCACATGGAATGGTTTTGTTTGGCGCCAAAGGACCCGGATAGGGATGTGGTATACATTGGTGTCTTCTGTTTTTTCAGAGGGACTTTTTGTGCCAACTGATTCCGGGTAGCCTGGCGTCCTTAAATTGTATGGACTCTTTCTAAAGGTATTTGTGGATTTACTAAGAGACCCTGGGCCAAATGTTCCAGTACATGAGTTAGTGTCATGGCTCCCTAATATAGCCTCGTAATTCATTTTGCCTATATATCTTGTTTTTTAGGAGGATATACAGTGGCGGCTGGTGAAGTTTTAAGATGGTGGGGCGCCAGACCCCGCCCTTCTTTTTTGACCCCTCCCACTTCTCAGAAGCCCCACCCACTAGGTTACAACCTTCTTTTTTGAATTATATATATATACACAATGATACACGAGACAGCATATACTGCAACATCCCAGAAATATTCAGACCGGCCTGTCTGTCACCAACAACCATGGCACGTTCAAAGTTACTTAAATCCCCTTTCTTCCCCATTCTGATGCTCGGTTTGAACTTCAGCAAGTTGTCTTCACCACGTCTAGATGCCTAAATGCATTGAGCTGCTGCCATGTAATTGGCTGAATAGCAATAAGTGTTACCAAGCAATTGAACAGGTGTACCTAATAAAGTGGCCGGGTAACTGTATATATTCAATAAAGTGCCCTGTGCAACCACCACCAGCCCACCGACATCCAAAAATAATGTTTTTTCAAAAAAAAAAAAAAAAAAAAAGAAGAAAAGGGAAAGAGTCCACCAAGGGCTTTGAATAAGAAAATAGACAAAGTCAGAAGTGATGACGTGTGTCAGTGCAGGACTGTATGGTGACCAGAAAATGACAGCGAAATTCTACAACAGGAGACCCCCCCCCCCAAAAAAAACCACCGCCCCAATACACTAAGCCATAGCATAGCACAGCACATGTGTGTTTTACTGTGTGTTACTGTTACATGTTAGAGCATGGGATTAGCATGGGATTAGCATGCTCTAACATGTAGCAGTAACACACAGTAAAACACACATGTGCTCTGCTAACAGTGCTATGATGTCTAGGTGTGGTGAGAGGGGCCTTCAAAATGAATAGTAATCGTAGTCCACTAACAAATCATTATTCACCAATCACCACAACATTAATAACTGCCTGTGTTAAACATACATGCAGGCAGGCTGGCCAGGTTGGTTTGAGTCAGGACTCAGAGTTGCTGTGGTCACGGTGAGGTGCACTGGAATGTCACCAGCATTAGCAGCAATAAAGATCTTCTTCTTCTCGTTCTCCTCCGTCTCACAGACAGGCACAGAGCCTCCAACAGTGATGTCAAGCCGCTGGGGCCGGCCAGTCTACTCTTCTGCTGAGGGGGGGGGTGGGGAGGGAGAGACTGGGAGTGGGAGATGAAAAAAACACAGAGGGCTCTCATGGGACCCCCTGCCCAAATGGTCAGTCCTCCACCATCCATTCCATGGCATTGTCTCCACCTCGGCACCTCCCTAGTGCAGGCAGGGAGCAAATCAGAGAGCTCAATAGGCGGGCCAGGTCGTCATATTCACCCGTCCTAATGAGCTCCATTGAACTCAATAGGAGGTTGCCAGTGAACAAATAAGCGTGGAGAAACGATTTCTCCATGCTTTTCAATGACAGGGTTATTTACTTTTAGGACGCACAACCTGTTACTAGGTAGAGTAGAAAAAAAAAATCAAGATTATACCTTTTTTTTCCTAATCTACCTAGCAACAGCAGAGACAGAGGTCAAATACTGATAAAAACTACACAGATTTTTTTTTTCTGCTAACTGGTGATTTTTTTTTTCTGCTAACTGGTGATTTTTTTTTTCTGCTAACTGGTGATTTTTTTTCTGCTAACCTGTGATTTTTTTTTTCTGCTAACCCGTGATTTTTTTTTTCTGCTAACCCGTGATTTTTTTTTTCTGCTAACTTGTGATTTTTTTTTTCTGCTAACCTGTGATTTTTTTTTTCTGCTAACTGGTGATTTTTTTTTCTGCTAACTGGTGATTTTTTTCCTGCTAACTGGTGATTTTTTTTTTTACTGCTAACTGGTGATTTTTTTTTCTGCTAACTGGTATTTTTTTTTTCTGCTAACTGGTGATTTTTTTTCTGCTAACTGGTAATTTTTTTCCTGCTAACTGGTGATTTTTTTTTCTGCTAACTTGTGATTTTTTTTTTTCTGCTAACTGGTGGTGGGGCGCTGCCCCAGGAGCCCCAATGGACGAGCCTCCACTGAGGATATATCTATCTACTGCTGAAAGGGAATTGTATGTGATCTTTTTGCTGCTCTTTTTGCTGCTTTGGTACTTGGTAGCCCCAGCCCATTAGATACTACCCAGGGGGTTTTCCATGTGGCGGCCCCTACTGGTCGAGCGGGTTATTTGGACGCGCTCCTTTCCTCTCTTCCGGTCCGCTTCTGGTCCACGGACTGGCAATGCACGTAGGGTATGCTGTTCAGTATTAGTGCTGTGTTTTATACGGCCGTATGCCTAATTTCTGAATAATGTTTGAATATACAAGGTGATATTATTCCTTGTGGTAAAAACTCTCTCTTATTTTCCTAGACGGCCTGGCAACTATAACTTGCTGGAGGGTGTGGGTTGCCCTAGAGTGGTAGTGATTTTTTCCACTAAGTAACACATGCCAGGTAATTAGAAAGTATATGGTATCTGTTATGCCCTACAGTAGACTATATGTAGCACTTATATATCTGTACATATTTCTCAGCATACATTGCCCTTGGAGTTCGGGTCTTGAAATCCCCTGTGTCCGCCCACCTGAGTGCCGCTCTGGATCGTACTGAGTCATATGTAAGCACCTGAATATATGGGTTATATATACATATATGCCTTAGATGAAATAATTGTATTTTGTATAACCTGCAACATTATATTGTTAATGAAGTATTGTTTTTTGTATTTTTTGACCAGTAGCTACTCCTGCAATTTACAGCCATGCTATGAATGGGGTCCTGAGGAAGCTCATAGCGAAACGCGTAGACTTGCACTATTGTGTGTGTATACACACCATGGTTGTTCTTGGTAGCAGATGTTGACAATTGTTACGATCTAGGTATAAACGTATCATGTGGTGTGGTCCTTACAATTAGGTTCTACTGACATGAAATGTTCTGTTTTTATTGCTGTATGGGATGCACTCAATTTTTGGGCATCCTTTCAAATGTCTGTTTCAAATGAATAAACTTTGTATATTTTTATAAATTTATGGTGTTATCTCGTGGTGTGCCCAATTAAAACGTCCATATTGTGTGGGGTTACCCACAATTTTTGTTCTATTGTCCTAGGGACGGTGGCACAATATTCAGGAAGTCCTTTTTTTGGTTTTTTTTTGGATTCTGCATCTTTCCATTCCTCTCTGCTTTCCATGGCAGAGTTCAAGGTTCTGGGGAGTGGTTTCAGGAACTGATCTTGAACTAAGATTAACTTTTAGGCTTCATGCACACTGGACGTTATAAAAATGCCAGCAGTGTTAGCTGTAGAAAGCTGTAGCTGTAGAAGCGTTTTTTTAGTGTTTGGGTTTTTTTAGCTTTTTTTAGCAAAACTATACTCCCACAAAAACGATGCCTCATAAAAGCTGAATAGCTGCATTTTTCAGCAGTTATTAGAGTTTTACCAGAGTTAGGGCACTTTTACAGCTGAAAAACTCCTCTTCAAACCCACAAGTTCTGGGATTTTTTTTCCAGCCAGAAAACGCCCTTGTCAAAAAACGCTGATAAAAGCCTAGGTGTCCATGGACACATAGATTAACATGCTGGGGAGTTTACTGGCTGCAGAAAAAAATGCATGTAGCCAAAAACAGCAGGTGCAAAAACATCCAGTGTGCATGAGGCCTACCAATTCTGACATTTCTTTCCTGCATGTAAAAATCTGTATTTTTTTTTGCTAGAAAATTATTCAGAACCTCCACACATTTTATATATATATATGTATTTATACAGTATCTCACAAAAGTGAGTACACTCCTCACATTTTTGTAAATATTTTGTTATATCTTTTTTGTGACAACACTGAAAAAATGACACTTTGCAATAATGTAAATCAGTGAGTGTACAGCTTGTGTAAGAGTGTAAATTTGCTGTCCCTTAAAAATAACTCAACACACAGCCATTAATGTCTAAACTGCAACAAAAGTGAGTACACCCGTAAGTGAAACTGTCCAAATTGAGCCCAATTAGCCATTTCCCCCCCCCCCCCGGTGTCATGTGACTCGTTAGTGTTACAAGGTCTCAGGTGTGAATGGGGAGCAGGTGTATTAAATTTGATGTTATGGCTCTCACTCTCTCATACTGGTCACTGGATGTTCAAAATGGCATTTCATGGCAAAGAACTCTCTGAGGATCTCAAAAAAATTATTTTTGCTCTATATAAAGATGACTTAGGATAACAAGTCCAGGTGGCCTCTAAAATTTTCACATGGAACAGGAAGGGAGGGGGTATGTGTGAGGGGGTTTGCAGTGAGAGACTGCCAGTTTAACATTGTAATGGAGTCCTGTTACAAGATGGGGTCATCTTTGCGTGCGTCTTGTGTGTGATATCATTACATCGTGTGTCTCTCACACGATATCATTACACCTATGTCGTAGTTTTGTTCTGCGACAGAGAATTTCTTGGAGAGGAAGGCGATTGGATGTAGTTTGTTGGAAGTAGGGTCTCGTTGGGACAACACTGCTCCGACACGTATTTCGGAGGCATCAACAACTTCCAAAAAGGCAGACTTAAGGAAATCAAAAGCTTCCAAAGCTTCAGGGGACCACTGAGAGCAGTTGGTCCCTTTCTTTGTGAGGGCAGTGATGGGCGCCAGAATCTTGGAAAAATTCTTGATAAACTTCCGATAATAGTTACAAAATCCAATGAAACATTGTACTTCATTTAAAGTGGAAGGTCTGGGCCTTTGAAAGATGGCATTGAGTTTCTGGGAATCCATCTGGAATCCTTCACATGAAATTATATATTCTAAGAAGGGAATTTCCCATTGTTCAAAAGAGTACTTGGATAATTTGGCGTACAATCTGTGATCTCTTAAACGCTGGAGAACAGTGCGTACATGGCAACGATGATGCTTTAAATCCTTAGAGTGAATGAGTATATCATCTAAGTATTCCTGGAATACGGCGGGGGCATTGAAAAGACCAAATGGCATCACAAGACATTCATAATGCCCCCTTCTTGTATTAAAAGCTGTCTTCCATTCATCTCCTGCTTTGATTTGAAAGAGATTGTATGCCGAACGAAGGTCTAGTTTGGTAAAGATCTTGGACCCTTGGACCCGGTCAAACAGTTCAGTAATTAACGGGAGAGAATACCAATTCTTTACAGTAATTCGGTTGAGCGCCCTGTAGTCAACGCAGGGTCTGAGCCCTCCGTCCTTTTTCTCCACGAAAAAGAACTCGGCCCCACGGGAGAATTGAAAGGCCGAATTAAACCCTTTTTTAGACAGTCTTCAATGTATTCCTCCATTACCTTAGTCTCAGCAAGGTTAAGAGGATAGGTTCTCCCTTTAGGTAGAGGAAAACTGGGAAGCAACTCAATAGCACAGTCATTAGGGCGGTGTGGTGGAAGGCCCTCCTCTTCCTTTTCAGAAAATACATCGGCAAACTCAGCGTAGGCCTCAGATAATTCAGGATCAGTAGATACCTCATGAATGGACACCTTATTGCGTATCACTCTTTGGAGACAGTGGACAAGACAAGAAGGGCTCCAAGCTGAAATTTGACCAGAGGACCAGTCAATAGATGGGTTATTATAAAATATTACGCCACAATAGTGTTCACAAGAATTAAAGTGAATATAGTGCCAATATAGTCCAATGATCATAAAGAAGTGCCAATGTGCTTCAAACGTATGGGGTATCCCCCCTGTATGTCCCTACTCACCAGAGGACCATGACTGCCAGCTTTTCAGTCTGGGGGTCTGGTCAAGCTTATAATGATTGAATGCTCCTTGCTGGCAAGCCTGGGGTACGAACGTATTTGGCCTCAATAACCCGCGAATTCCAATAAGCTCCAATGACAGTCAGAAATTGGGATGAGAGAAGAGGGAGCCAAAATAGTGAAGCAATGTAGGATAAAAATTTATTGCTCAATGCAGATTGTACTTACAAAACAGTCGAAAATAATTCGCATGAACATGCACCAAAACATGAACGCCGCTGTTCAGCGTGCGTTCCACAGCAACCGGAAGTGACGACCACGGAACTGCATACCGGAAATTACGTCAATGCGTTTCGCCTTCCTGTAGGCGTCATCAACGGCTCTCAAGCACTTTTTCAAGCATAAGCGCACTTCTTTATGATCATTGGACTATATTGGCACTATATTCACTTTAATTCTTGTGAACACTATTGTGGTGTAATACTTTAAGATTTGTGCAAGCGCTATTTAATTTTTTTTACATGTTATCAGGTGTTTTTTCACTCTGTGTATAGCTGCTGCATGTTGTCACTATATTCATTTTTTCTCTGAAGCGCAAAGGTTTTGGTATAATTAATAGATGGGTTATGCTTACATAGCCAAGAGAACCCGAGAATCACTGGGTGTTTCGGGGACTGGATAATGTCAAAAGATAAAACCTCTTGATGCAGATCCCCTAGATGGACAGAGAGGGGCTTGGACACATGGGCAATAAGGCTATCAACCAGAGGGTCTCCACCAAGAGTTGTCACACAAAGCAGTAGGGGTTTTGAAACCATAGGGATCTGGAGTCCAACCAGAGCTGCATCTAATAACACACCACCAGCGCCAGAATCTATAAAGGCTACTTTGGAAAAGCACTGGTCATTCCAGGACAAAGAGATAGGGACAAGAATTCTCTCCTGAGTAGGGTTCAAAACAGCATGGCCTAATGGGACTCCTTGCTCACCCATTAAGCCCGGAATTTTTCCGGCCAAACCGGACAAGAGCGCAGCACATGACCCGGCTTCCCACAATATAAACAGAGGCCTAAGGTCCTGCTTTTGGTACGTTCACTGTCCGACATCCGCACTGCCCCTATGTCCATGGGTTCTTCCTCAGACCCGACAGGAGAGGGGACAGTAGGGACTAGTGATTGCCGAGGAGGTGATTTAGTACTAAGTCTGGGAGGATTATAAGGTACTTGGTGCCCTCTCTCTAACTGACGTGCAGAGAAGCGAGTGTCCAAGATACAGATACACAGGTTGATAAAATAGTCAAGACTCACTGGGATCTCACGGTAAGTTAACTCATCTGTTATGCGTTCCGCTAGCCCTCTGTGGTACGCGGCCTTAAGGGCGCCATTGTCCCAGGTGGTCTCTGCCACTAGCGTGCAGAATTCAATGGCATAGGATGCTATTGTGTGTTTACCCTGATGTAAATCGAGAATACAGGTCTCTGCCGCAGACACACTGCCAGGAACGTCAAAAATTCTCTCAAAGGTTTTCACGAAAGTGGGGTAGTCAGTGAGTACAGGAGACTCCTTCTCAAGAAGTGGTGACACCCAGGACAATGCTCTGCCCTTTAGCAAGGAAATAATAAATGTCACCTTGGCCTGAGCAGAGGCAAACACAGAAGGTTGATCTTTAAAATGCAACCAGCAGTAATTGAGTAAGGTAAGGTTGATCTTTAAAATGCAACCAGCAGTAATTGAGGAATCCCCTGCAGATCCAGGGGTCTAGACACAGATTACCTAGAGATTCCCTAGCCTCAGCCCCTAGGTCACTAGATGCAGCAGGGCTGAACCCATGTGCAGTAAACAAAGGAGGCTAACATAGCCATGATAGTGTCTCCTCCAAACACAGCACACGATTGGCCTGTTCTCCCAGTAGTTGTCCCTGATGAGAGACTGCCTGCACAAACTCGCAGAGGTCCATCTGGCCCTAGTGTACTGTTAGGTCTTCCAGGAACCCAACCGTCACTCCGGTTTCCTGACCAGTAGTCTTGTTATCCCGGTATCAGGTGGAGGACGGTTGCAAACTTGCAGCCAGAATTCTGGGTAAGTGCAAACAGACCAAATCAATGAACAGCAAATTAAATAAATGACTCACAGTTAGTAGTGGGTGTAGTCAGGAGCCAAGGGTGACCCGATGTCGGTCCAGTAGCAAATAAAGGCGGAGATCCAAGGATATACCAGAGATGGCATCAGAGACAGGCAAGGTTTGGCAACACTCGTTCAATGTAGTACAAAGGACAACCCAAAAACGTAGTCGGGTACAAGCAAAGTTAGCAACAAGCAAAACAATCAGTTATAATAACAAGCAGGAAGTGGAAACTATACTAGGGCAGGGACAGGAAGGGGAAATGAGGATTTATAGGGTACTAAATGAAGAGACTGCCTACAGCTGTACAGTCCAAAATCCCCAAGCAGCAGAAACCCAGAGCTCCACAAAGACAGAAGTTTCCCATGGGACAGGCAGTAGGAAATCCAACCCAAGAACACCAGGTCCCAGGATTGAATCCCCGGTCAAGGAGTGGCAGATGGAAGTTATCTTCTGAACCAATCTCAGAAATCTTGGAACAATTCCATATGCAAGATGCAAAGCAAATGAAAACTCCTATGGAACCAGGCTATCTAAAGAGCATGCAAAAAAAAGTGTGATGCAGTACCTCAAAGGAACAATTCTGATGAAGTTACGGTTACCAGCAACATCAGATCCAAAACTGGTCGGATATGTGGATGCTGAATGGGCCGGGGACTGCACAGACTGCAAATCCACAAGTGGATTCATGTTCCAGTATGGGGAAGGAACCATAAGTTGGTCTAGTCCAAAGCAAGCGTCGTACTATCTTCAACTGAAGCAGAGTACATTGCAGCAGCATACGCATGTCAAGAAGCAATATGTATTTGTCAGCTTTTTGTGGACATTGGGATAGACATGTCAAAACCAATTCCCATTTTTGAAGACAACCAGGGCTTAGGTATAACCAGGTATAAAGCTTATGCAATCAGAAAGAGTCAATCCGAGGACCAAACACATCGATGTCAAGTATCACCTACTGAGGGACAATCAAGAGCAAGGCGTTATTGACATTCAATACTGCCCATCAGAGGAGATGACTGCTGACGCACTCACCAAGCCTTTGTTGAAGGAACGTCATAATTATTTCCAGAAGAAGCTGAATATAATTTGACAAAGCACATGCTGTTGAGAAGGGGTGTTGGAGAAGTACAACAGCAAAGTTGCTTATAAACTGACAATACTGTATGCATTGTAGCTTGTCTACCCAGTAGGTGGCACTGCAGTGTTATAGTGTTATGTGCATGGAAAATCTATTGTAATGCAATAAGAGGAAATGTTATCATTCCTCCGGTTTTCTTGTTCCGTGATGATAAAAGCCATGTAATATATTTCTCCATAAAAGTAAAGCCGTTTGCTATATCCAAGAAGCTTCCAAAGAATGATCTCAATACTCAGCTAACAGATGTAAGGGGGCAAAGATGTAAGGGGGTACTGATTTAAGGGGGACACTGATGTAAGGGGGGCATTGATGTAAGGGGGACACTGATGTAATGGGGGCATTGATGAAAGAGGGACACTGATGCAAGGGGGCATATGTCAATTTTGTAATAAAAAAATCAATTGTAAAAAATAATTATAAAATGGAAATTAAATAATAAAAATAAAAAACTATCTATCGACACTGTCCTCTTTTGGGGGGGTAGGGGTGCCGAACTGAGTCTTTGCCCTGGGTGACAGAATGTCTAGCTTTGCCACTACGACTAATAGTTATCCTGTGAACAGATTGTCCCACCTGAGCTGTGGATCTCTGCAGATCCTCCAGAGTTACCATGGGCCTCTTGGCTGCTTCTCTGATTAATGTTCTCCTGTCCAGCCTGTCGGTTTGGGTGGACGGCTATGTCTTGGTAGGTTTGCAGTTGTGCCATACTCTTTCCATTTTCAGATGACAGATTGAACAGTGGTCTGAGAGATGTTCAAAGCTTGGGATATTTCTTATAACCTATCCCTGCTTTAACCACCAACGCCGTCAGGAGACAGTGGTCACTTGTGAAATACCGTTGTTATGGTAGCAGATAGCTACCATAACCCCGGTATCTTCTTTTAGTGCATGCGATTCTGCACAAGATAAAAGTGGTCTCAGTGGCAAATACACCACGAGATCACTTTTATCAGGGGCGGTAGATGA
>BLSH010364710.1:0-40108 GCA_018402905.1 Glandirana rugosa | reverse complement strand
GTATAAGAGACAGAATTAAAGCTGAAATTCTGCAGTTAAAGCACATCTTGCTCGTTTCATTTCAAATCCATTGTGGTGGTGTACAGAGCCAAAAAGATTAGAATTGTGTCAATGTCCCAATATTTATGGACCTGAATGCATTTTGGCAAAAATGTATGACTAAAATTTAGTTGCATTTTTGTAATAACATAAAGTTGAAAATAACAGAAACTTGTTTCATACCTACCGTAATTTTCCTTTCCTGGTGCCGATGATAGAGCTCCGACTCGACTCCTCCCCTAGGACCAGTGAATAGCATAAATTAAAGAGGTAGAACCTCCACCAACATTCTCCATAAAATAGAATACCGAGGGTGGGAGCGTATGCTGCCATGGATTGACACCAGGAAAGGAAAATTACAGTAAGTATGAAACAATTTTCCGTTTTCCTGGTGCCTCCATGGCCGCATACAGATGATAAATAACTAGCTACCCCATGGTGGGAAATTCTTCAAAGAACTTTATTTAGTCAGTGCTTCCTAGACTGTACTTCTCCTGAACCCTACTGTGGTGAGGGCTCCTGGATCGATTCTGTAATGTCGTAGGAAAGTATGCTGTGATGTCCACGTGGCAGCCCTGCAGATGGTATCCAGAGAAACATTTGGCCCTTGCTGCCCAAGAGGCTGAAACTGCCCTGTTGTGAATGAGCCTTCACCTGTGTTGTAGGATCCATATTTCTAGTTTTGTAAACCTTCTGTATAAGCTTGACAATCCATGATGTAAGTGTCCTACTGGAGGCTCCCTTGCCTCTGTTTTTACCCCAAGGGATCACGAATAGCCTATTCGAGGACTTAAAGCCTTCGGTTGCCTCAAGGTACGCCCTAAGGATTGTAGCGATGTCCAAGCCTTGGCATACTTCTGGATGGGAGTCAGAGAAGACTGGTAAGGCCCATGGCTCTCTCAGGTGGTTCGCTGAAGTGACTTTGGGAGTGAAGCCCCGAACTGGACGAAGTTCCACTCTGTCCGGAAAAAAGGAAATTTGCTCGCTACCAATTCCTAAGGCATGGAGCTCAGAAATTCTTCTGCCCGATGTGATTGCCAGTAGGAACGCTGTCTTTAATGATAAGTTCCTGATCCCGGGGCACGAAAGATACTTTGGTTAGTGCCTCCAGCACTAGGGAAAGGTCCCATTGCGGGAAGGCACGTCTGACTGGAGGTCTGGTCTTAATTACACCCTTGAGGAATATAACTACTAGAGGATGTTCTGCCCCTTTAGTGCTAGTTGTCGCTGACAAGGCTGCTATCCGTACTTTTAGTGAGCTGAGACCTAGCCCCAGGTTAAGGCCCATCTGAAGGAAGGCCAGAATATTGACTGCCGAGGGGGAACCTGGGCTGAAGTCTGCCCCTGCTGCAAAGGTTACAAACTTGTTCCAGATCTTGACATATATAGCATTGGTTGTTGGCTTCCTAGCCTTAAGAAGCATTGTCTCAAACCTCCTCCTTTCAATCTCCAAACTCGTGGATCCGGATGAATGGACTTGCCCTGCAGCAGAAGTTGAGGAAATAGAGGAAACCTCAATGGGGGCTCCATGCAGACTGATGGCTAGAGGGAACCAAGGTCTCTTAGGCCAATATGGCATAACTGCTATAATCAGAGCTGGCTCTTTCCAAAGCCTAAGGTAAAACCTCTATATGAGAGGTCGAGGTGGGAAGGCATAGGCCACCCTGAAGTTCCATGGGCATGTAAGTACATCCATCTCCTCTGCCTGGGGATGAGGCTGACGGGAGAAAAATCGAGGCAGCTTGGCATTCTCCGAAGAGGCAAACAGGTCTATCTGAGGATATTCCCAAATGCTCGCAATCTGGTGGAACACCTGCGGGCGAAGGGCCCATTCGTTGCTGCTCCGAAAAGTCCTGGATAGGCAGTCTGCCTCTCTGTTTAGTCTGCCCAGTAGATATGCTGATTCCTTTCTGCCCATAACATAATGGGTTCCACTTCGGACAGAAGAGACCTGCTGTGAGTCCCCCCCTGCCTCTGTAGATAGGAAACAGCTGCCTTGTTTATGCGTAGGCGGACTCTGTGGCCCCTGAGGAGTGGGGCTAGAGATGTTAGTGCTGCGAAGGTGCCTCTTAATTCCAAAATGTTTCAAACCAGACTTGCTGACCTAAACAGCCATCTTCCTTGTACTCTGTGATCCCCGCAGTGGGCTCCCCATCCCTGGCCACTGGCATCGCATGTAACTATGGTCCAAGAGGATGGAACTAATTGCCGGGCTTTGGAAAGGTTCTATGTGTCTGTCCACCAACGAAGGCTCCTGCACATTATTGGCGTTAGCGTAATTGTTTGTGAAAGGTGCTTCCTCCTCCACTGAGACAGAAAGCCCGTCTGAAAGTACCGGAGATGCTAATATGACCAGGGAACCATTGAAAAACATGCTGACATCTTACCTATCAGGCTGAGGCACTGTGTAGCTGTCAGGTGTGACTTCTTCATGATTCCCAACATCTTGGAAATAATCAATCTGGCCTTCTCTGGAGGGAGAGCCACTGTGCCTTGTATGGTGATGAATAGTGCTCCCAGATAAATTATTTGCTGTGTTGGCTCCAGCTGGCTCTTCTTGTAATTTATGAGCCATCCTAGCTCCATGAGTGACTGTTGGAGAATATCTCTGTGAGAGATAAGCTGACTCTCGTTGTCTGCTAGGAGAAGGATATTGTCTAGGTAGTGGTACACTCGTAAGTCCCTCTCTCTCAGGGGGACCAGAACCGAGATCAATACCTTTGTGAACACCCTGGGAGCAGTGCTCAAACCGAATGGGAGACACTGAAACTGAAGGTGGACCTGGCCTACAGCGAACCTCAGGAACTTCTGAAAGGATGGTAGTATCGGGACATGAAGATAGGCATCCTCTAAATCTGCCAAGAGAAGCCAGTCCCCTGGTTGAACTGCCTGAATCATTGTCTGAAGGGACTCCATCTTGAAACTCTCCAGGGAAATGTGTCGATTCAGTTCCTTCAAGTCTATGACCGGTCTCCATCCTCCCATCTTCTTTGGAACTAGAAAAAGGGTGGAGTAAAACCCTGTAAATTGATCTGAGCGGGGAACCGGGATTGCTGCACCCTGGAGCTGGAGCAATGCGACAAACTGGAGTAGTGCCTGAGCTTTCTGTGGAGAGGACGGGATCTCTGTCCTCTTGAAATGATTTGGAGGTGGCTGGTGAAAGAAAGTCCAGAAATGACTATAGCGGATTGTCAACAAGACCCATTGATCCTGACATTTGTCTGCCCAAACTGGCGCAAAGCACTTGAGCCTGGCTCCCACTGGAGGTGTTTGCGCAGTCCTTATGTCAAAAGGACTTCGCTGGATCTTGCGGAATGGACATAACCTTGTTCCTCCTTGCTGCCAGAAAGGAGGATTGAGTACCCTTCCAGATCTTCCTGCCCTCTCTGGACTGTATAGACTGCCTGTAATTAGTAGACCTTGACTGCCTAAATCTTGAGGAGTAGGCTGTCGCTCGTCTGGCTCTTCTATCCTGGGGGAATAAGCCGGACTTCGCCCTGTGACTCTAGAGATGGCTTTATCCATCTCTTCTCCAAAGAGGGCCTTCCCATCAAATGGGATCTTACACCAGTTCTGTTTTGATGCTAAATCTGCTGCCGACAAAGTCAGCTGACATCTTTAATTCCTCCAGAGCCCTAATAAAGTCCTCCTTAGGGTCATCCTGTTCCATTGGGAGAGTTATATTCTTTGCAAGTCGTACTACTGCTGCATCTATGACAGGCATAGAGTCTAGAGCTTGAGAGTCAGACTCAGCCAAGGGGTAGAGCTTGCCAAAGTGGGCTAGAGAAAACTTCTTCTCTGTCTTCTTCCATTCCTCCTCAATCACCTCCTTGATCTCACTCATCATAGGGAATACCGTTTTCCTTCTCTTAAGGTGAGGGAAAATTTTTTAGATTTTTGCGGTTGCTCCTCCAGTTCTTCCCATTCGATGGCAGCCTTGACAGCCTAAATAAAGGGCTGGACGAGCGAAAAGCTGAACCCGGATGGCTCTGAATCTTCAGCTGAATCCTTAGAAGGATCTTCCTGCGGAGGGTCCCTTGGGGCTTGATCCGAGGGAGGAATGGGAGTGCTGGCAGAGGATGGACCTGGGGCATTCTGGGTCAACTCTGAAAGCTGAGCCTCATAAGCTATTGGTTAAGGCCTCATAGCCGCCAGTTCAGAGAGAGAGTCCTTCATGGTTTTCTTGAGCAACTCCACAACTTGCTCACTTTCCTTCTCTCTGTCCGCTGCATAATATCTGAAGCAGCCTCTGCATACCAGCTTGTCCGGAAGAGGGGTAGCCCCTCAAGCCCAGCACTTCTTTCTAGAAGGACGCTCAGCAGGGGAACGAGATCGGTAACGTCTTCGGGAACTGGACCTTCTGGGAGATCTGTGATGGGAAGAGTAGATCCTGCGCTCCAGGTTACGGTCCCGATGACTGTCATGATGTCTGGAAGATTTCCTCTAACCCCTTGAGTGAACAGGCTGTAACAGAGAAAAGACGTTTTTTCCGGGTTTCTCTTTCTTTTTTTTTTTTTTTTTTAATACTTACGCCAGCGATCACATGCCTTAAGGAACTTTGCAGATCTTGCCCGTAAGGTGAAAGGCTCATGGCAGGTACAGCGACAGGATCAGCTTAGAAGAAATAGATAATCAGAACAAGTATCCAAAAAAAACTCTCCATTTTTTTTTCTAAAAAGTAATTTCCAGCAACTTACCAGATCAAAGAGCATGTGAGGACTGAGGCTGGAGCCAGGTGTCAGCAGAGTGTAAAAGGACAATGCTGAGAGACTGCAGCAGAATGGGGCTTTAAGGCATGGAGGGGGGAGGCATTAGATCCCAGGCCCTCCCAAGTACTGGCAAGGAGGACAGAGGAAAGAATGCACTTTTCCCTCATCCAAGATGGCTGACGGGGCCTCCCGCCGCTACTGTGCATGCGCCGGCGTTCAATGACGCGATCACACGCACCGCCCCCTGCCACTCCGATCAGCATAAGGAAGCCACCGGAGCCCACTCCGATCAGCATAAGGAAGCCCACCGGAGTGGGAAGGAAGCGTGGGAAGATGCGCAGGGGGAGAAGAGGGGAAGGCAGAGACCCAAAGAAAGACCCCCCCGAGGGCCCGGGACCGATCGAGGAACAAATACTCCCCCCCCCCTGCACACCAAAAAGTGGATGCAATGGGAAGAAAAAAGGAAGGGGGAGAAAGATAAGATGAAGGGGAAATAACTGACCCTGAGGCTTCTCCACCAGCATACACCAACCTTCGAAAATGGCAGAATTCGTTCCTGTGAGGAAACACTGCAAACCCCAAAAGATCCGCAGAAGGGGTTCCCTGACTTCTTAGCGCTAATAGCGGCCCAATTACAGGGACTGCGTCCGGGAGAGGCTTAACCTCGGCGGAACTGCTCGTCAGCAGAGGTATGGATCTGGTGCTTGCCTTCTTCACTGATCAGAGGTATGAGGAAAAAAAGGAGAATGTTGGGGGAGGGTCTACCTCTTTAATTTATGCTATTCACTGTTCCTAGAGGAGGAGTCGAGGCAGAGCTCTATCATCTGTGTGCTGCCATGGAGGCGCCATGAAATAATTTTTTTTTCAAAATGTTCGCTCTTTTTTTGTTTATATTGCAAAAAATAAAAAGCGCAGAGGTGAACAAATATCACCAAAAGAAAGCTCTATTTGTGGGGAAAAAATGACACAAATTTTGCTTAGGTACAGCATTGCATGACCGCGCAATTACCAGTTAGAGCGGCACAGTGCCAAATTGAAAAAAGTGCTAGAAATCCTTCCGGGGCTGAAGTGGTTAACAACTGATGACCCATCAGCTGTTAGTGGGCTTCCCCCGCACCCCCCTCATGTTGAGGGCATGTGGTCTGTTATGGTTCAAGAGGAGGGTGGGCGCTCACTCGTTCTCCCCCTTTCTTGACCTGCCGTGATGCATACTCGGATAAGGGTCTGGTATGGACTTCAGGGGGACCCCACACCGTTTTTTTTTTTTGGCGTGGAGTTCCCCTTAGAATCGATACCAGACCCGAAGACCGTGTTTTTGTCAGATTTTTCTATTGCCTGCATTCTTTTGTTTACATTTCAGTCTCAGCGGGTAAGCCCGGTGACAGCTGAGGAGTTATCGGCTGGTAAGGATGCGGTGGCCAGCTTCCCGGCCCACTCCTTCACAACCAGCTACACTATATTACCAAAAGTATTGGAACACCTGGCTTTACGCGCACATACATTTTAACCACTTCAATACTGGCCACTTTTCCCCCTTCCTGCCCAGAACACTGTACACTTTTCTTTGGTAGTATTTGATCACCACTGGAGTTTTTATTTTTTGCTCTACAATTAGAAAAAGACTGAAAATTTTGAAAAAAACTTTTTTCTTTGTTTTGTCACAAAGCATTGTAAATTTTTTCTCCTTCACTGATGGGCATTGATGAGGCTGCACTGATGGGTACTGATGAGGCAGTACTGATTGGCACTGAGGTGGCACTGATGGGCACTGATGATGAGGCACTTATATGCAGCACTGATGGGCACTGATAGGTGGCACTGATGGGTACTGATAGGTGGCACTGATATGCAGCACTGATAGGCACTGATAAGCGGCACTGATCATCACTCATAGGTGGCACTGATGGGCACTGATAGGTGGCACTGGTGGACACTGATAGGTGGCACTGGTGGGCACTGAAATGCGACACTGATAGATAGCACTGTTAGGTGGCACTGATAAGGAGGTACTGGCAAGCATCACAGATGGGCACAGTGCCATTCCTATAGAACACTGTATGCCCCTTACCTGGTAGTCTTGGGTGGGCTCCCTGGTGGTCCCTGGGTGGGCTCCCAGCACAGAACCCCCGTCAGAAGAGCCACCGATCGGTTCTCCTCTACCCGCGTCTGCAGATAGTAGATTGGTCAGGCTGATCACAGTGTAAAGTGCCTCCGACACGGAGGCTCTTTACCGAGATCGGTAATGTGTCAGACTGACACACCACACCACCGATCGTCCGCGATGCGTGCCCACGGGATATCCTGCCGGACATCATATGACGTCTGGTCAGGATAACTAAGCCACCATCAGGCCATCATTTGCCTATAGGCCGGGCGGGAAGTGGTTAATGACATCCCAGTCTTAGTCTGTATGGTTTAATATTGAGTTGGCCCACCCTTTACAGCTATAACAGCTTCAACTTACATAGCTACATAGTTAGTGAGGTTTAAAAAAGACACAAGTTCATCAAGTCCAACCTATGTGTGTGCTTTTATGTCAGTATTACATTAGATAACTCTCAATGTTGAGGTCCCTTAGGTGCCCATCTAATAGTTTTTTTGAAATGATCTATGCTCCCAGCTGAAACAACTGTTTGTGGAAGAGAATTCCACATCCTCACTGGCCCTGTTCTGAGCCATCCTGACTTTGCCAAGGCCTCAAGGAGGTGACGAACCCAGTGGCGTTCTTCTCACGAAAGCTTTCTCCAGCCGACAGGAATTACGATGTAGGGGATCGGGAGTTATTAGTGATCAAAGCTGCTCTGGAAGAATGGACATATTTGTTGGAGGGAGCAGCACACCCGATCCTGATCTACACAGATTGCAAAAATCTAGAATATCTGAGAGCTGCAAAACGTTTAAAGCCCCATCAAGCCCGTTGGGCACTTTTCTTTTCAAGATTCACATTTCACATAACTTACAGGCCCGGATCAAAGAACACTAAGCCCGACGCGTTGTTGCGCATGTTTGAGGATCCAAGAAACATCCCAGAGCCAGATACCATCCTACCAGCCGGTAACTTCTTGCTGTTGCACACCAGTTTGTTAAATCAGCTACAGTCTGCCTCTATAGGATTACATGGCCCCCCGGAATCACTTTACAAACCAGGGATGGACTCCTATGGAAGGACAAACAGATCTTTGTACCCGAGGAGACTCGGACTAAGGTGCTAGAAGTATGCCATGATCATCCCCTGGCAGGTCACTCTGGCATTCGTAAGACCTTTGAGCTGGTGCAACGTTCATTCTGGTGGCCTGGCCTGGAAAAAGATTGCCAAGCTTATGTGAATTCCTGTAGCACCTGTGTTCGGAATAAGAGCTCCCAAAGCAAGGCATGGGGATTACGCAGACCTCTGCCCACACCTGACAGACCTTGGAAAATGATTTCAATGGATTTTATAGTTGATCTTCCACCCTCCAACCAGTGCACCGCCATCTTTGTCATCATGGACCGTCTGTCAAAAATGGCTCACTTCGTTCCGTTGAGAGATACTCCTTCGGCCACAGAGACTGCCTGAATCTTTATTAAAGAAATTGTGAGACTCCATGGTGTGCCTAAGAATATTGTCTCAGATCGTGGTGTTCAGTTCACCTCCAAGTTTTGGAAGGTGTTATGTGGAACTTTGCAGATCGAACTCTCCTTTTCATCCGCTCACCATCCCCAGACCAATGGGCAAGCCGGGCGCACCAATCAGACCCTGGAACAGTACATCCGGTGGTTCACCTCTTTTGTTCAGGACGATTGGGTATCGTTGCTGCCCTTGGCGGAGTTTGCTTACAACAACTCGGCCACCCAACAGTCTCCTTTCTTTGCCACCTATGGGTTTCACCCCACCATCCTACCTGACCTTGTTCCCGAATCTTCTGTTCCTGCAGTTCAGGATACCTTGGGCTTCTTCTCCCGCAATAACTTGCTGCTACAAGAGACCATTGCAAAGGAGGACAGTAAGAGGTCGTTTGACAGGAGAAGAAGAGGGGAACTAATTCTGCAACCAGGAGACCAGGTTTGGTTGTCTACAGCCAATCTAAGGTTGGCATGTCCCTCAAAGAAGCTGGCTCCTAGATTCATCGGCCCCTTCCCGGTGAGGAGGAAGATCAATGACGTATCTTTTGAATTATCCTTGCCAGAGTCCTTCAAGATCCAGCCGGTGTTTCATGTGTCCCTGGTAAAACCTACAGTGCCCGATCCATTTCCTGATCACTGCTCTAATCCCCCGGCACCAGTTACCATTGATGGGGATGAGGAATTTGAGGTGGAGGCTATTGTGGACTGCAGAAGAGGAAGAGGCCAGACACAATACCTGATCAAGTGGAAGGGCTACGGGCCGGAAGAAAATTCCTGGGAGCCTGCACAAAATGTACTTGCTTCAGACCTGATCCATGCCTTCTTTCGCAGGAACGCACAAAAGAAGAGACGAATGGGCACCCGGAGGGTGCCTGTAGGGAGAGGGCAATGTCAGGAAGTCCACGGGACAATCCGTTCTTCACAGCGCACGTGCATGCGCACTCGCGCGCCAATGAGCACACGCATACGCACACACGCATCAATGCACGCGGTTCTCACCAATGTTGGCGCCAGAAGGACTATTTAAACGGATTCTGCACTTGCACATTGCTGTTTGGTCTACAGCTTCTAAGTTCCTGTAACCTGAGTTCCTGTACCTCTTTCTTGTGACTGGATCGTCCTTCTACTCTGCTTGACTGCTGCCTGCCCTGACCTCGGTTTGTCTTGTGACCTGTCTTCACCTGCTCCCTCTGTTTGCTGTTGCCCGATTGTTGCCGACCCGGCCTGCGCGACCATGCTCTGCTGTCCAGCCAGTCTGCATCAGCATCCTGCTCTGCTGTCCAGCCAGTCTGCATCAGCATCCTGCTCTGCTGTCCAGCCAGTCTGCATCGGCATCCTGCTCCGCTGTCCAGCCAGTCTGCATCAGCATCACGCTCTTCTGTCCAGCCAGTCTGCATCAGCATCCCGCTCTTCTGTCCAGCCAGTCTGCATCAGCATCCCGCTCTGCTGTCCAGCCAGTCTGCATCAGCATCCTGCTCTGCTGTCCAGCCAGTCTACATCAGCATCCTGCTCTGCTGTCCAGCCAGTCTGCATCAGCATCCTGCTCTGCTATCCAGCCAGTCTGCATCAGCATCCTGCTCCACTGTCTTCGGGACTGATCAGGCACTCTTACCCTGCCATGCTTCCGTGGCCGCTGTACCACTCCCAGCGGTCCGCGAGCCGGAGTTGTAGGAGAGGTCTCCCTCTACCGTCTGGCTCACCCTCCAGGTACATAACACTGACCCATGAATTTGTCCTGCAGGACATTTAGGGAATGGCGAGCCTTAGCTGAGTGTGCAGTACCTTCCGCCCAATCTATATCTGGATAATTAAAATCCCTCATTTTAATGACACTTCCCATCCTTGCCACTATTCCAAATTGTGATAGAAGGTTCAACCTCCTCCCTTGATCCACTAGAAATTTCGTCCCTCACATTTACTTGTACATCATTTTTTATACACAGGCATACTCCTCCACCTTTTTTGCCCTCCCTATCCCTGCGATATAGTGAATACCCCTGAATGGTAGCCAGCCAATCATGAGAGCTGTTGAACAAAGTCTCTGAAATCCCTACAAAATCTAATTCCTCCTCATACAGTAGAAACTCCAGTTCTCCCATTTTGTCTGCTAGACTTCTGGCATTAGTGAACAAGCCACGTAATTTTGTCCAGACACCTACTGTTTCCTTGTTGGGTATTCCTCGGTTGCATATAGGACTTGTTACACTACTTACCTCGGGTTTAGGTTCTTTATTCGGCCTACCACTGCTGCCCCCAATACTACCCTCTGAACTATGTTCCACTCTGGCTATTTCTAAATCTGGACCTTCCCTCTGTTGCCTAGTTTAAAAGCCCCTTTAACTTGTCAGCCATCTTCATTCCCAGTCGGTCTGCACCTTCCCCATTTAGGTGCAGTCCGTCCCTTCTAAAGAGCTTATAACCGACTGAGAAATCGGCCTAGTTCTCCAGGAACCCGAAGCCCTCCTTTCTACACCAGTTCCTCAGCCACTTGTTAACTTCCCTAATCTCCCGCTGCATCTCTGGTGTGGCACGATGTACCAGTAGTATTTCTGAGAATCCTACCTTGGAGGTCCTAATCCTCAATTTTGCTCCTAGGTCCCTAAAATCTTTTTTTTAGGACACTCCACCTTCCTCTAACTTTGTCATTGGTGCCAACATGCACCATGAGATCCGGGTCTTCCCCAGTCTCTCCCAGTAATCTGTCCACCAGATCCATGATGTGCCGAGCCGAGCGCCTAGTAAACAGCATACAGTTCAGGTCTTTGTGACAGATTGCCCTTTCTGTGTTTCTAAGAATTGAGTCCCCTACCCCCAGAACCTGTCTTTCCTTTCCCCTGGCATCATCCCCGCCCTCGCTGGAGGAGTTACTCCCCTGGCAGCAAGGGGTGCCACTCTGCACCAGTGATGCTGGCCCCTGACTGATTTCCACAATATCACACAACGGGGTGTACTTATTGCCCAGCCCAGGATCAGCCTCCCTGACTCTTCCCCTTCTACCCTTCCTAACTGTCACCCAACTACTCTGTTCTGGTGCCTGCACCTCTCTGTCTCCATCCTACCCTGTGCTGGCCCCTGCCGGCACCTGCCGGGTACGATCCCAACTCTCCTTTAGTTTGGAGCGTCTTCTCAGTGTTGAAAGCTGCTTCCCTAGATTCAGAACCTGGGCTTCCAGGGAAACAACGTGCTTACATTTTTCTGGGAAGGCTGTCCACAAGGTTTAGGAGTGTGTCTATGGGAATGTTTAACTATTCTTCTAGAAGCGCATTTGTGAAGTCAGACACTGATGTTATATGAGAAGGCCTGGCTTCAGAGATTCGGATAACCAAAAATTCCTCCATATTTACATTTGGACCAAAGCGAATGGCACGTGTCTAACAAAGACAAAATAGCTAAATCAGGGCTTAATATCAGGGTCAAAGAATAAGTGTTTTATTTAAAAAAAATGACCCAAGCATTCACACAGCCATCACAAATACTTGAAAGATATCTACCCTTACAACATACACTTCCATTTCATAACATCAGCAGTGCAATAGCAATACAAACAATAGATCCAGTAAGGGTCCATTTACATGGGACGCTTTTTCAACCTCCCCTGAATGATTTTTTTTTGACAGCTAGAAGCCGACGACTAAAACTGCCTGGAAACGACCCTGTGTACATGTACTGATAAGATAACATAGAGGAAAGTTCAGGGGCAGCTGAAAAAAATGTCCAAATGCCTCAAAACGTCAGTTTACCAGCAGCAGTGCAAATGAGGCCTAAAAGCTTACTTGCAAAATCTCCTTTCATGATGTGAGTTCTACCTGTCTGTTCACCATCTCTTTACACAATTTTCTGGATTTTTTTGCATGCTTTGCAGCCTCTCCTCCGGTTTACGTTTTATCTCTAAGGACTACATATCCCATGATACCTTGCTGTCTGCAAGTAGTAATTCCTGTACTGACTCCGCCTCCTGAAACTCCTCCTCTCAACTCCTCAGTATCCCATAAAACAGGCTCTGTGAAACGTGTGGCACAGCAGTGCCTACTCACAGGGCATATTAAATATGTGGGATTTGAGGAAGTAAATGTATGGGAATCTTCACAAAATAGGATTACAAACTTCAAGATTGTTCAGTTTAATAGGAAGGCTAGAAATTAAAATACAATGTGGAAATCAATATATGAGTTTACATGTTGACCATAGATACTGTACACTTTAGCTGTATTAGGTCAAATATGTTTATTTCCAGATTGAGGTATTTCAGGAAAAAAAACACATTATGGCCATTAGACTGAGCTGACAACCATAGAAAATAAACATATTAGAAACAAAATGGGAATTAAGCCTCGCACACACGATGCGAATTTCGGAGGACAGAACGTCCATTTTTTGTTCAATGCTTGACTTATGTCGAAAGTGAAGAGTGTACTAAAGATACAAAAAATTTTGTACGACTGAATTCAACGTCAGAAGTGACATAATGTGTTGAATAGTTTTGTATGTATTTTTTCATTTTTGAGCATGCGTAGTCATGATCGTATGATTTTTTTCGTATGAAAACCGTACTAATAATACGGAAATCGGACGCTGAGTTGCTATACAAAAAAATGTTCTAGTCTGCTTAACCAGCTTTTGTCTTACAAAATTGGATATGGAAAGGAGCATTCTAATGGTAAGAATGTTGGACGATCGGCCGTCGAACGAAAATTCCTATCTGAAATTTGCATCGTGTGTACGGGGCTTAAATCTTGATGGCTGTGTGAATATTTGAGGCATTTGTATACTAAATCGTTTATAATTAGACCCCTTAGTGTCGGTGTCAGAGTGTTTTAGGCAGGATGAAAAAAACCAAAAAGCACAATACTATTTCTGGGCCAAATTATGGGTACACACAACAAATAATATACACATTCTGACCACCAATAATTATGGGACTGTTTTTGTTTTCTTTTTTGAGATGGGGAGAGGGTGTTAAAATGTTTTGGGTTTATCCAATATAGCCATTGCAGATAATGACCAATAATAAAATGCTTGCACTTAACTTCAGTGGGTAATTTTTAAAGGCTAAGCACACCTCAATTTATTTTTTAATCACCTTATTACAAGCTTGTTTCTTCATTTCCAAAAAATGTGGCAAATATTAGATATTTGATTGTCTATTTTCCAAAAAGGATTCAATTTTGTTTTAATGCCCTGGTATTTTATATGTTTTATACTAGAAAGTACGGTAATATTTTTTTTTAATATAGTAAAATATTAAAAAAATAGTTATTACATACAAAAAAGACCTATAAGCTATATCTAGCTAAAGAAAAAAGATAAATATGTATTTGGTAATGATTTGCATATTCAAGTAATTGTTAATGAAACTTGCACAGCACTGAAAATATGCTGGATGGGAAGGGAGTGTAACATGCTGGTCCTGGTTAAAGAAAAACATTTTAAACATAATCTATAATATGAAAAATTGTGTTTTGCAATGGATTTTAATACCATGTTGCTGAGGTCAGATAGGGCA
The DNA here is from genome assembly GCA_018402905.1 of Glandirana rugosa. Classification (NCBI taxonomy): domain Eukaryota; kingdom Metazoa; phylum Chordata; class Amphibia; order Anura; family Ranidae; genus Glandirana; species Glandirana rugosa. The sequence continues at coordinate 26,254 of BLSH010364710.1, read as the reverse complement.
AATCATTTTTAAGAAGGAATTTGCTCATTTCTTCTTTGACCATTATTTAACATTACTTTTTTCAAGACATTCTACATTTTATGCATTGCTAGCTGTTAAACACCCTAATTGTTCTTATATGTGAGATATTGAAAAAAGAATCAGATCACAGAAAACATTGCTCAACTTAAAGAGATAGCTTGTGGTTATGTATGCTACATTCTGTACATGGCTAGATAATACCTAAATTGGCAGAAGAACTGTGAGGCTAGAGAATAATTGATAGATCTCAATAGTTCAGGTAAGTAAAAGGATTGTTTTTATATCCCTAGTGTAAGACCTACTTGGGAACTGACATGTTTCAAAAGCTCAAAAAATTTAAATTTGTGACCGATTCCACTCCATGCTGTGTTGTTCAGAGATTTAGCTCATTCCTCTATAGAATCCAACTTAATGCTTTTCCAACTCATGTTTAACCATTACAAACAGTTCCCAAGTCAAAATGCCACCATTACATTTGAAAATGAGAATCACCCACATATGACATTACTTTGGAGCATTGCATATCAAGTAGTGTCAATATCTCCCAGAGAATCATAAAAAACTCTAAGTCTGACATGTTCTTTTCACTTACTTGTTTAACGTCAGAAAAATTGTATTTTTGAACCTTAAAATTACTAGACGCTTTTGGCTTAAGAGAATAAATTAAAGCTGAGCCAAAGTATACCTCAGCTGTGATGCAAGGACCAACTGATTTGCTTTCCATCTGGGAGATTAAATCCCACTGCCAAAAAATGGCACCACAATAATTAGCTGTCAATCAAACAGTAAAAAAAGACAGATTGCTTGGGATAATTAAATGCCCTGCAGCTTCTCATTAGGTTGTGCAGTATTTACAGTTTCATTTTTACATCACTCCTATAGGGGAATCTGGAAGCTGCGAAAAAGTGTACCCAAGTCTGAAAGCAATGTTTTCATCTTTATAGCAACTGTATTGTGTGAAGATTAGAATTAAGAAAGAAAGTAGTAACAAGAAATATGCATCCATTTATACTAAAAACTTTACTTGTTTTTTTTCTCACATTATAAATATCTTATAGCAATATGTGTTTACATACATTTTCTATTCTAAATGAAAAGTAGAATTCTGCTTCTAACCTCCCATCTATAAACAAAGAGGTGCATTTACCATTTGGGGAACCAATTAAGCTAAAATAGAACAAACATTGATGTACACATTTATAGTACTTTATGAACTTACAGAGATTGCATACATAGAGCACCGTAAAGCTAAAGGAGTCTGCAAAAATAGGAATTCTGACTTACAGCAGTACCTCTAAGAAACAAGGTAATGTAGAGGTAGAGACTTGGGAGAGTGTTATGCAAGGATCACCATTGCAAAAAAAACATAAGTAATGAGCCGAGCTGCCATGGGTTTGGTTCGAGCTGGGTTTGGTGAGCATCTAAGAAGTTCGGATGTCAAACCCGAACCCCACTGAAATCAATAGGAGCCAAATATGTCAAATTAAATTTTAATAGGTAAGGTGGAGTAAAAAAAAAAACGTTTGTACAGTGACTTCTCAGTTTTTTTAGTTCAGCTTAGGCCATGCATTAAAGTGAAATATCAAAAATGTCCAATTCCTTTTAATAACATACCTGGGGGGTCCCTAATCCAGCTTATGTACCAAAAGTGTTGCAGCAGCACTGACATTTACAAAGGAAAAACATTTTAAAACTGCTAGAAAATCTGAAAATTACTTTGACTTTGATTATTATTAAATAAAAAAACAGCATATAGACCCCTCCAAGGATTCTCTGTATATATGGGGGTCATTTGGCAGTGAATGTCATTTTCCTGCAAATTTGTACTGCATTTTTAGTTTTTCATTGCAAATGTAATTTTTGACGTAGCACATCCTACAGCAAAAATGAATCAAAAATGTGCAGAGCCTGCCCCCAACACAAATACATACCAAACCCTTTGGTATGAATTTTAACATTTTTAAGGGGATACCTTAATCCATACCAGGTAACATGGCCCCTTGTCCAGTGGTCGTGGAGATCTGTGGGCAGGGGGCTTTTGGGAATCTGAAAACCCCCTTTACTAATAAGGGGGACCTCAGATACTGCCCCACACATGAATAAGTAGGGGCACATAGTAAACCTACTTATTCCCAAAAAATGTAACCCAAAAATAAAGACACTTACACTTTTAAAAGTTCTTTAATTAAAAAACAAAAATTCCCTCCACCCGCTGACCCGCCAAAAAAAAATACACGCGACCGATCTCGATGGTAACACTTGTCAAATAACAGCTCCCCAAGCTGTCAACAGCTATATAAGGGACAGCTATATAGTGGCCATATTTGGGACGTGATGTCACCGTTGTTCCCACAGCCCATGGTATATGTTAAAGTAGCTGCCAGTTTTAAGGCGCATCAGCAACCTACAAATAGTTGAATAGATTACTAGAAACCGCGCTAACAATTTATAGCGAAAAAACTGGTGTGTAATAACAGTGACGTAAAAATATATAATAACTATCACCAATGTGATGTGGATGGTGTTAATAGAAACCAAAAACACTCAGTGCCTTTAAAAGCTATTATAACAATCCATAGAATAAATAAGTCCATATTAAATCCAAGTAAGAATGTGATATTCATCCACCAAAAGTGAAGACAAGTGTTGTCCTTTCCACCAACATATAGATCAGTGTTGCCAACCGTCCGTAAATGTACGGACAGCCCGTAAAAACAGGGCATTTTTTTGGGTGTCCGTAAAAGTCCGTAGCAGCCAAAAAGTGCCAGTAAAAACGGCGGCCAGAGCTGCGCATGTGCAATTACGGAAATCCCAAGCGGCAAGTGAGAAGATCCAAGCCTGACCCTGAGACGAGTTGGGCGGCCACTTCTCCTGCTGCCAGCTAGTGTATCTGCCCAGCCCATCCGCCCTCAAATGAGGTTACTGCATTTTCCCGCCACACCACCGCCAGCCAGCACCTGACCGGAGCAGATGCTCCGGATGGATGGATCCTCCTGATTCCTGCCTGCCTCCCTGCTCTGGCTGACCCTGCAGCCCTCCTGGTGACAGTGGTGAGTGCAGTACCCTTCCTCTTCAAGCCGGCCAAAAAGAGTTGGGACAGTGAGTGTGTGACTGTTTGACTCCCACACTGTCTCTGCTCACTCTGATAGACAGCCGTGAGCCAGGCTGCAGGAGTCTCTCTCTCTTAGTGTGAGTGTGCACTGTATGAGTGCGGTGTGCACTGTATGAGTGCGGTGTGCACTGTATGAGTGTGGTGTGCACTGTATGAGTGCAGTGTGCATTGTATGAGTGCAGTGTGCACTGGATAAGTGGCAGGAGGTAATGGAAGGATGGTGTAATGGAAACAGGAGGTGATGGGGATGGTGTGATGGAGATGGAGGGATGGTGACAGGAAGTGATGGGGGGGGTTGTGTGATGGAGGGATGGAGACGGGGATGGTGTGATGGAGATGAGGGGTGATGGAGGGATGGAGACTGGAGGGATAAAAACAGGAGTTGATGGAGACAGGAGGTCTTTAGAAGTGGGGATTTCACCTCACTTTCTGTGGTGGTTATGGAACAGAAATCTCTACAATTTGACATAGGTGACAAAACTAATGGACTAAATAATCTGCCCTTATTATATTGAAAATAACAGAAATATGTTTTTTTACCTTGCTATCTACCTTAAATCACATTGCTATTTGCACAGTGTACTTGCTTGTAGCCTAAATACTGAAATTTGCACTGAAAACGGTAATTTTGTAACTTTTGTAAAATGTCAGTAAAAACGTGGCTGGGCCAGTAAATTATGAGTGTTGTGCCAGTAAATTTCAATCTGGTAGGTTGGCAACACTGATATAGATACACAGTGCACTCACCAGACTTTATTGACCCCTATTACAGAGAGTCAAAAACAGCAATGAGGTATTTCCTGGAGTTCACAGGCTGGCCACCACGCACCCAAATTCAGGTTGCTGTTAGCATCTACCCAAATATCCTGATAGAAGGAAATCTTCTAAAGGTGTACGACATGGCACTCCAGCACTCTTTTTGGCACTCAGTATGAATTTACAAGTGAAGGGGGAAAGAAGAGGGCTCTCATGATGTAGTATTTGTGACTTTTTATTTAAAAAACAATAATATTGCATGTCAGATTTGGAAAGAGGGGGTGGAAAGTTGAGGCAACAGGATTATGGCGTTGCCCAAGACAAGAAATATACAGAAATAAAAATAACAAATGTTATTCACATATATTAAAAAATATGCATTCAGCACATATGTTAAAAATAGTACATATATAGCATAGTTGTCTACATCCTATACAAAAATTTGTGAAGGGTGGTACAGTGTGATAGTATGTATCCTACATGTTTCGCCTCCTTAGGCTTCATCAGGGATTTCTGTAGACCACCAATAGGATTATTATACTATACAGAAAAAGAAACAGAGAAAATTACAAATCCATGTATAGATTTACATTACAAGCAAGTTAGTAACAAAGACTTTTAGGTCATCATCTCGCAAAGAAACACAACAATATTGTAGACATTGTCAAGCTTATATATTATCTAGTTACCTTATGCCCATCGGGCCCACCAAACCTGCACACGTCACAACGGGGGGGGAGAGGCGCTGCATGTCCACAGAGGACTTCAAAAACCGGCTGAAAAATATATGTGTCTATATAATTATCTTATTAACAAGTGAAATATATTCATATTATGTGGGTATAAAGACGTTTTGTATCCACAATCACTTAGGTGTATGACACTTACAATTTAACAGGCAACAATGCAGACTTAATATGGAGGGTGCCAGGTGAAGCTGCAACCAAAGCCAAACAGGCTGTGGCGTATGAGACTGGGGAAGAAAGGGAGAGGAAAGGTATGCCAAAGAGATTCTATTATAAGTATGTGTCACCCAAGCCTAATAAGATGTTTGATCCACTAGATTAAAGTTACCAACTGATACGGCAGTAAGCTAATTACACCTGGGGGAGAGAAATCAAAGCCACATATGTATCTCAACTATAACGCAGGGTTCCTGTGTGGTAGGGCAAATAACTGCCAACAGTCACCCCCAGAAAACTTATATGGACTGAGTCTACAATGTATGATAATGCAAGTGCTGGATTAAAGTTGACAACTCAATGGTTACACTATAGGTGACGGATAAAGATTGATTCAATGTACAGACTGGCAAGCACTCCTGCAGTGTATGGGCAGTCCTCCAATATGAGCACGTCAATTTGCCAGCCTTTTGAAGTCCTCCACTTGTCTGGCATGTGACATCACCATAACATGTGAGGATGTGCAGACGCCACTGCGCATGCGCTCGGGTGTCCTAGTTGGCTCGTGACTACAAGCCCCATAGTTCTGTGCGAGTGGGAGGCACGGTACATCCCGGGCGGGGGGGAGTGCAGATGAGGATACGCTGCAGCCTATGTCTCCAAGATAAACAGAGGCCTGGATGGCCTGGAATGGGATCATTCAAGGCCAGGAGCTAGATGGCACCCACATGAGATGAAAGTGTGGTGGAGGATATCCAGGGGCAGCCAGACAGCATTTCGGGGTGCTGCAAAGATGCAGCAGCAACCCGATCCATATGGACACACAACACACCGCTCAACCCCCGGAGCTGCTCGAGATAATGATGGGTCCCAGCTGGGCACTGGCAGCGGACAACTGTCCAGACATGGGGACTATATATCTGGACCAAGCTAGACAAGTGGACACAAGTTATATAATTATATAAACAATAAATTACATCATTGAAATTGTACATTCATATCTTGTGATGTTTATTTACCTGAATATTTGATCAATGATAATGGAGTGTAAAATGTGTTGAAATTGACTTTTTGGGTCAGTGCCAATGACTAGGATATTGGGGAGATGTAATAATGATATGTGAAGCGATAGCAAGTGGGACAATTGGATGTTGTTAAATGAATCAAAGCCACTGGGGAGGCTAGACAGCTACAGAAAGGGCAAAAAACTGAGACTTTCATTCAACCCAGGATATTTAGTAGCTTGGAGAGTGTATATCTATCGTGACTCTAGTTGGAGAAGTATTCGGTCAATGCTGCCACCTTGATCGTGTATTCAATGCCACAAAGTTGATCATGTGACTGTCAAATCCGTGGCATTTGCCCACATTTGAATTAAGAGCTGTGGTAATTTTTAATTTCCAAATAGGTTGGATGTGATCCTTGATACGCTTGTAGAATGGGCGTTTGGTTTTGCTTATATAATATTTAATCGAATAAGTATGTCGATTGGGTAGAACGGTAGATCGTGTCAGGGATCCAGATGAGCGTTGTGATCGCGCACGCGCGCATGGATTGAAACAAAGGTTCCCACGACTGTTCGGAAGCGTGCACATGTACGCATGCGCAGGGATGTTGTCAAGACACCAGAATCCGTCAGAGCAGGAGGGCACTAGGACCCAGCATCTCTGTCAGCACATCACATGGGCCTTTAAAAAGAAGTCAGACTTTGGCTACAGTGCTTTTTGATCTGCAGCTAGTCCATTCCTGATACCTGCTATCCGCTATCTGCTACCTGATCAACTACCTGCTTGACCCGGCTTGCCTAGACCATTCTACCTTCTCCATTCCTGACCCGGCATGTTTGACGTCGCTTCTCCTGCCAGCCTGATACCTGTTACTGAACCCGGCCTGTTCTCCGTCAATCACTTGTCTACCTATTCTTCCTGCTTGTTGATCCGTGCCTGACCCGGCTTGTCTCATGCCTCTTCTGCCTACCTGTATCCAGCTACTGTGATTGCTTGTCTTTCTGCTGCTGTTCCAGCTCTCCGCTGCCCAGTATTCCAGCCTGCCTGCATCCAGCTACTGTGATTGCTGTTTGTCTGCTGTTGTTCCTTTTCCAGCCCGTCTGCTATCCAGTGTTCCAGGCTCTGCTTCCAGCATCCGGTCTACAGCTGCTGACAAGAGGCACTCCTACCTCGCTGTGCTCATGAGACCACTGACCCCACTCCAGTGGGCTCTGAGCCAGGGCTGTATGAGAGGTATCCTTCTACAAGAGGCAGGCTCAACTATCAGGTACGTGGTCCTCATTACAGTATCAAACAGCCATGTCTGAGCCTGTGGGAGCAACCACTTCCATGGAGGAGATCTGCCAGCACCTTGCTACACTTACTCAAGCCGTCAGGTCCTTGCAGCAAGGCTACACCAGACTGGAGGCACAAGTCCAGACCCCTTCACCTACTCCCAGCATGGCATCCACCTCTGCAGCTCCAGCCATCTCCACTCAGGCCAGCGCCAGTCCTTCTGTGGTCATGCTGCCACCTGAGCCCAGGGTTCCCACTCCTGAAAGATTCTCCGGGGACTGGACCAAGTTTCGTGCTTTTCGGAATGCCTGCCAGCTGTTTTTCTCCCTGCAACCACTGACTTTTTCCCTGGAGGTGACCAAAGTAGGGTATGTCATCGCCCTGCTACAAGGAGAACCACAATCCTGGGCCCACAGGCTGTTGGAGGAGAATCACGCACAAGTACAGACTCTGTCAGCCTTCTTTGATGCCATGGCTCAGCTGTATGACGATCTGCAGCGTACCACCACCGCAGAAGCTGCCCTGCATGCGCTCCAGCAAGGCCGCAGAGCGGCCGAGGACTATGTTACAGACTTCAGACGTTGGAGCGCAGACCCCCAGTGGAATGATGCAGCTCTGCGACACCAGTTTTGCATGGGACTCTCTGATGGACTTAAAGATGAGCTTGCTAGAGTGGGAACCCCTAACACTCTGGAAGGACTGATTACCCTGTCCATTCAAATTGATCGACGACTCTGTGAGTGATGAGCCGAGAGAGCTGCACAACCTCATAGGCCTACCTGGATGCTGCCTAGAGTTCCTACCCACGCCCCCTCCAGTCCAGCTCCCACCATGTCGGTTCCTAACATTCTGAAACCTGAACCCATGCAATTGGGATTGATGCGACCCTCGCTGACACCTGAAGAGCGACTCCGGCAGAATAATTTGTGCCTACACTGCGGAGAGATGGGACATTATGTTCGCAATTGCCCCGCCAAGATCCGTAAGTCCGCACCTCTTATTCCTACCAGCCTGTCTACCCTGTCTGCCAATGGCACTCATGTCGCTCTACCTCTCTCATTCCAGCTGCCGGGAAGAACCCTCCTAGTCAGCGCCATCATTGACTCCGGAGCATGCAGTTGCTTTATTGATCTCCAGTTTGCCCAGCAACACAGCATTCCCCTGCAGCCCAAAATGCATGGCCTTTCAGTCTATCTTGCTGACGGGTTCCATATCAAGTCTGGACTGGTCACCCATGAGACCCCTTTGTTGCCCGTCAGATCTGCACATCATATGGAACTGTTAAGCTTGGATGCAATCTCCTCTCCACTCTTTCCAGTCATTTTGGGCTTCCATGGCTCCAAGCTCATGATTCACAAATTAATTGGTCTACTGGTGAAGTCAAGTTCTCTTCCTCCTATTGTCAGAGACATTGCACCTCCAGCACTACTGTCACCCCTCTGGCTCTATTATGCCTCAACATGGACCCAGAAATTTGACAGTCAGTACCTGAACCGTACCACCCATTCCTGGATGTGTTCAGCAAGCAAGGGGCAGACACGCTTCCCCCTCATCAGCCTTATGACTGTCCGATTGATCTTCCCGGAGCTGAGGTCCCGTTTGGACGTATCTTTCCACTAACTGAACGGGAGCAAGAGGCTTTAAAGGACTATATTGACGAAAATCTTGAGAAAGGGTTCATTTGTCCTTCCAAGTCCCCTGCCGGAGCAGGAATATTCTTTGTCACTAAGAAAGATCAGTCACTTAGGCCATGTGTGGACTATAGAGAACTGAGTAGGATCACGATTAAGACCCGTTACCCCCTGCCTCTGATGACCGAACTATTCCAGAGACTTAGATCTGCCTGCATCTTCACTAAACTGGACTTGAGAGGGGCTTACAATCTGGTGCACATCAGAGAGGGGGATGAATGGAAAACTGCTTTTCGCACCAGGTTCAGACATTACGAATATCTAGTAATGCCCTTTGGATTTTGTAATGCACCAGCCACCTTCCAGCACTTCATTAACGATGTGTTCAGGGCCTTCATGGACATTTTCATGATTGTATACCTGGACAACATCCTGATTTTCTCTGGATCCCTTGATCAGCATCGCGGCCATGTCAAGCAAGTGCTGGAGAGACTCCGCCAACACAAACTGTTTGCCAAGCCAGAGAAATGTGAATTTGAAAACAGGAGTATCCAATTTCTGAGCCTGATTATCTTTCCTACAGGGATAGAGATGGACCCACAGAAGGTCTCTGCTGTGATCGACTGGCCAGTACCCACAGACAAGAAGGGAGTACAGTGCTTTGTGGGGTTTGCAAATTTCTATAGGAAATTCATCAAGGGGTTTTCCACCATCATCTCCCCTATCATGCGACTGACCAAGCAAAGCTCCCGTTTCTGCTGGAACTCTGAGGCCCAAGACGCTTTTGAAACCCTTAAGAGATGGTTTACTTCTGCTCCAATTTTGAGATCCTGCATTGCCTTACGTCCTTGAGGTTGATGCTTCCGAAATCGCAGTGGGAGCAGTCATATCCCAGGGGCAGGGAATCAAGGACTGCCCGAGTCTTCATTAAGGAGATTGTTAGGCTGCACGGAGTACCTGCCAACACCGTGTCGGACCGGGGGGTCCAGTTCACTTCCCACTTCTGGAAAGCCTTGCGTGAACTGCTACAGATTAAGCTGGCATTCTCTTCGGCCTATCATCCGCAGACCAACCGGCAGACAGAACGCACCAATCAAACTCTGGAGCAGTACCTCCGCTGTTTCACGTCCTTCTCCCAGGATGATTGGGTATCTTTGCTACCACTTGCGGAGTTTGCCTATAATAATGCCAGTCATTCGGCCACGGGACAATCCCCATTCTTTGCAAACAACGGCTTTAACCTATCTTTCCTGCCTGATATCATTCCTGAATCTACAGTTCCAGCAGTTCAGAGTGTAGCAGACTTCTTGGGTCGGAACAACAAGATTCTTCAGGAAGCAATCACCAAGGCAGAGGCAGACAGCAAGAGGACTTTTGACAGGAAGAGAAGGGGGGAGCTGAAGTTGCAGCCTGGTGATCAGGTATGGCTTTCTACAGTGAACCTTCGGTTGGCTTGTCCCTCCAAGAAGCTGGCACCCAAATATATTGGCTCCTTCTCTGTGAAAAGGGTTATCAATGAAGTATCGTATGAACTTTCTCTACCTGACTCTTTAAAGTTTCACCCTGTCTTTCATGTTGCCTTATTGAAGCCTGCCGTGACTGATCCCTTCCCTGATAGAGGGTCTAGACCACCAGAGCCGGTCCTCATTGATGGAAACAGAGTATGAGGTTGAGGCTGTCCTGGATTGCAGGAGGAGACAAGGTCAGACCCAATTCTTGATCAAGTGGAAGGGTTATGGCCCAGAAGACAACTCTTGGGAACCTGAATCTAATATCCATGCAAGGAGATTGATCAAAGCCTTTTTCCAGGCCCACCCGGAGAAGAGGACATTGATGGGCATCCAGAGGCTGCCCCTTAGGGGGGGTAATGTCAGGGATCCAGAAGAGCGTTGCAATCGCGCATGTGCGCATGGATTGAAACGAAGGTTTCCACGACCGTTCGGAAGCGAGCACATGTACGCATGTGCAGAGATGTTGTCAGGACACCAAGAGCAGGAGGACTCTAAGACCCAGAATCCGTCAGAGCAGGAGGGCACTAGGACACAGCATCTCTGTCAGCACATCACATGGGCCTTTAAAAGGAAGCAGGCTGTGGCTGACGTGCTGTTTGATCTACAGCTAGTCCCTTCCTGATACCTGCTATCCATTATCTGCTACCTGCTCGACCCGGCTTGCCTAGACCATTCTACCTTCTCCAATCCTGACCCGGCTTGTTTGACGTTGCTTCTTTTGTCAGCCTGTTACTGAACCCGGCCTATTCTCCGTCAATCCCTTGTCTGCTGATTCTGCTTGCTTGCTGATCCGTGCCCGACCGGGCTTGTCTCATGTCTCTTCTGCCTACCTGTATCCAGCTACTGTGATTGCTGATCTGCTGCTGCTGTTCCAGCTGTCAGCTGTCCAGTATTCCAGCCTGCCTGCATCCAGCTACTGTGATTGCTGTTCGTCTGCTGTTGTTCCTATTCCAGCCCATCTGCTATCCAGTGTTCCAGGCTCTGCTTCCAGCAGCCGGTCTACAGCTGCTGACAAGAGACACTCCTACCTCGCTGTGCTCATGAGACCACTGTCCCCACTCCAGTGGGCTCTGAGCCAGGGCTTTATGAGAGGTCTCTTTCTACAAGAGACAGGCTCAACTATCAAGTATGTGGTCCTCATTACAGATTGGGAGTTTACCAGGTATGGGCAGAATTGACATCTGCCACATGCATAAGTACCTGGTTGTAGTGGATTAACCAAATTCAAAATATTTAAGTGACTTCTAACAAGGTGATCTTTGAGGGAAGCAGCTTGCCTAAATGTAATTTGAGGATTCGATCCAATGTATTTACTAACAATTGGGTCTGAGAGTAATAATGGCCAAAATTTGTTTAGTATATTTCTGATTTAATTGTGTTGTTTGAAGTATTTTGTGATTATTCTAACAAACTGGGAAGTTTTGCGCGTTTGAGTAGAAAAAATAAGTGATTGCCTGTTATGGTGATTGGCTCTATTATATGCCCTTTTGAGGCATGTACAACTATACCCTCTTTCACAAAGTCTATGGAATAGTTCACCGGCAGCTTTTCTAAAGCCAATATCTGAGCTACAATTTCTTTTAAGGCGAAGATATTGACTGTATGGTATACTGTTCAACAATGGTTTTGGGTGACAGCTTGTTGCGTGCAGAATTGTATTTCTTGCGATAGGTTTTCTATATAAGTTGGAGCCAATCATTCCATCGGAATCAATATATATCTCCACATCTAGAAATGCAATTTTGGTTTGGTCACAGTTCATCGTAAATTTTAAATTGTAATTGTTCCTGGAGATACACTCCATGAACGAAGTAAGCTCCTCTCTGGTACCAGTCCAGAAGAGCAACACATCATCTATATAGCGATACCAAGATGTCACATGGCAAAGGAGAGGAGAAATGTCTTCATGAGTGAATAATTCCTTCTCCCACCCCCCAGGTACAGATTGGCGTAGGTAGGGGCACGCCATGTGCCCATAGCTGTGCCTTGCACCTGGAGGTAGTGGGAGGATCCAAACATAAAAAAATTACATGCTAGAATGAGTTTCAGCAGGTCCACCACAAACTTGTTGTAGACACCTGCTGAAGGACCCCTATCCTTTAAACATTTTATAATTGTTTCTATTCTGATATTGTGTGGAATGGTGTTGTACAAGCTTTCAATGTCAATTGCTACTAGCCAAGTATCTTTGGGTAAATGTAGGCCTTCTAATGTTTTTAGCAAATCAATGGTGTCCTTTACATAAGAGGACAGTGAAGTCACTTGTAGTTGTAAGTATTCATCCACTAACTTGCTCGCATTCTCGGTTATGCTTCCACAGCTAGAGACAATGGGTCTTCCAGGTGGGGAGGTTATGAACTTATACATTTTTGGGAGAGTGTACAACGTAGGAATTTTGGGTTCTTTAATGTTCAAAAACTGCCAAGTGTTTTTATCTATGGTGCCCTTATGGTAGGCATCAAAGATAAGTGTTCGAAATTTGGTGTATATATTTTCAATGATTGTACCCGACGACTCGTTTTCCTGCTCCTTCTGTACTTCTCTGCCCGCCAGTTGTCGACCCGGACCGCACCACTAACCTTCAGCCTGCACAAGCTTCAGCGGACCTATACCAGCCATCAGAGACTTGTCCAGCCCTCATGCCCCCCTGTGCTCCTGAGCTCCATGTCTGCACTACCAGGGGTTCTCGAACTAGGGCCGCAAGAGAGGTTGCTCCCACATAAGCCAGACTCAACCACCAGGTACGTGACATCACCATTATAGCAAACGGTTTGTGAATTGAATCACTGGTAAAGATACTGGTGAGTTGTACTGGTATGGTGACACTAGTTATCCGGCACCTCATCCCTGGTAGTCATGTCAGATTTGGGAAGGGGTGGGGGAAGAGTTGAGGCAACGAGATTATGGCGGTGCCCAAGACAAAAAAATACACAGAAATAAAAAATAACACATTTTATTCACATATATGAAAAAATATGCATTCAGGACATATGTTAAAAACACTATATATATAGCATAGTTGTCTGCATCCTATACAAAAATTTTTGAAGGGTGGTACAGTGTGATGGTATGTATCCTACATGTTTCGCCTACTTAGGCTTCATCAGGGATTTCTGTAGACCACCAATAGGATTATTATACTATATAGAAAAAGAAACAGAGAAAATTACAAATCCATGTATAGATTTATATTACAAGCAAGTTAGTAACGATGACTTTTAGGTCATCGTCTCACAAAGAAACACAACAATATTGTCCACATTGTCAAGCTTATATATTGCCTAGTTACCTTATGCCCATCGGGGCCCACCAAACCTGCACATGTCACAATGGGGGGAGAGGCACTGCATGTCCACAGAGGACTTCCAAAACCGGCTGAAAAATATATGTGCCTATATAAGAATTCTTATGAACAAGTGAAATATGTTCATATTATGTGGGTACAAAGACATTTTGTATCCACAAATGTGTAATTAAATCACTTAGGTATATGACACTTACGATTTAACAGACAACAATGGAGACTTAATATTGAGGGTGCCAGGTGAAGCTGCAACCAAAGCCAAACAGGCTGTGGGGTATGAGACTGGGGAAGAAAGGGAGAGGAAAGGTACCCAAATGAGGTTCTATTATAAGTATGTGCCACCCAAGCCTAATAAGACATTTGATCAACTAGATTAAAGTTACCAACTGATATTTAAAAACTGAAAACTTTAGTGCATCTAAGGTCCCCCTCACGGCAGTAAACTAATTATGCCTGAGGGAGAGAAATCAAAGCCATATATATATATATATATACATACATATACAGTGTTTCCCAACCCAGTCCTCAAGGCACACCAACAGGTCATGTTTTCAGGATTTCCCTCAGATGAAACAGCTATGGTAATTACTAAGGCAGTGAAATTGATCAAATCACCTGTGCAAAATAATGGAATCCTGAAGACATGACCTGTTGGTGTGCCTTGAGGACTGAGTTGGGAAACACTGTACATATACATATATATATATATATATATATATATATATATATATATACACACACACACACACACACACACACACACACGCACGTCAAAAAGCGAAATACAGAATATGTCTTGGCAGCTGGACCCACCAATGAAGGTTCTAATCTTTCATCTGCTTCTTCCCTTTCATCTAGCCAATCCACCATTTATCTCTGGGCATCCTCAAATGGAAGGTGGAGGAGAGCAAGGTCTCTTACATCCACCAGCTCCGTGATGTCGTCATGGAGGAGTGGAAGAGGACTCCAGTGGCAACTTGTGAAGCTCTGGTGAACTCCATGCCCAAAAAGGTTAAGGCAGTGCTGGAAAATAATGATGGCCACATATTATGTCAAATATTGACACTGTGGGCCCAATTTGGACATTTTCACTCATGGTGTAATCACTTTTGTTGGCGGTGGTTTTGACATTAATGGCTGTGTGTTGAGTTATTTTGAGGGCACAACAAATTTACACTGTTATATAAGCTGTACACTCTCTATTTTACATTGTAGCAAAGTGTCATTTCTCCAGTGTAGTCACATGAAAAGATATTATAAAATATTTACAAAAATGTGAGGGTGTACTCAATTGTGTGTGTGTGTGTGTGTATATATGTATATATATATATATATATATATATATATACAGTGAATTCAGTGTAGACTATATATACACAGTGCATTTGGTGGTGTACAGTATATAATACAGTGCAGTCAGTGTTAAATAAAAAAAAATCCCCATCATGTCCAGAAGGCCACCAAGGAGAGGCAGACACTCACAAGCCACTAAAAGAGGGCATGCAGTCTCTGTGTCTACAGTGAAAATGGTGGTGCTGGAGATGGTGCATCCTCTGCAGGTGGGCCACGCTTGTCCTTTTTTTCTGCTGCTGGCCGTGTTATTCAGCCACAACATGCAGAAGAGTTGGTGAAGTGGATAACTAAGGTGTCCTCATCCTCCCCATCCTCTATCAACCATGCTCATATTAGTTTGCCTTCCAACGCAGCTGCCAAAGCGGCCTATTCCACCAGATCCTTGTCCACAGTTACTCCCTCCATAGCCCCACCATCATGCATGGAGGAGTCCACAGAATTATTCGACCATGGTGTCAGTTACATGCTCTGATGTTGGTTCCCAGATTTAGGAAGGGAGTAACGTGAGCATAGAGAGAGGGGGTGCCACAGAAGGACAAGAAACTAGCAGTCATGTTCTCCCAGCTGCAGCATACTGCCAAGTTTGTTTCAGTGACTTGGAGGGAGGGGATGCTGAAGTCACTGATTGTACTTGGGTGCCTGAGGGAAGAGAGGAGGAAAGTGAGGAGGAGGAGGACACACAACTCCAAGGAGGCAGGATGTCCTCCAGGGCCCAGCTTAAGGGCAGCCACCCTGTTGCTGCTGACTCCCCGCTGACTTCCAAAAGTTCATTGGTGTGGGCTTTTTTCAACACATGCAGCAGATCACACCATTGCTGTTTGCAATCTATGTCTGAAGCCGATCAAGTGCGGCCAGAACAGCAGCCTCTTAGGCAACACATGCTTGACAAGACATATGATGACCTGCCATGCAATTTATTCACAAAAGCACCTGAAAGAACTGCATCATAAAACAAGGTGGACTTCTCCTTGCTCCTCATCTGGGATCTGAACCCCTACTATACCACCAGCCCTCTCAAAAGCCTGCACTGAGAGGAGTGAAGATATAGCAAGTACTTGCAGCCAATCTCCTAGCAGTACACCACCAGTTGATTTCAGCAGGCAAATTTCCCTACCCCAGTTGCTGAACCGTAAAAAAAATACTGTCCCAGCCATCCACATGCTCAGCATCTAAATGCTAACTTGGCCAAATTGCTAGCACTACAACTGCTGCCTTTTCAGCTGGTAGACTGTGCCCCCTTTTGTGAAATTGTGGAATGTGCTGTACCACAGTGGCAGGTTCCAAAAATAAATTTATTTTCACGTAAGGCCATTCCAGCTCTCTACCGTCATGTGGAAGGCAATGTTTTGGCCTCGTTGGACAGGCGGTCTGCAGCAAGGTTCATCTTACCACTGACTCATGGTCCAGCAGGCATTGTCAAGGACATTACCTTTCCTTCACAGCACACCGGGTAACTTTGCTGACAACTGGGAAGGATGCAGGACAGGGCTCAGTGTTGGAGCTAGTTCCGCCACCACGCCTCCAAAAATCTGGTGGTGATTATGCCACATCTGCCTGCTCCACCCCTCCCCTTCTTCTTCCTCTGTGGCCTCTTCAACAAAATTGTCCTCTGAACCAGAGGTGCTCCCTAAGCATTCAAGGGACTATGCAAGCAGTCAGGCTAAGAGATGAAGAAGAGCAGGAGGATTGTGTCAGCATGAATGTAGAGGATAACACGCGGCAGTGTTCCAGGGATGGTTTTCAGTCCCCAGAAACCCAAAGAGCTGTAAGTGGCTGGGAGGAGGTAGTTCTGCAAACTTACGCTGCATGGGCTCCCTGATTCTGCAAAGCCTGCAGGCGATTGAACGTGAGGAAAGTGTTACCGTCAGGCCATGAGTTTCCCGGTGATAGGCACCAAAACCTCCCTCATATAGATACCGAGATGGACTGACAAACAGCGCCAGCGTGGGACGCCGACTGGATCAGCTGACGCCACGTGCACGACACTGGGGGGCGTGGCATCGATGCGCTGCGGGGTGTCCGCCCGAGACCCCAACAAATAGGGAGGGAGGGGGAGGACCCACGCAGCTCCCAGGAAAGAGACGGCCCCAGCCAGTACATACAGCACGCAGGCTGTCCACATAGGAAAAAAGGCCCACCCAGTGGAGATACATACAGAGCACAGTCAAGATCAGAGCCATGAGTGACCAAAGGAACCCTCACATGTAGTAAGACCCACCTTATTGTGGGACCAAAGAGAGGGAACCATAGGGAACACACATGTGTTAAGTCAGCGTGGAACTGTCCAGGTGAGTGCATGCTTCCATCCCTAATGTCATGAGAACAAAAGAAAAAAGCCAACCCAGGCTCGTGGGACTTTAAATGAGGGCCATGACAATAGGGTCATGGGTATCCTCCATCCCTGTACTGTGGAACAAAAAAGAAAATGGTTTGGGACTTTAAATGAAGCATGCACCCTGGAGACATGTACCACTACAAATGTATATAAAAAAGAGATTTATTGTAAAAAGGTAACACATCTGATTAAATCACAGTATCATGGTACATTAATACAGAAAATATAATTCATGGATGTTTAAACGGTACAGATGAATCACAATATCACGATACAATGCAAAAATATTAATAATAAATTCATGTATGTACACAATGGTTAACAGGTCCTAATATTAACAAGGTGGGCAGCAAAAGTCATAGAATAACAAGGTCACAATGTGTTACATGATTCCAGTAGAAAATACTATAAAAACCTAAAATCTGAAAGATGATGGAGTACAGTGTATAAACACATGACGATGGTAACATCGTCTCGCTGCGTTTCGTGGTCAATACCACTCATCAGGAGCTATGCGTGGAGGGTATCTAATAATATATAAATAGTCAATGAGTAGGACTAGTATAAGAGGAAAGAGAACCCGATAAAGGACTGACCCCCCCATACTTACATGTAAAATGTGACTAAATTATACACGTACAGACTTTTCAAATTTGAAGTTTGCGGATGGCATGAGTGAGTCCCTATGTCAGTATAGTCATGGATGTAGCACCACTGGTATACAGCACTAGATTCTAACTCACATCTAGGTTTCTTTCATCTTTGGTCTTTTTTCATTGAATATTTATAGATTACATACCACACACAGACATACATACCTCTAACAATCATACTTTAATACCAGAATTTGGGATATAAATTAGTCAATATGGAGTTCCAGCCTTAATTTTTTGGACCTGGATATACAACGGAACTTATCATTGTTTTGTCTACTATACTTTGCATACAGCCTTTAGAATCATAGTATTTCCAGTTCCGTTCTCACTCTGTCATTTCTCAGTGTTGCTATTACAATTCTCGTCCACTCACTTTTCTAGGTCAGATCTCTGACCTGACCTTTGACCTGAGTCATGGCAGAGCCTCCTTCCTCGCCAACCAACTCCACTAGACACTCACACAGACTTATGGATAGAACCAGCAGAAGTAAGTCAGTGTTTGCCACTGAACAACTTGATGAAAAACAAATCATGAAACGCTCATTCCACAAGCTAGAAAAATTCATGTCCGCTGAAATTCATTTATGGTGGGAATTGGAACTTGGAACTTGGCCTCCTTGGAAGAATGCCTCAAGGAAAACAGGATTCCAAGAGGCCTCCTTTAAAGTGGAGGATCAAGATTTCAAAACAAAATGGACCACCATACTGGACTATACTTCTAAAGACCTCATGAAACTTTAAAGAAGCTTACTTAGAAACTTTGAAAAGGGAAATTGATTCTACACAAAAGGACCTGGATAGGCTCTGTCATCTACCAGATTTTGAATCAAAAGAAATGACTTACCAACAACCTAGACGCATTAGAAAATGAGATAACCCAGACCAAAAGATCAAAATTCCTGAGGGACAAATTGGACTATGAAGGAGGAACGGTGTACAGATGGCCAACTTATAACCAGCACTTCAAAAGAAGAAAATGCAGTGAATCAAAACATTCCATTTTCAGATCATCTTCTGCCTTCACAATTACACCAAAAAGAGTCAGTTTTTCTGACACTGAGGGCGACGATTCCCTTCCTTCAACTTCAACTTTTACAACGAGTCTTTAAGAAAGAGAAAACTCAAGGATATTTATTCTGATGAGAGTGATCCTAACCCCTCAAAAACTCAGACCCCAAAAGGGAGGGTCGCAACAATTCGAACAAAAGAGGAAAAAAATAAGAAGGGGAAAAAACACTGTCACTCAATCTCTGATGACCATTCCAACACCTCCATTGTCATGAATGTCTCCAATAAAATATTATCTAGGGAAACATTAGAGGCCCTGTCCCTTGGTTTAAATTTCGCACCTACCACCAATTTTGACTTATTTGCTGCTCTGATAGATGTAAACAACTTCGCCCGTCGACTGACTCTCAAAAAACACTTCCTTGGCACAGATCTGGAATCCACAGACTCCAAACCTCCACCCTGTAAATGTTCTCCGAAGGTTAATGAGTTTGATTTTCAAGACTTTTGCCTCATCCATGATATGAGCATCCTAGGCACCTTTGGATACTCAGGAATTTGGGTGGATGATAGAGTCAAAACACCAGACCATTTAAATGTCTCAACACCTCAACCACAACAAATCAGATTTTTACCCTGTGCATACTAGAGGCAGACAAATCAGTATTTTTCAAAAAAACAATTGAACATGACCTTGTAGCTTTGGCCAGGTTGATCAACACACCTATGAACAACACGTCAAAATCCTGTCAAAATCTTACACAGAAAGAAAGAACACTCTTGAAAAATCTACAAGATAACACCAGCATCTTCATAAAAAAATCAGATAAGGGAGGAGCAGTGGTCATATTGGATGCCCAGGACTATCTCAAGGAAGCAAATAGGTAACTCTCAGATGTAAATACCCACACTTGTATAGCCTCTGACCCCACTCCAATCTACACCCAAAGTTTAAAGCATATACAGTGGTAGATGAAGCCATTTCCATTAGCATTCTGAGTCCTTCAGAGGCTATTAATCTCATTCCTCCCCACCTTGTCACACCTATATTCCACCATTTGCGCAAAACTCCCAAAAATGAGGTGCCCATCCAAGGGAGAGCCATTGTAGCCAGCATTGGCTCCCTTGGGGAACCTTTGGGCAACCTCATAGATACTTTATTACAACCCCTGGTCATCAGGATACCTTCCCATTTCAGGGACAAGAAAACACGCCATACATGTCCTAGAAGGACACTCATGAAAGAACAACTACAAATGGATAGTGTGGGATGTAAAGTGCTTATACTCATGCATACCCCATAATCGAGGATTACAATCGCTCAAACATCACATGGACTTGTACACTGAATACTCACCAGAAATTAAAATGGTTCATCCTAGAAGCTGTCTCATATCTCTTACATCACAACTATTTTCTTTTCAATTCCAAATCATATGTACAAAAACAGGGTGCTTCTATGGGGGCCAGATTCTCACCAACCTATGCCAATAGGTTGGTGGGAGGAGCTCCACATTTACAATGCAGACAATCCCCATAGAGACAACATTGTTTCATATTTTTGATACATTGATGATTTGATCTTTATCACCAAACGAGAGTTGTCAACAACTGAGTTCTTGGACTATCTTAACAAGAATGAGTTAAACTTAAAATTTACCATAGAAGAACATCAGACTGAAACCAACCTTCTAGATCTCACACTATCTGGATCTATCCAAGACAAGTCCGTCAGAGTACGCTCATTCAAGAAAACCACTTCCAAGAACTCCTCCTTACATGCAACTAGCTGTCATGCTTCTAATAGCATCAAAGCAATACCCCCAGGTCAATTTATTCCTATAAGACGCAATTGCTCTAACTTAACAGATTATGACAAAGAAGCACGCTTACTCGAACAGAGACTCTGCAAACGAGGGTACTGCAAGCCAACAGTCAAAAGAGTTTGTCGTCAAATTAGGAGCCTGGAAAGATCCAGTCTACTGACAGATAGTTCTTCACGAGACACTAGATTATCAAACCAACCAGTAGGGATGATCCGAACACCCCCTGGTTTGGTTCGCACCAGAACACCGCAAATGGGCAATAAGTTCATTCATATACGCAAACCCTATTAAAATCAATGGGACTCAAACATGAAAAATCAAAAGTGCTCATTTTAAAGACTTATATGCCTTTTTATTGCCATAAAAAGTGTATGGGGACCTGGGTACTGCCCTAGGGGACATGTATCAATGCCAAAAATTTTTTTTAAAAAGATTGTTTTTTCAGGAGCAGTGATTTTAATAATGATTGAAGTGAAAAAAAAAATATTCCTTTAAATATCGTGCCTGGGGGGGTCCCCTTAGTCTGCCTGTAAAGTGGCACATCAGTGTGATGTTTAGAACAGTGCCACCGCAAAATGACATTTGTAAAGGAAAAATTGTCTTTTAAAATCACTCATGGCTGTAATGTATTGCCGACTCTCGGAAATATAGGTCATAAATCACTGGAAAAATTTGTGTGGGGGGTCCCACAAAAATCCAAACCAGACCCTTTTTTTTTTACATTTTGGTGCACGGTTTATTTCTTTTATTTAAGGTACTTATATAGTGCAGTGAATTTACACAGCGCTTTTACATATACATTGTACATTGACATCAGTCCATACCCTCAAGGACCTTACAATCTAAGGTCCCTCACTCACATTCATACATACACCTAATATTGTCAATTTAGACAGGATCCAATTAACCTACCAGCATGTCTTTGGAGTGTGGGAGGAAACCTGAGTACCCGGAGGAAACCCACACAGGCACAGGGATAACATGCAAACTCCAGGTAGGTAGTGTCATGGTTGTGATTCGAACCAGTGATCCTTTTGCTGCTAGGCAAAAGTGCTAACCACTACACCATTGTGCTGCCCCACCCCACCTACATCCTATATCCTACAGGGACTGCACTTTATAAAATTGTAATGACGTGCCCCAGTCAAACAGGTGCAGAAAATTTGGGCCTTGGGTGTTGGTGGTGGCAAAACACTGTAAACCCTCGCAGTTACTTTTGTTGGGCTCAGGAACAGGCCCTGCTGTTGTAATTTATTTTAAAAATTTTAATCACATGCCCCAGTAAAACAGGTGCAGAAAAATTGGGCCTTGGGTGTTGGTGGTGCCCTAAACCAAAAAATATTGTTAGAAGCTAGCATCATCAGGATTCAGGACAGGAGGAATAGGAAAGGCAGCATAGGCAGTCTTCAAGGGATTCCAGATCCCAAGCAAATTCAATCAGTTGCATCAGCATTAGGGGCTTTATAGCTGCTGACCCAGGACTGATTCATTTTTATAAATGTGAGCCTATCAACCGAGTCTGTGGACAGGCGCACTCTTTGAACCATTACGAACCCTCCAGCAGCACTGAATGTCCATTCAGAAAGCACGCTAGATGCACGACAGGCCAGTAGCTTGATTGCATATTGAGCATGTTCTGGCCAGTGGTCCATCCTCAAGATCCAGTAACTCAGTGGATGCTCAGTTGAAAAGGTCTCCAAGTCTGCTCTTGCCCCTAGAAATTCCTGCACCATATAATGCAGACGCTGACAATGGTTGCTTGAACCTATCAGCCCTGGGCACTGAGGACTGAAAAATTGTTTAAAGACATCGGTCAGCCGGCTCCTTCTCCACCGCTCTTCCTCTGACTGAAGAAAGCCTCAGAAACACTTTGTCCAGCAGCACAACCTTTTTTTACAAGCTATCCTGAAGATATTTCATCCTCTGCTCCCTCTGCGAAGGCAGGGTGAGCTCTGCAACTTTACCCTTGTAAAGTGGATCAAGACCGGTTGCCACCCTGTAATGATCCCTGTCCTCGATATCACGAACCCTGGGGTCTTTTTGCAGGCTTTGCAGAATCAGGGAGGCCATGCAGTGTAAATTTGAGCAGACTTGAGAGTCCTCTGGGTCACTAAGGATGACATTGTCCGTAACTACCTCCTCCCAGCCACGTACAACTCCTTGGGTTTATGGGGTCTGAAAACCATCCCTTGAAGACTGTTGCATGTTATCCTCTACATCCATGCTGACACAATCCTCCTCCTCTTCTTCCTGTGTGTTTGGGGGACCTGCAGGAATGTTATCTGCATAAAGGGGGCCTTGAGGGGTAAGGAAGTCCTCCTCTTCCTCCCTCTGTCCTGCCTCAAGTGCCCTGTCCATGATTCCATGAAGCGTGTGCTCCAGCAAAAAGGCTAGAGGGACAGTGTCACTGATGCATGCATTGTCACTGCTCACCATTCTTGTGGCCTCCTCAAATGGTGACAGGACAGTGCATGCATCCTTGATTAGTAGCCACTGGCATGGCAAAAAAAAACAAGCTCCCCTGAGCCTGTCCGGGTGCCATACTCACAGAGGTACTCATTGATGGCCCTCTGCTGTACATGCAGCCACTGCAGCATTGCTAATGTTGAGTTCCACCTGGTGGGCATGTTATAAATGAGGCGGTTGATGGGCAGGTTCAATTCCCGCCGAATGTCAGCCGAGCACTGGCATTGTATGACCAGTGGAAATGACCACAGACTTTTCTGGCCTGCCTCAGAATATCTGGTAAGCCTAGGCACCTGGTCAAGAAATGCTGCACCACCAAATTCAGGACGTGTGCCAAGCATGGAACATGTGTGAAGTGTCCCTGTCGGAGGGCAGAGAGAACATTGGTGCCATTGTCGCATACAACCATTCCAGGCTCAAGCTGACATGGCGTCAACCACCTCTGAGCCTGCCCCCACAGAGCTGACAGAATCTCTGCCCCTAAGTGGCTCCTGTCCCCTAGGCAGACCAACTCAAGCACCACATGGCATCTTTTAGCCTAACTGCTTGCGTAGCCCCTAGAATGCTTTGCAAGCACTGCTGGTTTAGAGGACACTGCTGCAGAAGAGGCCATAGAGGAAGAAGAAGAGGAGCAGATGTAACAGAAACAGCACCATTTTTTTGGAGGCGTGGTGGTGGAACTAGCTCCAACACCGGACCCTGTCTTGAATCCTTCCCAGTTGCCAGGAGAGTTACCCAGTGCGCCATGATAGAAAGGTAATGTCCCTGACTGTGTTTGCTGGACCATGAGTCAGTGGTACTATGTACACTGTTGCTGACTACCCAGTCCAAGGAGGCCAAAAGATTGCCTTCCACATGACAGTAGAGTGCTGGAATGGCCTTACGTGACAAGAAATGTCTTTTTGGAACCTGCCACTGTGGTACAGCACATTCCACAAAGTGGAAGCAATTTGGCTAAGCTAGCATTTAAACGCAGGGCATGTGGATGGCTGGGACAGTATTTTTTTATGGTTCAGCAACTGGGATAGGGAGATTTGCCTGCTGACATCAACTGGTGGTGTACTGCTAGCAGATTGGCTGCGAGTACTTGCAGCACCCATTGCTAGACCTTCATTCCTCTCAGTGCAGGCTGTTGAGAGAACTGGATGTATAGTAGGGGTTGAGGTCACATATAAGGAGCAAGGAGAAGTCTGCCTTGTTTTATGATGTGGGTCTTTCAGGTGCTGTTGCCAATGGTCTGCATGGCAGGTTGTCATATGTCTTGTCAAGCATGTTACAGCAAAAGGCAGGGGCTCCCCAACCCATACCTAAATATGGACAACCAAAGAAGAAAGGGACTGGACTATTACGACACCATGAGGTAGTAAGTGCATACAGTATGAAAACTTAAAATATATAAAGATGTTTATTTTAGATAAAAATAGGTCTATAACCAACAAACAATATAAATTTAACATAATCTTTTAACATTTACAGCAGAATTGATAACACCATCCTGCCCATTAATCCCCCCATGTATACATAGAGCGGGAGATGATGGATTCGGTGGTATCAAAGTGTAGATACTGTGTGGCCTCTACATGTTTCGCGGATAACCGCTTCATCAGGAGGAGTATCTACAGTAGTTGAAAACATCATATTAGTAAACAGACTGTGCAATACATTATAACAACTCTCATGTATATTACAACATGAAGTTACTTAATCGATACAGTACATAAACACAGATACAAAGGGGGGGTTATTGTCACCCCCCTCTTCCCCTTTCTCCCCTCCCTTCTCCCCCCCCCTCCCTTCTGCCCCTGCCACCCCCTCCCCCCTCTTCTCCTCTTTCCTCCCTTCCCCTTTTTTTTTCCTTCCCTCCTCTCCCCCCTTTCTCTCCCCCCATCTGTTCCTTTCATCCCTTCCTCCCTTTTCCCCCCTCCTCCCAATTCCCCCCCCAGCTTTCCTTCCTTCACTATTTATTTCCTTCTTCTTTCTTACCCTTTATCCCTCCTCTCTCTCCCCATATGTTTCACATATGGGAGATACCAGATAATCCACAAATGTCATTTACTTCAGTATAGGGTACAATCTTAAAACATCCCTTCACGTGCAACACCCCACCTCTGCCGATGAGGGATTACCAATGTGCCGGTATCATATCTAACAGTGCTGATCTGTGGGTAAGCAGTATATTACCGTCACAATATCCCCCCCTTTGTATCTGTGTTTATGTACTGTATTGATTAAGTAACTTCATGTTGTAATATACATGAGAGTTGTTATAATGTATTGCACAGTCTGTTTACTAATATTATGTTTTCAACTACTGTAGATACTCCTCCTGATGAAGCGGTTATCCACGAAACATGTAGAGGCCACACAGTATCTACACTTTGATATCACCGAATCCATCATCTCCTTCTCTATGTATACATGGGGGGATTAATGGGCATGATGGTGTTATCAATTCTGCTGTAAATTTTAAAAGTCTGTGTTAAATGTATATTTGTTGGTTATAGACCTATTTTTATCTAAAATAAAAATCTTTATGTATTTTAAGTTTTCATACTGTATGCACTTACTACCTCATGGTGTCCTAATAGTCTAGTCCCTTTCTTCTTTGGTTGTCCATATTTAGGTATGGGTTGGGGAACCCCTGCCTTTTGCTGTAAATTGTATTTTGGATGAGACACCCCAACTAACCAATACCTTGTTAGAGCCTGTTGAGGTTTTCAGTTTACTTGTCAAGCATGTAGTGCCCAAGCGGCTGCTGTTCTGGCCATGCTTGATCCACTTCAGACATAGATGGCAAACAACAATGGTGCGATCTACTGCACAAATGTTGAAAAAAAGCCCACACAATTGATGTTTTGGAAGTCAGCGGGGAGTCAGCAGCACCCTACACTGTGGAGCTCTGTGGTGTGATGCAATAGGGTGGCTGCCTTTAAGCTGGGCCCTGGAGAACATCCTGCCTCTTTGGAGTTGTGCATCCTCCTCCTCCCTTCTCTTAGGTACCCAAGTAAAGTCAGTGTCCTCATCTTGCCCTCCCTCCACATCACTGGAGCAAACTTGGCAGTATGCTGCAGCTGGGGGAACATGACTGCTA
>BLSH010364525.1:474518-497600 GCA_018402905.1 Glandirana rugosa | reverse complement strand
AGTAGTGTTTACACTAATAAGTGGTCGTCGTGGAAGTTCATTCCTTCACAAAGTTTGAAGACGGAGGGTTTTTGTGTGTTATGGATGTAAATATCTCTTTTTATGTGTAACTATTTCAAGAATGTTTTTCTTATATACGAAGACGTAGTCATAACAGTTATTGATCTCAATTCGCTTGGGCCTGACATTTCAAGCCCAGGCATGGTTTGAAACCCCACAGGCTCTGGGCCTGGGCCTGGGCCTGAAAAGTTTTTTTCAGGTCCAAGCCCAGGCCCCAAGACACCCTTACCCACATTTTCCTTCCTTTTGCAGACCTCTAGGACCTTCCTGGGCTTTTTTAAAGCATTTTTAAGATTTTTCATTAAAATTACCAGAACCCCGGACCCGAACCTGGACTTTTTTTGAAAAGTCCGGGTCCGGGTCCGGGTCTCGGACACCCCAAAGTTTGGTACGGACCCGAACTTTACAGTCCGGGTTCGCTTAACTCTAGTTATTGACAATACTGATGCAGAAGCATATATTCTTTTTGTAAGAACTTTATCAATGTGTATTTTTCTCTATAAATGTAGGTATTGTGTGTTTTTGGGAGGCAGAAGTTTGAAACACTTCCTTACTTGAAGGTGCTGCTGGTGAATAATCACATTTGTGATGATCTAAAATCAGCAGAAAGAGCAAGTTTCTGGAATTAGAATATTGGAGCATTTGGAAAAGAATATTTGCAAACTGCAGCTTTACCCTCAGCAGAAATGGTACTGTGGAAATGTTTCCAAACTCTAGATGTTGGTCTCACCATTTTACTGAGAGGAAGAAAAGAAAAAAACAATGTATTAACCAGATTGTAGGTAAACATTATGGTGTAACAGCAATCATTAAAGGTTAAAAACAAACTAATTTGTCAGACAAATTCACTCACTTATCTGTCAATTTAGGCCTGAGAGGACAATCTATTATCCACTGTGTCCCAACAATCACCAAACTGTAGGAGGTACACGATGGAGCCCACAAGCAAACTAAACTGGAGCCTTTTCCCTGCAGTGCCCCCTAGTTGAAGATATGCATATTTCTCTTGTTTGAGAACTGCATTGAGAAGTACAGTGTTACTTGAATTATATTCCAGGATTTGAAGCTTCTCTCAGCTGAGCTCAGCATTAATTTAAGGCTTTACATAAAGTCCCTTTCATTAAGTTTTTCAAGTTATATAGTTTGAATACAATTTCATAGATATATGACTTATCATTGTAAAATAACATATTCAACACTTCTTTCTTTTTTTTTCAATTTTAACTGAAAAAATAGGCCTTCCCATCTCTATTCCTGATATCACTTCCCTGAAAGCTTGTTAAGCAGTAGGAAGGTAAAGGTAGCAATATCTGTCGAACATTCTATTGGGTGAAGCTGTGCTTGCAAAACAATGAGGTTGATTTACTAAAGAAGTAAAGCATTTTCAATCTGCAAGGGGATTTTTACTTTAAAAGGGAATTTTCACTTATCCTAGTGAATGTGGTGAAAATTCACCTTGAAAAGAATACAAATAAATAAGTGAATAAATAAACAAAAAAATTGCATGCATTTGATTGGATGATTAAAAACAGCCTCTCCACATTCACAAAGGTTAGTGAAAATACCTTTTCAAAGTGAACATGCTCTACTCATTTATTAAATAAACCCTAATATGCATACTGTAATATTGCTGACTTTTGAATTTCAAATGCCAATTGTAAGTCAGCATGGAGCACTGAATACTCTATGTGAGGCCTACCGGAATGGAGGAGATTTTTTTATGGAGACTGCACACTGATACCACTGCATAAAATATTTCCAGGTTAGAGAGGTGGTATAGAGAAGCAGGAGAGAGGAAAAGGTTGTGGGAACAGGTGCCCCTTATAAAACTGGCATATCTTACACAAATTAGGTCTCCTGTATGTTTAAAATTATTTTTTATACACTTTTAATACAGTTGAACATGAAACCCAAGTTGGCATCTTTTGAGAAAGTTTGCACAAAACTGAGACCAACTTCTGTATGTAATGCAACTAAACTCCCACAAAATTATGACAAACCAGTTATAAATCCTAATTGTCTTTTTATTTTTTCATTTCCCACCAAATGGACTTTATCGAAATAGCATGCTGCCCTTAGCACACGTGAATGTTCATTTAGTAGTTTGTAGACTAAAAAAATGGACCGATGTTACAATTTTGTTTTTCTACCCTTCTTAATTTGCCATAGAGGTGGTCAGACAAAGTAGACAAAATAGAAAAAGAAAAATATATCATCAATGATGCATTTTAATGTTTCCTCTCCTTCTTTAATATTAGGGGAATACTAGGGAGGGCATCATATCTTTCTTTTTTTGTCTTCTATTTTTGTTTTACAAGGCTTATCCTATTTATAAATGATTTCTCTGTGCACCACACTTTTGTTTGAAGTAGCCCTCATTTCATCAACATAAGTAGTAAATTGTCAGCAAACTATTTTTGCCATCCAGATTACATTTCCTAAATAACTGTTTAAGAGATGTTAGGATGATTAACGTGTCAGCGGGCTAACTATTTGTGCCAATCAACAGAAAGGTATAGTGATGCTTTTCCTGTAATGTCACTTCTGGTTCATAATTTTGTGTGCAAATCAATTATCTTTTTTTTTTTAATGATTAGCAGGTGTTTGACAGTGTTTGAGACATCTACAACATATTATGTAATACTTACTAAGACTAGCTTAATGGAGAAGCAAGATTAAAATTGTCTGTAAATGTCAGTACGACAAAGTACATTCAAGCATAATACATTTGATCTAGAGGTGAAGAAGAAATGTTATTTCTGCAGCTGCTCCCTTATACATATTCTAGGTTGCATACTAGGTTGGGTTTATTTTAAGTTAAGGTGAAAATGATGTAAATCAAGTATCAAACAGTGTCATTAACAAAGTCCACTTCATGCTTTAAGTGAGGCTTGAAATCTTCTGTGACAACTTCTGAATTCCACCACCAACAGTAATATCAGCTGTTTACCAGAAGACAAGACCCCACATAATAAAAGCACTCAATGTATTTCAGAGAATTTCCAAATGATCTACATGAAGGGACCAAGGACCAATTGCATCAAGGCATATATGGCAAATCAAAGAAACTTACAGGCTGCTAAGTCTAGCGGACGTGATGATGTCAGTGATGGTTCCACCCCAATGTGTTTTGTTGTAGGAGATGTTCTAAAGAGATCGGCCTCTTTGATCTTCTCCAATGAGGAAACACATTGGGAAAAGCTAGTGCTGAAGCCATCGCATCCACCAGACATCTGTCACTTTGCTGTCTCCTTAGAGGTTTGAGTGTGCTGCAGAGTGCTGCACAACTTAAGCAAAACATAAAAGCTAAGTGCAGTCACAGTAAAAAAAGACAGAAATCAGCACACAGGACACAACTTACTGTCAGTAGGTTGTGTCCCTTGTGCTGTTACTTGTGCTGTTACCTCCTCTTTTGGGTGAAATCCTCATCCATCAATGTCCATCCTTGCTGCCATAGTCTTCCATTGTGGTGGGGGTTAATAGAACTGGGGGAGCTGTCACAAAAACGAATCAACAGTGCCTCTATGCCCACTCTTTCCACCAAGCTCCTCCATTAATAGATGCTGCTTCCACCACTTCTTAGATAAAAAGCAATCTGTGAATGAAGAGGGTGCACCTTTCAATCATGCCCCTGCCCTCCATTCATAGATCATGTTATATTCACAGTAGCTGTAGTATGGCTTCTATGAATGGAGGAGCTGGGTGGAAAGGGAAGGCATAGTTTGGTACTCTTGCTGAGAGTCTGTAGCAGCTCCCATACTTCTACCAACCCCTGCTGCACTGGAAGATCAAAGCAGCTGGGTGACTGTAAGTTATGCACCTTATGCTGATTTTTCTGTTTTTTATGTTGGCTGATTTTAGACTTTAAACTTTTCTTTGGCTGGACTCTTTTTTAACCACTTGCCGACCGCCAACCGCAGGTTGACGGCAACAAGGTGGTTCGGCGGCTGCGATAACGCGCACTGTGAGCGCGCGCGTGCCGCCGGAGGCGCGCCCGCGCACTCACTGTGTTCGGGGAGGGCCAGGGAGCGGGTGCGGCGGCTTCGATTGCCGCCGGCTACCCGCAATGGCCCCCCCGGAGCGAAGGAGCGGAGGTCCGTGTATGTAAACACGGACCTCCGTTCTGTGAAGGGGGAAGGGCTGTGATCACAGCCTTCCTGTATACGGAGGCTGTGACCACTTCCCTTCCCCAGCTAGGGCAGTCCCCCCACAGTTAGAACACGCCCAGGGAACATAGTTAACCCTTAGAGTGCCCCCTGCAGGTTAACCCCTTCACTGCCAATGGCATTTACACAGTAATCAGTGCATTTTTATAGCACTGATCGCTGTATAAATGCCAATGGTCCCAAAAAAGTGTCAAAATGGTCCGACATGTCCGCTGAAATTTCGCAGTACCGCTAAAAATCGCAGCTCGCCGCCATTACTAGTAAATAATAAATAAAAAATAAAAACCCCAAAAATGAATTCTCATCCTCCGTAAACGCGACCACTTTTGTGCAAACCAATCAATAAACGGCGATTGCAATTTTTTAATCGCAAATGTGAGGAAGAATATAAATCGGCCAAAAACGGTGAAAAAAATTTTTTTAATAATTTTTTTTTGGATTTGTATTTTAGGAAAAAGTAAGAAATTTGGGTAAGAAATGACGCAGAGGTGATCAAATACCACCAAAAGAAAGCTCTGTTTGTGGGAAAAAAAGGACGCAAATTTCGTTTGGGTACAACGTCGCACGACCGCGCAATTGTCAGTTAAAGCGACGCAGCGCCGAATCGCAAAAAGGGCTCCGGTCCTAAAGCTGGAAATCCTTCCGGGGCTGAAGTGGTTAAATAGAACTTAATTTACAAGTCTGACTGTTCTTGGGTCTTGATTGCATTTCATAGCCTCTTAGAGATCTGTCTATTCATTTAAAGGATAAGTTCACCTTTTGTAACATGTTACATGTTACACCCATATTCAGGGTGTAACATGTAACATGTTACAAATTCACCAGCCCGTGAACCTCCCCAGCATCCTGATGTCACAGATGGCTGGTGATCTTCTTCCCCGGCTCTCTGTCACACTCTGTAAAGAACGTGGCCAGTCAGGTCTCTGCCCGCCTGGCCCCATCACTCATTCCCAGAGTTCTGTAAATAGAAAACTACAAGATCTGGCAGCCTTTGCAGCTGCCAGCTTGTAGTTCTCAATGAACTACCATGGCGCTGTTGACCGTTGTGGTAGTTCATTAATGCTTCCTGCTAGTGTGTAACTGCTTGGCCGTACGATGTACACACAGAGTCTGCAAGAGCCCTGCATAGCACCGTGGGTGCAATGCTTTCCAGGCTCCCAACATAAATAAATAACAAATGCATATTTTTTACCTGCAAAAAAGATGTGCATTTATTATTTTTTTTAAAAAAGGGTGAACTTATCCTTTAATGCATGTGATTTCACCTCCTCTTACATTTTTATGTTATCAGTATGTTGTTGAAAATGTGACAGGAGCACGCATGGCAGAAGATCTCAGAAATGCTAAAGCTTGGCATTGTTTATTGTTGTATTTCTTACAAAAGGTTTCTTTTTCACCCTGGTGGGGACATGATACTACCTCCTTTTCATTATTACTTAATAACACACAGTCTGTGGCAAATGTAAGGAGTACCACAGGGAATATTGTGATTGGTCCTCTTTGATGATAGAAATGTTTTTTTCATATCACAATAAATACCATGACTGTGTTGTGCTTTGAAAAAAAACCACTAGTTTAAAATGTGAACAAATAACTGCTTTAAGATAAATAAAAGGAAAGCAGACACAACAAGGCATTTAGTGAATACCAGAGGCTGAATGTTGTATGAAGTTATGTTGGGGAACTAACAACACCATAGGGTCGATTGATTGAAATCCAAAGGGAATGGTAAAATCTGAAAACTCAAGTTGAGTTTATAGCTGTTAATGACTTGAACAACAGCGTGTGACTTTAATGATGCATTCTCCCGAAAGTACTGAGATCCCAGAGAATGTGACTGAGGTTTTTTGTTTCATAAATCGAATGCAGTTCAAATTCAAAATCTGCACAAGACTCGAACAAGCACAACCATTTACTGTATCTACAGTAGTTGTATGAACAAGAGTGAAATACATTTAAGTAATAATAAGGAAAAAAAAATATAAGGCTGCTTTCACACTGAGTAGTTTCTCAAGCGCATGTTTGGGGAGTTAAAATAAAAAGCACCAAAAACACACCTTCCCATTGAAAGCAATGAAAAACACTGTAAAAACACTGCAAAAGCTGTGATGCTTTTTTGATGCGGTTTCTGAGTCACATGTCCTTTAAAATCTGCACTGCAAATGCAGTAAATCTCGCTAAAACAGTGGCAAAATCGCATGTCCATTTTTGCTGTGTTTTTGCAGCGGATCAGTGTGAAAGTAGCCTAAATACAAATAACTCAAAAACATGTTTTTTTTTTTTTTTCATTTTTTAAAGCTCAACTTTAGGATAAGCACATATTATCTAAATATAAGAGTAAAAAAGGCATGTGTATTCATATCTGAATATGCAGTAATCTAGTGTGAAACTTTTCCTCTGTACAGAAGCTTCCTGGTAAAAAATCATTAGTGCTCTCTCTCCCTGTCCAAGGTAACTGGTCTTGTATCAACCCCCTCCTATAATTTTTAGACCTGGAACAGAAAAAGAGCAGCGCCAATCTAAGTGCAGCAGTATAAAAGCATCTTTATTAAAAAGATGAATGGCAACTCACAAGATAAAAGCGTTGTCAGCGCATGTGTGGCAATAGGCCTTATGTAGAGGTTCACCCACTCCTTTCAGAAGGACGGGCTGCAGGCGGGGAACACTGGTGGCCGCTGGTACTGGCTGAGCTGGTGGCTTCCAGCACTTCCAGAGACTCAGATGGGGCTCAGGAACCGCAGCTGACATTACTACCTTATGCAGGGTGGAGTGGGAGGTGCTTGCGTTCGGAACATTCGTGCTCCTCCCACCCTGGTGTCATGTTCCCAGGATATGTGGTGATGTTTGGAAAGGGGCTGAGTTCTTTATGTTGAGCATGAGCAGCACAGTGGTGTAGTGGTTAACAATTTTGCCTAGCAGCAAAAGGGTCACTGGATCGAATACCGACCACGACAACTCCTGCTTGGAGTTTGCATGTACTCAAACTGACTGGGAAGAGTGATCCTAATGCAAGGGCCACTTCAGGGCAAGTTGGAAGGAAAAAAAAAATGACAAAAGAAAGTGAAAAGAGAAAAATGAAAAACTGTGTAGTAGTCATAATTTTAAGAGTAGGGGATAGGGGATTAATCTCCAATTCTTCATTCAGTCCCCCTGGTGCCAAAACATCCAGTCGGTATATCCAGTAGGATTCTCAGGCACACAGAAGTCTGAAACGTTCGGCTGCTGGAAGGGTGTTGGAGATGGCCTCAATTACCCAGACTCTGAGGCCCTGGGAGGAATGTTCATGATGGGTGAGAAAGTGTTTGGGGACACTATGCTGGTCAGAGCCAGCATCCACTAGCCGGCTGTGTTGTCCGAACCTCTGTCGTAGTGTAAGGGTGGTGCGACCCACATACAGTAGGCCACAGGGACAGGACAAACAGTATACGACAAAGTCGGAAGAGCATGTATAGAAATCAGTGATGGGATAGCTCTTGCCTTTGGCCTGAAATTCTTTCTGTCTGTGGGTGACATGTGGACACGTTAGGCATAGGGCTTTGCGGCATTGGTACATGCCATGGATGTTGAAAAACTTGAGAGGGGCACTGATGGTGGTGGAGACTGATTTGATTTTGCTGGGGCTATCCGGGTTTTGAGGTTTCTGGCCCGTCTATAGGAGATGAGTGGTCGAGCTGTAATGGTGGATTTTAGGCGTGGGTCCTCTTGCAGGATGGCCCAGTGTTTTTTGGAATATGCGTTCCATATTCCAAAACTGAGTGTGGAAGTTGGTTGTGAATCTGAGAGGTTGTATTGACTGGAAGCCTGTTTTTAGACAGCATGTACTGGGTGGGCCCTCTAGGTCCCTCCTACAGCACAATAATGATGTCGCTGACACTTTTACAAAATAATAATTGGGTTTGCAAAGGCATTTGGTGCACACATAATGGATTTATATCCTTTGTGGCTATTGATTATTTAATTTAATGAATTTGTGTCCTGAGTTCAGAGTTAGACTAAGTTCACACTGTTGTGCGATGCTGCTCACAGCAGGGGTCCGGTGTGTCCCTGACCAGACGTCCCTGACCAGAAGTCCAGGACCAGAAGACGCACAGAACTCTTCTGAAAACGCTCTGCAGCCGTCCTGGAGATGTGTGAACCGGCTTCATTGAGAGCCAGTCACACTCCTGACATGCAAATTAGATGCAGGGAAAGCCGCATCCAGTACGCAATAGTGTGAACCCAGTCTAAATGTTTCTAAAGTTATATTCAATTACAGTTGGTCTTGGATAACCAGACATTGCTGCTGCTTTAGTAGTGTGTGCCAGTAAAAACTGACAGCTGATCCAATCCCCCCCCCCCGACTGCCCACGGAAATTCTAACATTACAGCCTGACAGGGCTGTTACATGACACGGCCTTTCATTCAATTGCACAGTTGCACCTCCTGAATGGCTGCCAAGATAGCTCTTCATAAGGCAGTAAGCGTTACCACCAGCGTAAAAGAGCTCTAAAGCTATTCTTTACTCTTAGTCATAAAGTATCTTCTAGGTATCCTAAATAAATCCTTAAATACAAGTTTATGTAGCAATAGCAATGTTGCTATAGGGTCCTCTAACACTTGAATTTCTATGTGAAAATGCATTGCAGCATCAAATGCTTTGTCATTTATAGAGGCATTACACTTAAATACGTGAACTTTATTTTGTACTGTGCTTGGACTTCTGATTTAACCTATAATACTGTAACAGACATATACTGTGTATATAGCATATATAGGCTACAATTTACCCAGTGCATAACATACAGTATGTAACATTACATTTTTTAAATTAATGTATGGACAAGAAGATGTAGGGCAGTGTCCAGAGGTTGGTAGTATGCAGGGCAGTGTCCACAGGTCAGTATTATGCAGGACAGTGTACAGAGGTCAGTAGTATGCAGGGCAGTGTACAGAGGTCAGAAGTATACAGGGCAGTGTGCAGAGGTCAGTAGTATGCATGGCAGTGTACATAGGTCAGTAGTATGCAGGGCAGTTTACAGAGGTAAGTAATATACAGGGCAGTGTACAGAGGTCAGTAGTATGCAGGGCAGTGTACAGAGGTCAGTAGTAAACAGGGCAGCATACAGAGTGCAGTGTACAGAGGTCAGTAGTATACAGGGCAGCGTACAGAGTGCAGTGCACAAAGGTCATTTGTATGCAGGGAAGCATACAGAGTGCAGTGTACAGAGGTCAGTAGTATAGAGGTCAGCATACAGAGTGCAGTGTACAGAAGTCAGTAGCATACAGGGCAGAGTGCAGCATACAGAGGTCAATAGTATACAGGGCAGCGTACAGATTGCAGTGTACAGAGGTCAGTAGTATGCAGGGCAGCATACAGAGTGCAGTGTACAGAAGTCAGTAGTATACAGGGCAACGTACAGAGTGCAGTGTACAGAGGTCAGTAGGATGCAGGGCAGCATACAGAGTGCAGTGTACAGAGGTCAGTAGTATGCAGGGAAGTGTACGGAGGTCAGTAGTATACAGGGCAGCATACAGAGTGCAGTGTACAGAGGTCAGTAGTATACAGGCCAGAGTACAAAGTGCAGTGTACAGAGGTCAGTAGTATACAGGGCAGCATACAGAGTGCAGTGTACAGAGGTCAGTAGTATACAGGGCAGTATACAGAGTGCAGTGTGCAGAGGTCAGTAGTATACAGGGCAGCGTACAGAGTGTAGTGTACAGAGGTCTGTAGTATACAGGGCACCGTACAGAGTGCAGTGTACAGAGGTCAGTAGGATGCAGGGCAGTGTACAGAGGTCAGTAGTATTCAGGGCAGTGTACAGAGTGCAGTGTACAGAGGTCAGTAGTATACAGGGTAGCGTACAGAGTGCAATGTACAGAGGTCAGTGGTATACAGGGCAGCATACAGAGTGCAGTGTACAGAGGTCAGTGGTATGCAGGGCAGTGTACAGAGGTCAGTAGTATACAGGGCAGCATGCAGAGTGCAGTGTACAGAGGTCAGTAGTATACAGGGCAGCGTACAAAGTGCAGTGTACAGAGGTCAGTAGTATACAGGGCAGCATACAGAGTGCAGTGTACAGAGGTCAGTAGTATACAGGGCAGTATACAGAGTGCAGTGTGCAGAGGTCAGTAGTATACAGGGCAGCGTACAGAGTGTAGTGTACAGAGGTCTGTAGTATACAGGGCACCGTACAGAGTGCAGTGTACAGAGGTCAGTAGGATGCAGGGCAGTGTACAGAGGTCAGTAGTATTCAGGGCAGTGTACAGAGTGCAGTGTACAGAGGTCAGTAGTATACAGGGTAGCGTACAGAGTGCAATGTACAGAGGTCAGTGGTATACAGGGCAGCATACAGAGTGCAGTGTACAGAGGTCAGTGGTATGCAGGGCAGTGTACAGAGGTCAGTAGTATACAGGGCAGCATGCAGAGTGCAGTGTACAGAGGTCAGTAGTATACAGGGCAGCGTACAAAGTGCAGTGTACAGAGGTCAGTAGTATACAGGGCAGCATACAGAGTGCAGTGTACAGAGGTCAGTAGTATACAGGGCAGTATACAGAGTGCAGTGTGCAGAGGTCAGTAGTATACAGGGCAGCGTACAGAGTGCAGTGTACAGAGGACAGTAATATACAGGGCAGCGTACAGAGTGCAGTGTACAGAGATCAGTAGGATGCAGGGCAGTGTACAGAGGTCAGTATTATACAGGGCAGCGTACAGAGTGCAGTGTACAGAGGTCAGTAGTATACAGGGCATCGTACAGAGTGCAGTGTGCAGAGGTCAGTAGTATACAGGGCAGTGTACAGAGTGCAGTGTACAGAGGTCATTAGGATGCAGGGCAGTGTACAGAGGTCAGTAGAATTCAGGGCAGTGTACAGAGTGCAGTGTACAGAGGTCAGTAGGATGCAGGGCAGTGTACAGAGGTCAGTAGAATTCAGGGCAGTGTACAGAGGTCAGTAGTATGCAGCACAGTGTACAGAGATCAGTAGTATGTAGGGCAGTGTACAGAGGTCACTAGTGTGCAGGGTAGTGTACAGAGCCCCCCCCCCCCCAATTTCTCCTATCAGTAAATATCCCCCCTGCACCAAAAAAATCCAATCAGTTACTTACCCAGGTTTGACTTTTTTATTTTATATTTATTACCCATCAGAATGCACTGACAAATGCCGCACTGTTTAATATGTCCTTACAGCACTCCAACTTCTCTTCAGTGTTCTTTGTTTCATTCATTTGATACTATTTAGTTTCATGTAGTATGCCTCTTTTGAAATTTAGTGTATTTATCCTTCTCCTGTGTCCCCCTTTCCTATAATTTTGTCAAACGTAATTATTCTGTGATCACTGTTTCCTAAGTTATCCCTTACTTTTACATCAGCAATTAGCTCCGTGTTTATAATTATCAGGTTCAGCAGAGAATTATTTCTAGTTGGGGGTTCCACCATTTGAATTAGGAAATTGTCTTGCATCACATTACAGAAATGACGAGCCGTAGGTTAGTGTGCAGTTCTGTCTGCTCAGTCAATACCAGGATAATTGAAGTCTCCCATGATTATAATTTTGCCATGCCTCCCTCCCATCTCTTACTAAGAAATAGATGGGTTTCTTCCCCCTACTTAACATTAGGGGGCCTATAGCATACATCCACAATTAATTTACCTTTTGTTTTGTCTTTGTGCTGGGAGGGGGGATTTGGGGTGGCAATGATTTGTGCTGAGGGGGTGGATTGGGGGAGAAAGATTTGTAATGGGAAGGGAATTTCAGTAGTTTGGGTATTTGAACTTAGAGGTGTCGTGCTTATGAGGGGACATTTTCCTGCACGGTATTTATGTATAATTCTTTTTATACGAAAGTATCTTTAAGATACAGGATTCAACCAATATGAACACAGACTAAAAAATTTAGGATATTTATTAGTCAGACATATATTCATACAAACATATATATGTATATATAGGTGGACACAAACAATACTACATAAAATTTTAGATAACTGAAATACCCGCTAATGGGGATTATTAATACACTTTAACTACACAAAGTTTGTAAGTACTCTCTATAAAATTTGTAACCAAAAAAATTTACAATTAGATAGAGCATCGACATTTCACAAATTTAACCGTTACTATACTGCAGGTAAGTAAGTGATCAATATCGTGAAATAACAATTGGATGTCTGCTATGTCAAGAGGATAAAACTAAAAAAATTTGAATAATAAAAAATAAATGTACGTTTTAGAGAAAAATCTACCATGTGTTATGAATTCGAGAGAAGAACTTATCTGACTGTACCTAATAATAAACAATAGTTCAATAATTCATATTCACAAAAGCAATTCAAATCAAGTTAAAACTAGACAATATAATTATACTTTTAAAAGTAGTTACTGGTTAATGGTTAAGATATATATCATTTATATTGTTAACAATCATTGGATATACTTGAAAAAATTCTTATTCTAATTTGCTTTACATCAAAATAATATATAGGTTTTTGTCTCATCACAGCAATATCAGTATCAGTACAAGCAAAATCATAACTGTATCTACGATCAGAAATATACTTTATAACTTGAATGAATTATAATCATATGTATCTTGAAACTTCCCTGGGTTAAACAAATATTCAGCAAGCAAATGTTTAGAATGAACCCTTGGACATCCTTTGCGGATACTTTGATTAAAACACATTCTATATCTAGACATATTTTTGTATACATGGTTAAGATATATATATTATATCGTTCACAACAATCATTGGATATACTTGAAATGGAGCACTTGTCTGAGCTGTCTGAGCACTAGTTAGGAGTAAGAAGCACTCTGTGGGATATTGCAGCTCTTAATGGAAGGCTGCATCTTCATTTTTTCATAACTATTTCACTTTTATTATTTATACATTTTTTTTGCACGGACTATTCATTGTTTGCACTGATTTAAATTATCCACTTAGGTATATTTCTATATATTTTGGTGAATCGAGCACTGTGACACTAAATTTTTTATAATTATTGTTATTATTATAATTGTTCCAATACTTCAGTTACTGTAGTGTAGTACTATTTACATTTGAAAAAGTTCAATCTCTGTGTTTGCTGACTTTAGCAACTTTAAATAAACATATTTAAAATAGAAGGGTGGTCAGCAAATGGCAGATGAGGTTTAATGTAGAAAAATGTAAAGTAATGAACTTGGAAGCTAAAGATTTGAAGGCAAATTACTCAGTAGGGGGAGATCTCCAACTCTTGGGGTATCAAAGATGGAAAAGGATCTGGAGGTCCTAATAGATCACAAACTCAGCAATAGCATGCCATGCCAAGCTACAGCGAACAAGGCCAGCAGACTATTTGCATGCATTAAAATGGTATTTAATCAATGGATAAAACTATAATTCTACCATTTTGCAAAACTCTGCTTCAAATACATCTCTAGTAGGCCGTCCAATTCTGGTAACCAATCCACAGAAAAGATGTGCTTGAACTGGAGAGAGTCCAGAGAAGGGCAACAAAGCGAATAAGGGGACTGAGGACCCCAGTTATGAAGAACGACTAACACAAACTAAACATTCTCCATGGAGAAGAGACACATAATAGGGGATATGATTGCAATATACATATTTTTAAATGGTGACTCTAGCTTTGGGAGGAAACTGTTTAACCTAAGGTATCTAAAGAAGACACGTGGCCACACAATGAAGTTGGATAAGAAGTAGTTCAATCTTAAACTGTGTAAGGAGTTATTTACTATTAGAGTGGCAAGGATGTGGAAGTACCTTCCACAGTTGGTGGTGTCAGTGGGGAGTGTAGAGAAATTCAAAAAACTTTTAGATGTACTTCTTAGTGAACACAATATACAGGGATATTAAAAATGGTAGTGACATACACACACACTGAGCTTGATGGACTGGTGTTGTTATGATCAGAGGTCAGGCTCAGAGGCCAGTAGCTATAGCAGTGGAAAGACTCACAAAGAAACTAGCAGGATAAATACACAAGCAGATTCCAATGGCAAATGTCTAAGCACTAACCAGTCTTCACCAGAGCTCCTGATGATGGAAATGGGTTTTGCTGCATGCTAGGGCCAGATTGCAAACCCCAGGATTGCCCCACTAGGAGGTGAGCAAGCCAGGGTGTGGTAGCAGATGTAGCAGGTAGGGATCAAGCAGAAACATAGTTGATACTCAAGTCAAATGTCAGTAACAAGTGGTTGCAGGTTGGGATCAAGCAGAAGCATAGTAAAGGAACAAGCCAAAGGTCATTAACAAATGGTTGCAGGTAGGGATCAAGCAGAAGCAGAGTCAAGGAACAAGCCAAAAATCAGCAATGAATAGTAATGAAGATGCTGATGACAGCAGAAGCGTAAGGAGCAAGATATTGGCTGGAGTATAGCACAATAATCTTGCAAGCAAGAAGTGCAAGAGCATGGCTTAAATAGGAAGTTCATGAGAGGAGCAAGTAGTTCACCAATAACAAGACCAGTAACAAGATATAAAGTAAGTTTGTCCAAGGGATCAGTCCAGCATTTTTGGTAGCTCAGCAAGAGGAGCTACTGCCAGATACAGCGGAGCTCCAGCGTTCAGATCCAGATTCTGACAGGTGTCTTTATTCAACCTTACTAGCTATGTAACTATATGCAAAATGTTCATCCTTAGGGTTACATACACTTTAAAGCTTAGGCCTCACTTGTTCTTATACAGTACAGGACAACAGGATTTGTTCCAGCTACTAAGGGATTAGCTAATTACTACAAGTGCAGGTTTTTGTGAAAAAAAAAAAAAAAAACTCACTTGTCCTTGTTTTCCTCAAAATACAAGCATAACTGTCTTGCAGCATGTATTGGTAGCTGACCTCCCGTTACTGATGGAAACAGTTAAGGGCCCACATCTCTCAGACATGTCCCTAGTTTTTCACACTTACGAAGGCACATTGAATCCTCCCCCTCACACAGGCGCTGATATGGTGACAGGGATAGCTTGCGGTTCACACACAGGAACTACTGCAAATTGCAAAATTGACATTCACTTAACTTTCTCATTAACTTTCCCTTATTGGGCAGGAGAGCTGAGCAAGCTGAAATGTCTGAACACACAATGACCTTTATTTTTCACTTGGCACACATAATCAGATATCTCAAAATATTGTTTAGGGGAGCGCCTGACACGCAAAATGTGGCCCATTCTCTTTATATCTAAAGTCAGCAAACTACTGATTAGCACCAAGATAAACCCATTTAATGCAGAATTTATACACCAATCAGGGGTAAGCCACAGATGGCTTGGGAAGTCATGTAACTTGTGTGACACTGAGATAGTGCTAGCGTGCAAGTCAAATTTAATTTGCTCTTATTTGCAACACTTTTCTAATATGTTTATATGATTGAGACACGTTTAATTTAGTAATACCATAATTTCAGAGTTAGGGAAACTGTCGAAAAAAAAGACCAAGGTCATATTAAGATTAATTTGTGCTGATTCTGGAGCATATTTGCCACAAAATCATTAACATGCATCTGTCGCATTGCACAGAGGTGACACTCTTTTAACCACTTCCTTACTGGGCACTTAAACCCCCCTCCAGCCCGGACCAATTTTCAGTTTTCAGCGCTGTCGCTCTTTGAATGACAATTGCGCGGTCATGCGACATTGTACCCAAACAAAATTGGCGTTCTTTTTTTCCCACAAATAGAGCTTTCTTTTGGTGGTATTTGATCGCCTCTGTGTCATTTCTGATCGCCGCTATAAACAAAAAAAGAGCAACAATTTTGAAAAAAAACAATATTTTTTTACTTTTTGCTATAATAAATATCCAAAAATAAAAAATAAAAAACAAATTTATTCATCAGTTTTGGCCGACATATATTCTTCTACATATTTTTGGTTAAAAAAATCGCAATCGGCGTTTATTGATTGGGTTGCGCAAAAGTTATAGCGCCTACAAACTATGGACATTGATTTATGGCGTTTTTATTATTATTTTTTTTTTACTGGTAATGGCAGCGATCTGCGATTTTTATCGGTAATGCGATATCGGGGCGGACATGTCGGACGTTTTTGACACTTTTTTGGGACCAATGACATTTATACAGCGATCAGAAATTTAAATGTCCACTGATTACTGTGTAAATGTCATTGGCAGTGAAGGGGTTAACCTGCAGGGGGCAGTGAAGGGGTTAACTATGTTCCCTGGGTGTGTTCTAACTGTGGGGGGGATGGGTTGACAGGGGGCATGACAGATCTAACTGATCCCAGTGACACAGGGATCAGTAGATCTGGCATGCCCCCCTCACAGAACGGGGAACCGCCGTGTTTACTTCGGCGGTTCCCCGTTCCTCCTGTCTGTAAGGAGATCGCAGGTCTCCGGCGAACATCGGGTCCGCCCGACCCGCGGGCACGCTCCCGCAGTGTGCGGCGGCACGTGCACGCACCGCTCGCGCCCGCGGGAGCGCGCCCAGCACGAGCCGAATGGGAGGACGTCTATTGACGTCCTCCCGGCATTTTAGAGCCGAGCTGTAGCCGTCATTCGGCTATAGCGCGGATGCGAGGTAGTTAAAAATTGTTTGTGCCATTTTATGTTTAAGCTCTTTTATTGGTTTTGAAAAAGTATAAAAAGACACAATAATAAATGTCAGAAAAAAGACAAGGGAATACAAACATATCAAACGAAACCTTGATATATGCTAGCCCACACAGATACGTAAAGTAAATAACGGTAACATCCATCAGGAACAACACACTCATATCTGCAAGAAATAGGGAGGCAACCATCGTTCCATAGTTCGAACAAGAATAACCAAATAACCGATTCCCATAGAAATGGGAGGAAAACAAAATAGATCTCTATAGCAGTAAAGTGTAGGGAGAACATTGACAAATGACTATTTGCGCAACATAGCACCTCTGTAGCTAAAAGTAGCAGCAGAGTGATGAAACAGATATGTTCAGGAATGGCAAGAGAAGAACAGAAAGAAAATGGAGGATGGGGGAAATGAAGAAAAGAAAGTAAATAAATAAATAAAAATAGGGGGGAAGGGTGGGAAAAGGGTAAGGGGAGAGGGAGGAAAAGAGGATTT
Organism: Glandirana rugosa; assembly: GCA_018402905.1. Classification (NCBI taxonomy): domain Eukaryota; kingdom Metazoa; phylum Chordata; class Amphibia; order Anura; family Ranidae; genus Glandirana; species Glandirana rugosa. Next base: position 480,338 of record BLSH010364525.1, on the reverse strand, counting down.
TGTTATTGCAAGATACATAAATATACAACTAAATAAATATACCTTTCCTCTCCTACTTATCCTGTTACAATATTTATGCAGGCTCCTATAGAGAAAGATATGCCGATTTTGCTGATTCCATTTATTGACTTTGAGTGTCTGCCAAGTTTAGCTACAGTTAAAACTTGCTTTTATGAATGTTCAATGGGTGATCAAATTAAGAAGTAAGACACATAACTTGTAATTCATAAAGAGTGGCACAGACAATTTTTAGAAGTGTATCTTGCCTCCATGTGATAAATGTCAGTGTGCCCGACAGATTCAGATACATGTTAGAAACATGTGCATGAATTTGTGGTAATGATGTACCTGAATCTGCACAAATTACTCTAACAGGACTTTAAGAGTGGAAATGGAAAATTGTCACAGATAAGACGTATTCAATTTTTTTGCATGTCATACATTTCTTTAGAACTGTCACACTGCTTTTTTTAATTTGGCACAGAACTTTCTTATACTGCAATACCGCCAGAAAAGTGTCTCAAACTCTGTATTGAATCACAGGCATTCAGCATTAGACGAATGAATATCACAGACTGCCCCACTTAATTAAGAAGATATTAGATATGAATTGAATTGGACCTTTTGAGGGCTGGATCCTGAAACTCAAATTTCTAAATTGGTAATTCAAACTTAGTCATATACTATTTCCAGTTCATTTTTATCGGATAAGAGAAAGTAATAATTGTTATCACATAACAGAGGAATTATAATCCTAAAGGTAAAATATAGGTGAATTGGGGCTTTGGCATAAGCAGCATATTTGACACATTTGGCAAATTATTTTTACTACAAAAAAAAAAAAAATGAAAGAGGGCACACTAGCCTAGTGCATTATCCAACAAATTTTATTTAAAATCAACAGTGGGCAGTAAGACTAGAAGCAATTCTCCAGTGAGGTGGAGCTTTCTGCTATGCCTATACCAGGCTACCACGCCTGGTATAGGTATTTTATATCTTTATCTATAGGTATTTTATCTAGGAGGCATTTTATCTATTTAAATAGTTTTTACTCTCTATATGATTCTCTATATGTCTAAATTATATTCAGTAATAATTATTAAAATGAATCAAATATTAATAATTGGCAGAAAAATGTAGACAGTAGAAATGTTCTTAATCTACATGTTATATTTGTAATTATTATGGTAGCAAAAAAAAAAAAAGTCTTGAGTTTGAAATTGGTGAGTGTGATAAATAAAATAAAATGCATTCAAATAAAATTCAAACACTTAAAAGTAGTGCATATAGTGTTGAATCATGGGTATAATAATGGCATGCTTTGACAGTGATAGGCCTGCAGGGTGGTGACTTGATGATATGTAGGCATAAAAATGCAAATCCTTTTGATGCATGGGCCTCAAATGAACGATTGTATACAAAGCACAGGCATCATACAGTCGATTGCCAATTATGACAGTAGGCAGGCAACAAAAGGGCAACTGTGTCATGACACCTGGGGTCAGGTGACAGGTGCGCACCGCTGGGGTGTGAATCGTACCGCTAAGGTTGTGGACCTATAGCTGACTGCTGCTAATGAGTTCTGAGCTGGTATGGGAAGAGGGGCCCCTGAAGCACGGACACTGGAACACAGGGAGCTAGTGCATTGGTTTCCCCAGGGAGCGGAGTCTAAGAGCCAGTAGGTATTCGCCAGAGCCTCTGGTGGTGAGGATGGATTTGGCTGCAACTGGATCCAGGTCACAACCCCCCGGGGGCCCCCTAACTCAAGCTCGGCTGGCTACAGGTGGAAGAGAGGAAGCAGCAGCGCAGCAACAGCAAAGGATAGTCAGCGACCTAGCAAAGGGTCAAGGCCACTAGCAGACAAGAGAAACAGAGAACAAGCCGAAGATCAGGATTTCAGGCAGGCAGGGATAAACAGGGAACAAGCCAAAGTTAGGGGTATTAGGCAGGCAGGGATAGTCAGAACAAGCCAAAGATCGTTAACCAGAAATAGACACAGCGCATACAACCACAAACAAAGCCAAAAACACACAACATTGATCGGCATTAAAGACTTGCACTGCCAGGTGTTATATCCTGTTCCTAATTAGGGCCTGGGGTGGAAATCAGCTGAGGAGGGCTACTAAAGCACACAGGTGAGGGAGGCACGGCCTTTAACTGGACACATGCAGCAAGGTAGGCAACAGACAAGACATGAATGTTACTGTGGTTTCATGACAAACAGTGATAGTATATGGGAAACAAATGGGCAGTTGTTAGAATATGCAGACACCAAATGGGCAATCAGACAATATACTGCTAAAAATATATCCTCCTTTTTCCTCAAGAGAAAACTCTCCTCATCCCATCTCCCTTCACAACCTAGCAAAATTCTGCCTTGTGCACTCAATCAGCTCAAATCCTCCCAATGGTAGAATTTTTCAAAATAAATTAGATACAGGTGGTGAAGTAGGCAAACATTTTTTTTCTCCCTGAAAGTGAGCTTTAACCCTAAGGTTCTATAATCATTAGGACATGAAAATTATCTTTATTTGCTTAACTATATATTTCTATAACACTGTTTGTGTTTGATCCTTCTTGGATGATTAGAAAACAACATCCAGGAGATTAGGCAGAGCAGTGTTGTGTAGGCGCCTCTAACTTTTACGTTTGCATTTATTATCTCTGCAGCTAAGTAGCAATTAACCACAAGGTGTGTTTCAAAGCCCAAAGCAATACAGAGCTGAGCTTGAGTCTCGAGAAACACGATCCACCTTCAATCCTTTAAACAGTCATTTGCAGACAGTCAATACTGTGTCTAGGATTTTGTTACATGCAGAGAGATCTGTATGCCAGTAGGAAAAAAAAGTTGTAGAAAGAGCCTTGGGAAATAAAAGTAGAGTCTTATTATATCGCCTGTGTTGGCCTGATAGAAAATCACCCCGTGATATTTAGGTATTTATTTTCTGTTAACTATACAAATTGTTAGCCCACCCAATACCAAAAATGAATGATCATGTTGGTATAATGAACTAAATTGGAGGCATAAAGACTGTGTTTATGGCATTATAAAATGGACAGGAAAATTGATGCTATCTTAAAGGAATAATACTGCAGGTGCAGCTAACATATTGTTAACTGTTTCTAAAAGGGGTTCAGCAAATATAACTGCCCTTATTCTTTTCACATTTAGAAGCTGTGTTTTGTCTCAAAACTCTTCATTCCAAAAGCGCAACTCAGTTTGGTTATATTTAAAACCGGGGATAAAGCTAAATTGCCTGCCTAAACAACTAAAATGTTTCTTGGCCTATTAGGTTCCTCATTACAGTTGGGGCATCAAGGTAATACACCAACATCATTTGCCTACATAATGATCAACATTTTTATATGTAATTAAGCTATTCTAAAGACTAGTCCTTTCCCTGAACAGAAATCATGTGCCTACATGCCTTTGTGGGATCCCAGAATGGCAGTTTCTACAGTGAAGCAAAATACTCTCTCATCCATTTATGATATAAATTGAGCATAATGGACAGGAGATTGGTGGGAGTTATGTTACTATATTACATTAAATCTTTAGGCAAAAGCTTTTGAAGCCAGGGACCATGGGCGTCCGCACATCGGGGCAAGAGGGGGCGAGTGCCGCCCCCTGGAATCGTCAAGGTGTCGCAGCAGCCGCCGTGGACTTTTTTTTATTCGAGTCTGCAGCATTACAGTTCATAACTGTTTTTAAAAAAAAGGCTTGCCAAACTTCTCCCCCGCTCCTACTTGTTGATGGAGGGGGGATATATAATTTTCCTGGGCTCCATCAGGTTACAGAGGGGCCCAGGAGGCGAGCGCAGTGGCGGGACTATTTCTTCATTTTTGGGGCGTATGTGCATCATGCCGCCCCACTATACAATTAGTCCCAGCCGGCGGAGTGATACTGTGAATCACCGCCTGGCTCCCAGCTCCCATCCTCAGGTGCTGAAATGTGAGGAGGCAGACGGTTGATAGGGAAGAGCAGATGGTTGATAGGAGGAGCACGAGGCTGCACTGGACACAGTGAGTAGAGAACAGAGCATTGAATCCTCATTGTGTCCTAAACTTTTCCTCACAGCAGGTTATCATAATTGTAATTAACATTACAAAAATCCCACAGGCAGCACATACCAGGTTATCATCAACATTGCAATAATCACACAGGCAACATAGTAAGCAGGTGCTCTATCATGGCTTTGTGTCACATTGCTTTTGGGTGCTGACTTTGCTATGACTGTGCTGTGTTAGAGGTACAGTCTGTATAGCTGTTTTCATCAAGATCAAAATATGGCCACAACAGATGTATTGCAATAAAAAATGGACATTCTCTAAGCTATTTATATGGTCATGGTATGCCTGGCCTGAGTAACTTCCAATACAAAGGGAAGATGAATTATCTCTTATATAATACACACATATTATTTTCCCATGGAAAGATATATGTAGCCTGGCCTGCTCTAAAGGGGGATCTATATGGGCATAACTGTGCTTTACGTGATAATGAATAAGCCCCTCCCCTTCATGACATTGTCAAAAGGGGCGGGGCATGGGTGACCTTAAAATGATGCCCCCCCCCTGAAAAAATTTCTGCGGACGCCCATGCCAGGGACCCCTTTCTCCAGGGTAGATCCCCCTTTTATATAGAGCTACCGAGTCAAGGTTACCCAGCCTAAACAAAGATCTTTCAAGTATCGGCTAAAGATGCTCACTGTATTGGTTACCATTGTCATAAAGAAAGTGAGGGGAAATCCAATCATTTTAGTGATTTCCCCAGAATAAGATGCAAGGGAAAATATTCCAGTAAACAGCTGTCCCTCATGATGGGTAGTTTCCTATAATTAGGGACAAATGTCCCTCATACGTGCAGATTTCCTATGATTTCCTGTTGCATCTCTGGGACAGGAAAGGAAATTTCTCTGATAGTACCCAAAAAAAGCTCTTCTTATTCTTTCAAAAATTACAAAAAAACATGTTTGGCCACGCCTACAATTTAGTAACTAACCAAGACTTGTGTAAGCCCTACCCATGATCTACACAGAGCCCTACCCAGGTCTGCTTAGTAACAACAAACCATATTTTATAAGTCTATCAGAAACATTTATAGACTTGGGAAATATGCTTCTACACTGAGTAGAATATTTGCACACACTAATTTTTTTATGAATATTGCTACAGCACAAATACACATTTTTTTAACCACTTCAGCCCTGGAAGGTTTTCCAGCTTTAGGACCAGAGCACTTTTTTCAATTTGGCACTGCTGTTTTAAATGGTAATTTCACACTCATGCAATGCAGTACCCAAACAAAATTTGCGTCCATTTTTTCCCACAAATAGAGCTTTCTTTCGGTGGTATTTGTTCACCGTTGCGCTTTTTATTTTTTGCGATATAAACAAAAAAAGAACAAAAATTTTGAAAAAAAATGATATTTTCAACTTTATGTTATTACAAAAAATACAATAAACTAAATTTTAGTCATAAATTTTTGCCAAAATGCATTTAGCCACATGTCTCGGGTAAAAAAAAAGTTAATTACTGTATATTTATTGGTTTGCGCAAAAGTTTATAGCGTCTACAAACTAGGGTACATTTTCTGCAGCTTTTATTTTATGACTGCCTATCTCATTTCTTGAGGTGCTAAAATAGAGGGGCAGTACAAAACCCCCCAAATTACACCATTTTGGAAAGTAAACACCCCAAGGAATTTGCTGAGAGGCATGTTGAGCCCATTGAATATTTTTTTTTTTTGTCATAAGTGATTGAAAGATGACAAAAAAAAAAAAAGACATTTACACAAAGTTGTTACTGAAATGATATATA
>BLSH010364525.1:454932-467475 GCA_018402905.1 Glandirana rugosa | reverse complement strand
GACTCCGGAAACAAAATAACAACCATGTCATACTGATGTAGCCATTCCCCCGTAGAGGTTGATGAATGCAGTGGTTCACCTGTCACAATGCCCAGCCTGACATCCATCTCTCAGACACTCGGAGACATAGAACAGTTCATAAGCTTTGTTTTTGTTGTTTTATTGAGGGGATTGAACTTGGATGGGGAAGGGAAATTATGGGATGCACAGGAACATTTAATGCAACTTGCTTGGGACTTCTATATGCACTCCAGTATATACACTCCAGTCTTCTCTCCAGCACAAACTCTTGCTTAAGACCTCCTAGCCTTCATTTCTCCAGCACTTCACTTGCTGCATACCGTTACTCCTCCTGCACTTCACTTGCTGCAGACTGTTACTCCACCAATACTTCCCTTGCTACAGATTGTCACTCTTCCAGACAAGCTAGCTCTGCATGGTTAGGCCTGACACACTAACTCAGCCAGGCCTCAGCGGACTGCCTTTTGCCGGCAGAGGCCTCAGGCCCCTGTGGTGTAGAAATACTTCAGGTGCTAGCTGTTCTCTGCTCAGCTACCGATCCTAGATAGCTCTCTTCAGGCCCTGCCTGCCAGTCTGGCTGCAATGACCTCTTTCCACTGCCCTTCCCACAGTCCTCTCTTCTGGTTCTGCACCCATCTTAAACTGTTTTCTCTCTGACGTGCCTCCCCAGTCCTCCGGACTGTGCTTCACTCACCAGAATTTCACTTGCTGCAACCAGTTGTCCTCCCCGGAGTTCTTAGCAGTGCTCACTCCCGCTGTTTTCTCCTTGCTCTCTCATGTGCCTCTGTACCAGGATCTCTTCTCTCCTCCTGGATGCACCCGAACCCAGGCCCAAGGTCACCCCCCAGACTAGGGAGTCCCCTGTAGGCCCTGACAGCCACTGCACTCTCTCACTCCATCTCTTCCACCCGACAACTCCTCCCCCAGCTGGGCTGACCCTGGGTATTTAAGGAGGCCTGCCCCCTGCCAATCCAGATTGGGGATTGGTCAAGGCTCCCTAAATTACCCCAGGTGGCTACACCTCCCCTCTCTACCTCTCTTTGCAAAGAACTCCAGAAGCTTCTGGAAAGAATTGGGAAGTCCTGATGACACCACCTGTGAGTCACCCAGCCCTGCCCTGAGCCACTCCCAGCCCAGAAGAAAATCAAACAGGCCTCGCCACTAGCTAGGCCTGCCTAAATTTTCCTACTCTGCTAGAAAAATCCTCACTCTAGCACCTACCTAACTAGAAGGTGCTACACTGACCTGCTCTGTGCAATGCTTTTCCACAGGGCAGCCCCAATCTCTTCTAGGGTCCCCTGCCAGTGCTCCTGGCTCCTTCCCCCTGCCAAGTGCCCCCATAGCAAGCCACTTTCTATGGGAGCACTCGTGTGTGCTCGCTCCCGAGCCGCACTCTGTGGCAATAAGATACACAGAGCATGGCTCAGCCCCAACCCTGCTACCTCCTCGATGCCTGTGTTTGACAGCAGCCAATGGCTCCTGCTGCTGTGTCTGAGCAAATGAGGAGAGAGAGAGCCAAGAGACCCTCTGCTCTCATGCACAGATTTATTTTCCTTGCTGCAGGTAAGAATTACATGCCTTGGTCCCTCCCCTAGCCTGTGACTGGACACGGAAAAGAGGCAGCACACTAGCAGGCTCATCTCTATATCATTCTTCTCCTATGAGCACGCTGATTGTTAGCATATGAGCACTGTTACACTCCTGAATGGATTCTTGTGCTGCTTCACCCCCTCCCAGTATGAACTCTGCTGTACAGGGGATTGCAAAAGGTTGATACCAAGTCAAATTTGAGCACTTAGACTGCTTGTATTACTTTTTTTTTAATGAGTAAAAGCGAATAATATGTATATATACTGTATATATATATATATACATACATACACACACAGTATCTCACAAAATAGAGTACACCCCTCACATTTCTGTAAATATTTTATTAGATCTTTTCATGTGACAACACTGAAGAAATCACACTTTGCTACAATGTAAAGTAGTGAGTGTACAGCTTGTATAACAGTGTAAATTTTCTGTCCCCTCAAAATAACTCACCACACAGCCATTAATGTCTAAACCACTGGCAACAAAAATGAGTATACTGTGAAAATGTCCAAATTGGGCACAATTAGCCATTTTCCCTCCCCGGTGTCTTGTGACTCATTAGTGTTACAAGGTCTCAGGTGTGAATGGGAACAGATGTGTTAAATTTGGTGTTATTGTTCTCACTTTCTCATACCGGTCACTGGAAGTTCAACATGGGACCTCATGGCAAAGAACTCGCTGAGGATCTGAAAAAAAGAATTGTTGCTCTACATAAAGATGGCTTAGGCTATAAGAAGATTGCCAAGACCCTGAAACTGAGCTACAGCATGGTGGACAAGACCATACAGCTGTTTAACAGGACAGGTTCCACTCAAGACAGGCCTCGCCATGGTCACCCAGAGAAGTTGAGTGCACGTGCTCAGCGTCATAGAGACGAGAGGTTGTCTTAACTTATTTGGTCCAGATGGTGTCAAGCGTATGTGGTGGCAACCAGGTGAGGAGTACAAAGACAAGTGTGTCTTGTCTGCAGTCAAGCATGGTGGTGGTGGTGGTAACACAGTTAACCCTTAGAGTGCCCCCTGCAGGTTAACCCCTTCACTGCCAATAGCATTTACACAGTAATCAGGGCATTTTTATAGCACTGATCGCTGTATAAATGCCAATGGTCCCAAAAAAGTCAAAATGGTCCGACATGTCCGCCCCAATATTGCAGTACAGCTAAAAATCGCAGATCGCCGCCATTACTAGTAAAAAAAATGCGGCAACTTTTGTGCAAACCAATCAATAAATGCAATTTTTTTCACCAAATATATGAGGAAGAATATAAATCGGCCGAAGCCGAATTTGTATTTTAGCAAAAAGTAAGAAATTTGTTTTTTTTTTGCAAAATTGTCACTCTTCTTTTGTTTATAGCGGTGATCAGAAATGATGCAGAGGTGATCAAATACCACCAAAAGAAAGCTCTATTTGTGGGAAAAAAAGGACGCAAATTTCGTTTGGGTACAACGTCGCATGGCCGTGCAATTGTCGGTTAAATCAACGCAGTGCAGAATCGCAAAAAGTGCTCTGGTCCTAAAGTAGGAAATCCTTCCGGGGCTGAAGTGGTTAAGCATGTAATAATGTATGCATTTATTTGTGTCTTTGGTATTCTGGAGCTCATCTTCAGGTTGAACTCAAAGGATTTTGGGCTTTAATGTTATAAGCAACACAGTTATATGTCTGTTGTTATAATAATTGTGTAAATTGGCAGTCATTTTACATATTTTAATTATTGCATTGCACATAGAATGGCAATTACAAGCAAAAACACTAGCTGATATTCTGTTGACCTGGTGTATGTCAATGAAGATTGGAACAGATACAGTGGTACAGGCAGATGTTGCTGACAATCCACTTCTCAAATGAAGACAATATCAGTTGGGCAGGTTTTCTAACGTGCAGGGATGTTTTTTGAATACGTTATCGTTGCAATATTCAGATGTGAATACTCATTTTTTTTGTTTATTAACAATTCATTTCAGGATATGTACATTTTTAATAGTAATTATGTGTATTGATGAATATATGTTACTGAATTCACAACAGCTCTTCAAAGCTGGGAAGGTATGTTCTCAGAAACACCTTCTTTCTCTACTACAAAATGAAGACACTACTAAGCTGAACACTGAAACTCTTTAGGCCAATATAGTGCATTAAGAAAATAAAACATGGTCTGGGCTGCTTGTCTTGTAGCAGCACCTGGATGAAAAACTGCTATGATCAGGTATGTAATGCTTCTTGTATGCATCTCAAGACCGTATTTTTAGTTTTGATTGGGGTATAACTGTAATCCGGCATTGGTGCTTTAAAATATTCATATTTTGGCAGTTTGCATTTTGTATCACAGTGTTTTAGTTCAGAAGAGTGCTATAAGCAAAAATGTTTAACTTGAATCGCTGGCATTATTCCTGGCCACAAAGTTTTTGCCAGTCTCTAGTAGTGAGTGACCTATTTCTTTGTTTTGTTTTGCTGTTTGATAAAAAATAGCATTCACTATTTGCTCACTTCAGTTACATTTCCTTTTTTTCATCTTTCTAAGACCCCTTTCACACTTCTGCGAGTTGTCCTGCGATTTGGGACTGCAGAGTCCCATGACAAGTCGTTCCCCATTATTTCCAATGAGTACCATTCATATCTGTATGACTTTCAAGTCATGCCAACTTCAAAGTAGTCCCTGCATTACTTTGGTCCAACTTTGATGCAACTTGAGGTCCATAGACTTCAATGTTAAACCCTCAAAGTCTCATGCAAATCGCACCTGAATAATATAGATGCGATTTCTGTACTACTTCTGTACGACTATGTAATATGTTTTCATTGAGTCAAAGTTGCAACAAAGTCAGACCAAAGTCTTTCTGATCCGAAATCGCGGCAAAATTGCGGCAAAAAATTGCGGTAAAATAGGGTCGCACGAGTGTAAAAGGGGCCTTAAGCAGAACTTTCCAACCAAACCAATTCTTTATTTCATGCTAGATTTTGTTTTCATATTTTTGTATGTGCCCATTTCAAATGAATGACGCTAAGCTGTGCTGTGTATGGCAAATAAATTGCATACTAGCAATTGGATACATACTTCAAAGTGCTGTTGCTACTTTCTTGTATTGTGGGAATATTGATAGAGATGTTACATATGTAGCAGTACCCCTGTAGGGGCTGCTGAGTATTGTGGTCCACCTGTCACCCTGCCCAGCTTGGCGTTCACTTCTCAGTCACTCTAAGACAATGAACAGTCCATCAGCTTTGTTTTGTATTTTATTGGTAAAATTGAACTTGGATGGGGTAGAAGAAATATGAGATGCCCAGTAGAATTTGAACAGTTCTTTAGTGGGACAACTATGTGCACGCCTTCTTCCCTCCAGCACACTACTTGCTTGATCTCCCAGGCACAGCTAGCATTTAAGGGAACTGGCCTAGCATTGACTCCACTAAGCCTTAGCAATTGCCTTATTACAGGCAGGGACTTCGGGCCCCTATGGACTGCTTCTGCTTTATTCATTCAATGGATCTGTGCTTTCTGAACCCACAGCTTCTTGAATACTGCCCTACCAGCCACCGAGGGGCAGATCTGGAATAGGGAAGCAAAGCCCTGTTTCTCTAACAAGATTGATGCCTCAACAGTCAACATAGAGGCACATTATGGAACAAAGCATGGTAGGTTACATATGAAGAAATTATCAGGAGCAGAGAGCCTACTGGCAATACTGGTGACTAGTTCTTTGACTTTTGCTTGCCTTCTTTGAGCACAGCTTCGATAGTACTGGTCCTCTGTAATACCATATGTTTGTCATACTGGTATGCTTGTGTATTTATATTGTTTTGTGACAATGTATGTATTAAGATCTATATAATTGTAACATATACTTAATGATCATCTATAAAACCTTTTAGAGAAATACATATCTGCTAATGTGTAGAATATGCCCATACTGGTTTCATCTTTTATTCCCAGGGAACATATGATTTGTCAAAATGGGCAAGTTCTCCGCATTTATAGAGAACATTATTTTCTCTCTTTTTATAAATGTGGCCTGAATCCAATTATTTTCTGATTTCTATTTAAAGTCATGAATATTACACCTATAAGTAAATGTGTCATGCCCTTAGCCTTCTCTTCCGTATAAATTCCAGGTTTGCAGATCTGCTTAGTGGTTGCATATCAACATTTTGCTTTTGGTTCAATGCTAGATCTTTATGCACTGAACAAACCTTTACTTTCCATAATAGTCTAATATAAACCTATATAAAAAACCATTTATTGATTTTCACTAAATATAATACCAAAAAGCTGATCTCTAAATCTTGGCATGGTCTTTGATAACATGGATAGTTGGCAATCATGCTTTCAAATACATCCATGCCTTTAGAATTCTACTCACAAAAGAACCATATAGACTATCTAAAACTCCTTATTTAATTGCAATTGATTGCTTCTCATGGTCTCTATTGTAGGCATATCAATCACTCTAATAGTTCCAATGGTGTAATTAGTCCTGGACAGGCCGATTTCAGTTTCTAGGGGAGTCATTATTGGCACCAAAACCCAAGAGCATGCTTTAGGCATGGTAAACAGGAGAACATTGATTTTCTTTTCCATCTGATCTTAAATCTCCATGGTTACCTTTGAATGTAATCAACAAAAAAATTTAGATTTATGTCAGTATTTTGTATAATCTTTGCATGATTTTCTGATTGATACAACAAATAAAGATTTTAAGCTTTTATTGTACATGCTTCTATGATATCGGTTCTGGGTAAAAAACAGCCTAGTTGCTATTGTTTTTTTTTCATGACACCTCAAAGATCAGGAAATTGTTGATTCTATATTTATTTTAAAATAAAATATTATACTGAGTTATCGGCTTATTGTAAAATGGCTCATGATGTAAAACTGATGATTGTTCACAAACGTGTGCAGCTTGGTTAATAAAAGAAGTAGATCTATACATACCTAATAGACACAGTTAATGGGAAGGGATACGTTCAGGCTATTGACAAATTTTTCTGAGTTTACAAGAATGATCAATCAGAACTTTGTGAAATTGTCCCTGTGCAACCAAATCAAAGAATGAAATATGTTCATGATAACCAATAACACATAACACTTTCTGAATTTGATGACAGGAACATTACACTTTTACTAGATGACAGGATCTGAACATATGACCCTAAGGTTAAGTTATTAATGAGAATCTCACCTTCTGGTAGGCAGTAATATTTATACATCAGCAGAACTTTAACCTATTCATTATTTTACTTTATTCCTAACATGTGTTAAGTGGTTTCTTCAATTATGGCAAATTACATGTGGTGGGACCTTATGATGCAATGTCACCAACTCAGACATAATTAGTCTAACAATCCGTCTTGTACACAACAGCTTAGATTAAGAGGAAAAAAATTAGGACACGAGGTTAGTTGGTAATAATGAAAATAATATTTTAATTTTTTATGCAGCACCACTTTGTGCAACAAATAATTGATGAGTGCACAGAGAATAATAGAGGTCTTTATAAGTGGATTTTAAAAGGGAAAACATCAGAGTTAACACTCTATGGAGATACAATTGCCTGTGCTAAAAGAACCATGAATTTGCTTTATATTAGCAGGCCCTTATGGGGTAAAGAAAATACATCATAAGTAAATGCCTGCATTCAATTTGGATAGCACTATGGCCTTGTAGCACTCAGACTAACTCACATGAGAGTGTCAGAAGCAAGTAACACTCCTGTTCAATGACAGCTGCTGGTCTCATTCCAGCATCCTAATTTTGACGGAGATGCACTTTCCCTGACTGACTGTCCAGACTGCAGGATGATTGATGTAGCCAGTCTCTGGGTGGAGACCAAGCCTGTTTTAAACCTGCCAAACCCTGAGTGTCTTACTTGTGATAGTGTTTGTAACACGTGCTTCAAGCTCCCTGTTTCCCTGTGTGTTCCCATGTCTAGATCTGCATCTTAGCCCTGCCAGCTTGTTTGGATTCCCTTTTTGAAGAACTCGGATTGGACTCTAACTACTCTTTGAACTCTGCCTGCTCTGAACCTGGACTGGCACTGGACCACTCTGCCTGTCTGCCAACCGCAAGTACCTGTTTGCTGTGCTTAGTTTTCACCTGCCCTGGTGTGGTAGTCTGGCACTAAAGCATTGTGTATACGACCTGGGGGCAACTGAGTACCGGTAGGCCTGCTTGCCTTATGAGAAAGGGGGCTGCTATAGGTGAAGAACACAGCAGCCAGCTATAGTGCCTGACCACCTCGACTAGGGGTAGGCGTGACAGAGAGATTCTATAATGTATAATGTGTTCACAATCTTGCTGGTAGACTATATGGTTTCTACCAAAAACTGACTCTAGAGAGTTTGTCCATTGGGAAATCAGAGTAAAAGCTCCTGTAGGGACTGACATGAATGTTTCTGTATGCTTTCTAAAGTGTTATAAATTATATCACCACTATGAAGATGAAAAAAAAGAAATTGAAAAATATGTTAAAATGTTGGAAAACAATAATTTATAATTGGGTTGGGAAGGGATAATATGTGATTGTAGCAGTGCCAAAGAAGAACAAATGGATTTAAATAAAATATAACAACGTTTATTGATACATTGATTAAAAAGATATAAGTATACACATGATTAAAATCAGTCCATAGATAGTTTAGTTGCCTTAATTACATGTTCAGGGTGATTATGGGTCATACAGAAATACGGTGTCTTTCCTACATGTTTCGCCTACATAGGCTTTTTCAGGGATTCTGTAGAAAACCACAAGAATTTAGTATTGTACAAGCGGAAAGAAGATTCATATCAATGAGTATAAGTAAACTTATCAGAACATATGTATAATCATAAACACATATAGAATAATATACACAACAGTATTGTCCACGTTGTCCAACTAACATTGTATCCGACCACCCAACATTCACCGGGGGCCCCACGAGCCTATGTATGTCACAACAGGAGAGGGGGCACTGTGTGTCCACAGGGGACACTTACTGTCCAGCTAAATTAGAGAAAAGTATATATATATATATATATATATATAAGAGTGACTAGTACCTCCAGATAGAATGTATATCTCTACTGGGGAAAAGAGTATGTGTGGATGTGTAATAAATACATCTACATCTAAATCTATCTACAGCGCCCCAAGCACCACCTGGCTGCTACCTATGTCCCATTCCTCTCGGCTCAGACTGAGAGGAACTTTCCATCTGGCGCCATGCATTGACAGTTTAATCTGCTGTCGATAGCATCCCAGGTATCCTGGTTATATCCAGTGGGGGAGGCAGCTCTTGTATACCATTGCGGGGGCAAGCCTCTCCCAGTTGGGCATGCCGCATGATGTCCATCTCACGCGGCACTATTGTCCTTGTGATTCACAGTGCTCCCAGGGACTCAGGCGCATGTGCAGTGGCACCGTCATGTCCACACTCGTTCCGGTGAAGTCACACACCGGACTAGTGGGAGACAGTTAAATGCCGGCATCTCAGCATAACGATCGGTGACACCGGAGGGATGCCTGAGAATTGAGTAGCCATTTTTGCATGTCTGTTAATTATGTCTGTAGATTTTACTGATTCACCCCTGCCTATGATTCCTCAATATTTGGCATGTATTATAATCATCATCTTATGCCCATTTGGCACTTGACTTTAATGGTGCTAAGCCGTAATTGGTGACACTATTGAGCCTCCCACATTTAATCCCTAGGTACTGATATGTCTCTTTGCAGCCCATTTCAAATCGTCTTTTAATGATTTTTTTCAAGTATCAATACATATATATACATATATATATTTATTTAACCCGTTCAGATCTGCGCTATAGCCAAAGTACGGCTCCAGCGCGGATCTGAATTTCCAGGTGGACGTCCATGGACGTCCTGGCTATGTGCTCGCTCCTGGTGCGCACTCACAGGCAGCGGCGGCGCGCGCACACGTCCGCCGCACGCTGCGTTGGCGTGCCCGCGGGTCGGGCGGATATCGAGATCCGCGATCCCCTGTCAAACCTGCAGAACGGGGAACCGCCGATGTAAACACAGCGGTTCTCCGTTCTGTGACAGGGGGCATGACAGATCTACTGATCCCTGTCACTGGGATCAGTTTGATCTGTTATGTCCCGACCAGCCCTGCCCCTCCACAGTTAGGACACACCCAGGGAACATAGTTAACTCCTTCACTGCCACCTGCAGGTTAACCCCTTCACTGCCAATGACATTTATACAGTAATCAGTGGACATTTAAATTTCTGATCGCTGTATAAATGTCATTGGTCCCAAAAAAGTGTCAAAAATGTCCGACATGTCCGCCCCAATATCGCAGTCCTGATAAAAATCGCAGATCGCCGCCATTACTAGTAAAAATAAAATAGATAATAAAAACGCCACAAATCAATTCCCATAGTTTGTAGACGCGATAACTTTTCCGCAAACCAATCAATATACGCCGATTGCGATTTTTTTTTTACCAAAAATATGTAGAAGAATATATATCGGCCAAAACCGTTGAATAATTTTTATTTATTTATTTATTTTTTGGATATTTATTATAGCAAAAAGGAAAAAATATTGTTTTTTTTTTCAAAATCATCTCTCTTTGTTTGTTTATAGCGGTGATCAGAAATGACGCAGAGGGGATCAAATACCACCAAAAGAAAGCTCCATTTGTGGGAAAAAAATGATATAAATTTAGTTTGGGTACAACGCCGCATGAACGGCAATTTTCATTCAAAATGTGACAGCGCTGAAAGACAAAAATTGGTCTGGGCAGGAGGGGGGTTTAAGTGCCCAGTAAGGAAGTGGTTAAAGATATAGTCAGGATTGCTGCACTTAAAATTTATTGGACATCAAAAATCCAAAATTTTACAAATATAGTCCATAGTTACAGTCCATGGTATGCTGGGACAGTTTCGGGCTAGTCCGTTAGCGTCCTTCTTCAAACCAGAATGCATACACCTTTACAGACCCACATATATATAGTAGTACTATCAAGATGTTAACAATGCTATAACAGGTGGAACTCATCATCCAATTAATGTGTTTACCAAGTCGAATAGCATGAATATGTAAGTACATATATAAAACGCATGTATATATATGAGAGAACACATCCATACCAAAAGGGTATGTATTATATGAGATCAAATTCTAAATATAAAGGATGTTATTTTCTACAACACACACATGCGTCCTACTAATAGAAAGCCACAGCTGTACCAATCAGATTTATAAAAATAAATACAAAATGTATCAAACGCATATATATATATATGAGAGAACACATCCATACCAAAAGGGTATGTGTATATAAGATCAACTTCTGAATATAAAAGATGTTATTCTCTATAACCCACACATGTGTCCCACTAATACAAAGCCACAGATGTACCAATAAGATTTATAAAAATAAATACAAATCAAAATCAGAATTGAGTCCCCTCGGTCAAATAGTATCAAGACTATTTATCCAATAGACCTCACGTTTCCTAAGCTGTAATTCTCTGTTACCTCCCCGTCTATTACGTTCAGTGCTGTCAATCACCATATATTTTAGTTGTGCTACAGCATGCCCTTTCTCTACAAAATGCCTAGCTAATGGCAATTTGTCCAATTTGTCTCTGATCGAATATTTATGGCGTGCTATACGCTCCTTGACTTTCTGGGTGGTCACACCCACATATATGAGGCCACATGGGCATTTAATGATGGAAATAATGTAACTAGATTGACAAGTAAGGTATTTCTTAATGGGGATGTCATAACCATTATGTGGGTGGGAAAAGGACTTACCTCTTGTCATGTTTGAACAGTGGATACAGGTCAAACAAGGATAAGAGCCCTTGTTACGGGGTCCTAAAAAGGTAGTGGGTCCAGTCTGCTGTGTCTGTTGATCAGAACTCACAATACTGTTGTAAATTGTTTTATTCCATCGATAAGACGGTAAATTAGAAACGTGACATTCCGGTACAGTAGGATAATTTTCTTTCAAGAGGGACCAATGTGTTTTTATAATTTTATAGATACGCTTAGAAAAAGGATTAAATTGAGAAACAAAAGGTATTCTTGGCTGATGGATAAATAAATTGATCTGATTAAAGAGGCACACAGGGCAGCTTTATTATTTATTTTTCCCTTTCTTTTCATCCTTTCTAGCTGTATACCTCACGGCATATTTTGATTCCTCTATGGCTCAATCAGGCACCTTCCACTTCTGATCTAACATTGTTGCCTTTTATAGGTAAGTAATTATGTAGGCATAGTATTTATTACACATCCACATATACCGTATATACTCAAGTATAAGCCGAGTTTTTCAGCACTTTTTTTGTGCTGAAAAAGACCCCCCTCGGCTTATACTCGAGTCAGTGTCTGTGGGTGATGAGTAGATTCACATTACACAGAGTGCGGGCTGCTTCTAAGAGCGTGTTCTGGCTACATTCTCTGTGTAATGGCTGAGTCCCTGTGTCCTGGCTACAATCCATGTGTTCTTGCTCCCTGTCCCTGTGTTCTGGCTACAATACTTGTGTATTGGCTCCCTGTCCCTGTGTTCTGGCTGCTGCATTTCCCACCCTAGGCTTATACTCGGGTCAATAACTTTTCCCAGTTTTTTGTGGTAAAATTAGGTGCCTCGGCTTATATTCGAGACGGCTTATACTCTAGTATATACGGTACTCTTTTCCCCAGTAGAGATATACAGGGTGGGCCATTTATATGGATACACCTTAATAAAATGGGAATGGTTGGTGATATTAACTTCCTGTTTGTGGCACATTAGTATATGTGAGGGGGGAAACTTTTCAAGATGGGTGGTGACCATGGTGGCCATTTTGAAGTCGGCCATTTTGAATCCAACTTTTGTTTTTTCAATAGGAAGAGGGTCATGTGACACATCAAACTTATTGGGAATTTCACAAGAAAAACAATGGTGTGCTTGGTTTTAACGTAACTT
>BLSH010364525.1:442554-452849 GCA_018402905.1 Glandirana rugosa | reverse complement strand
GGCCGGGACTGTACGTACTACAGATAATATCCTCGGCCAGGTCCTCCGACCTGAAGCATACTGTCGTAGGTGTGGTCCATTCGTCCTCTAGGGGCGAGAAACATTAGGCCGTCGAGAGGAGAAAGACGTAACGTCCGACGTAACCTACCCGTGACCACTCCGACGTAACTACCCGTGACTACTCCGACGTCCCATGACTACTCCGACGTAACTACCCGTGACTAGTCCGACGTAACTACCCGTGACTACTCCGACGTGGAGGAAACAACGATAATTGTAATTGGTGAAGGGCTGGCGGCATACGTCTTACTGCCGGCCCTTCACCGACTCAATGGGCGCGCGGCGGCTTGTTATCCTGAGGACGTCATATGACGTCCAGTCAGGATAACTCAGCCACTTCCCGGCCGTCATTCTGCATACGGCGGTCGGGAAGTGGTTAATGTTAATAGCAACAAAGGAGGTGCAGCCTCATCAGTGCCCATCAATGCAGCCTGATCAGTGCCCATCAATGCAGCCTCATCAGTACCCTGCAGCCTCATCAGTGCCCATCAATGCAGCCTCACCAGTGCCCATCCAATGCAGCCTGCAATGCAGAAAGAGGAGAGCTGCCGGATTA
Source organism: Glandirana rugosa (assembly GCA_018402905.1). NCBI lineage: Eukaryota > Metazoa > Chordata > Amphibia > Anura > Ranidae > Glandirana > Glandirana rugosa. The sequence goes on along the minus strand of BLSH010364525.1, from coordinate 452,233 downwards.
CAAAGAGCGGGGATCTCCTGCTTACCTGGTGTGGATGCTGTCATACGAAGTCCAGCCTCCTGGACCGGCTCCTATAATAGACATCATGCATGTCAGGGCCGGCCCTGGGAGACCCCCTCTGCTTGCAGTTAGTTGGTGGCCGTGCCCCTGGCCCCTGCTTGCTCTGCAAAAAGGAAATATTGTCAACGGGCAACGGCCGCCAGCCATTTCAAATGTAATTTGGGGTGGCCTGGGGGGCAATTGCCACCCTGCCCCCTGGCCCAGACCACCCCTGATGAAGACATCACGGAGGTGATGGATGTTAGAGACCTTGCACTCCTCCACCGTCCGTTTGAGGATGCCCCACAGATGCTTATTAGAGTTTTGCTCTGGAGACATGCTTGGCCAGTCCATCACCTTTACCCTCAGCTTCTTTAGCAAGGCAGTGGTTGTCTTGGAGGTGTGTTTGGGGCCATTATCATGATGGAATACTGTCCTGCAGCCCAGTCTCTGAAGGGAGGGGATCATGCTCAGCTTCAGTATGTCACAGTATATGTTGACATTCATGGATCCCTCAATGAACTGTAGCTCTCCAGTGCAGGCAGCATTCATGCAGCCCCAGACCATGACACTCCCACCACCATGCTAGACTGTAGGCAAGACTACTTGTCTTTGTACTCCCTACCTGGTTGCAACCACACACGCTTGACACCATCTGAACCAAATAAGTTTATCTTGGTCTCATCAGACCACAGGGCGTGGTTCCAGTAGTCCATGTCCTTAGTCTGCTTGTCTTCAGCAAACTGTTTGCAGGCTTTCTTTTGCATCATCTTTAGAAGAGGCTTCCTTCTGGGACGACAGCCATGCAGACCAATTTGATGCAGTGTGTGGCGTATGGTCTGAGCACTGACAGGCTGATCTCCCACCCCTTCAACCTCTGCAGCAATGCTGGCAATGCTCATAAGTCTATTTCCCAAAGACAACCTCTGGATATGACGCTAAGAACGTGCACTCAACTTCTTTGGTCAACCATGGCGAGGCCTGTTCTGAGTGGAACCTGTCCTTTTAAACCGCTGTATGGTCTTGGAAACTTTGCTGCAGCTCAGTTTTAGGGTCTTGGCAATCTTCTTATAGCCTGTGCCATTATGTAGAGCAACAATTTTTTTTTCAGTTTCTCAGAGATTTCTGTGCCATGAGATGCCATGTTAATCTTCTAGTAACCAGTATGGGAGAGTGAGAGTGATAACACCAAATTTAGCACACCTGCTCCCCATTCACACCTGAGACCTTGTAACACTAACAATTCATATGACACCGGGGAGGGAAAATGGCTGATTGGGCCCAATTTGGACATTTTCCTATAGGGGAGTTGCCACTGGTTTAGACATTAATGGCTGTGTTTTGAGTTATTTTGAGGGGACAGCAAATTTACACTGTTATACATGCTGCACACTCACTACTTTTACATTGTAGCAAAGTGCCATTTCTTTAGTGTTGTCAAATGAAAGGATATATTAAAATATTTACAAAAATGTGAGGGGTGTACTCACTTTTGTGAGATACTGTATATATACTTTTCTCTAATTTAGCTGGACAGTAAGTGTCCCCTGTGGACACACAGTGCCCCATCCCCTACTGTGATGCTCATAGGTTCGTGGGGCCCTGGTGGATGTTGGGTGGTCGGATGCAATGTAAGTTGGACAATGCGGACAATACTGTTGTGTATATTATTCTATATGTGTTTATGATTATACATATGTTCTGATATGTTACTTATACACATTGATATGAATTGTCTTTCCTCTTGTACAGTACTAAATTCTTGTGGTGGTCTACAGAATCCCTGAGGAAGCCTATGTAGGTGAAACATGTAGGAAAGTCACCATATTTCTTTATGACCCATAATCACCATGTACACAGGGGTGTAACGATAGGGGTTGCAGGGGTTGCAATTGCAACCGGGCCCCATGGTCCAGGGGGCCCATGTGCCTCCCTTGTACACCTGAATAGGAGGGATGGCGGGGGTGGCATTTAGAGGACCCAATCTCCTCCATTTTCCTCTATCCAGTTTACTTGTCTTCTGCTGTTCCCAGGGCCCCGTGTGCTTCCCTGGTCCCCCTGGGGCCTGCTGCAGAACTTGTGAAAGTGCCCCACTGAAGTACCGTAATAAAGGGACCCACGATGGGAGTAAAGGGCCACAGGATCAGTGGGAAGAGGGAAGGGCCCTGGCCAGGGGTCAGGGGGCCCTTCATAATTTCTTGCACCGGGGCCCTGAAGGTTCTAGTTACGCCTCTGCATGTACATATAATGAAGGTGTCACGCACCTGGTGGGGGAGTCTGTCTTGTGCAGGAAGCAACCACTCTTGCGGTCCTGGTTCGAGGGTCCCCGGTAGAGCAGACAGGGAGCCCGGGAGCTCAGGGGGGCACGAGGGCTGGGCGGGATCCCTGGTGGTGATATGGATGGTCCAGTGAAGCTCGTGCAGATAGCGGATGGTCATACAGGCCGGGTCGGGAGCAAGCAGGCAATGCGGTACAAAGGGCTCAGGCAGAGGGGTCGTCAGGTGCAGGCAGGGTCGTTAACAGGCTGGCAGCCAAAGTACACAAGGATCAGGCACAAGAGTTGTCCTGGGCAAGCTGGGGGTCGGTGCAGGCAGAATTAAACAAGGTCAAGGTCAAGCCGGGTCACAGAATCAGATAAACAGGGAATCAGGTCGCTCAGGAACACTCACACGCTGTAGAACAGACAGCACTGACTGCTGGGCATTGTGAGCTTAAATGGGGCCGTTTGGCACCGTTTCTGGCGGGAGCGCGCGCACACGCGGGCACACATAAATGGCAAAACAGTCCTTTTCATAACACCCCCCCAAGGGGCAGCCTCCGGATGCCCAAACGGACACTTCTTTCTTGGCGGTTCCTTTTGAAGGTTCCTCCGCGTAAATATTTGCTTCTGGCTCCCAGGAGTTTTCCTCGGGGCCATAACCCTTCCACTTAACAAGATACTGGGTGGGACCGCCTCTTTTCCGGCAGTCCATGATGGCCTCCACCTCAAACTCCTCCTCTCCATTTACCATCACTGGTTCGCGTGGGTCCGTACTTCGTCCCGGAAAGGGATCTAGAGCCGCTGGTTTCAACAGAGAACTGTGGAAGACCGGTTGGATGCGCAGTGAAGAGGAAAGGTTGAGTTCAAACGCCACCCTATTAATTTTCCCCTTAATGGAAAAAGGCCCAATGAACCTTGGCCCCAACTTTTTAGACGGGTAGGCTAATCTCAGGTTCCGGGTGGAAAGCCAGACTTGGTGGCCAGGCTGCAAATCTAGCTCCCCCCGCCTTCTCTTGTCAAAGGCCTCCTTATTCACTTCCTGAGTCCTGGATAGGGTGTCCTGTAGGAGCTTGTTATTGGTCTCAAAAAAGTCTGTTGCCCTTTGGGCTGCTGGAACTGTGTTCTCCATGGACAGGGCAGGAAGAAATGTGGGGTGGGACCCATAGTTGGCCCAAAAAGGAGACGGTTTGGTGGCCGAGTGGATAGTATTGTTCAATGCAAACTCGGCCAATGGCAACAGAGAAACCAGTCATCTTGTGAGAAGGAGGAAAAGCATTGGATGTACTGCTCCAGCGTTTGGTTTGTTCTCTCCGTTTGCCCATTATTCTGGGGGTGGTATGCAGAGGAATATGACAATTTGACTCCTAGGGATGAGCACAGGGCTCTCCAAAACCTGGAGGTGAATTGGACTCCTCGGTCCGAGACAATGTTGATGGGGACTCCATGGAGTCGGACTACTTCCTTGATAAAAGTCTCTGCTGTTTCAGCAGCTGTAGGTGTGCTCCTCATGGGCAGGAAATGTGACATTTTTGTCATGCAGTCAATGACCACAAATACCATAGAGTACCCCTGGGAAGGAGGTAATTCCACAATAAAGTCCATAGCAATTTGGGAACATGGGCATTCGGGTACCGGAAGTGGGTTCAGAAGACCCCAGGCTTTGGCCTTGTCGGTCTTGTTGCAGGCACAGACAGAGCAGGTGCTGACATAGCTCTTGCAGTACTTGTTAGATTCTGGCCACCAGAAGGTGCGGGAGAGCAATTCCGCTGTCTTGCGTGCCCCAAAATGGCCAGCCAACTTGTGGTCTTGGCAAAGTCCTAAAACGGCCACTCGTTGACCTGCCGGTAAAAAGATCCTGTTACCGTACCACCAAAGACCATTCTTCGTCTCTAATCTGGAATCAGAAGGGCCGGAGGAGCCTGCCAGGGAGCGCCTGACCTGCGAGAGCAAACCTTCCTGGGTGAGCAGAAAGCTCCGTGAGGGCAAGATTGTGTCAGGTGGTGTGGTATCTCCGGGTTTGCCGAACATCCGGGAAAGAGCGCCTGGTTTGACATTTTTTGACCCTGGGCTGTAGGTGAGATGGAATTGGAATCTGGAGAAGAATAGAGCCCAACGGGCCTGTCGTGGTCTCAAACTCTTTGCCATTCTCAGGTACTCCAGATTTTTATGGTCCGTGTATATGAGGATGGGATGCATGGCCCCCTCAAGTAGGTACCGCCATTCTTCCAGGGCTGACTTAATGACCAGGAGTTCTCTGTCTCCCATGTCGTAATTCCTTTCTGGAGCAGACAACTTGCGAGAAAAGAAAGCCACCGGATGAAGCAAGGCTTTGGAGCCTTGTCATTGTGAAAGGATAGCCCCCACTGCAATCTCAGATGCGTCCACTTCCAGGACGTAAGGCAGGGCTGGATTAGGATGCTTGAGAATAGGGGCTGAAGTGAACAACTCTTTTAAAGTCTTGAACGCTGCCTGGGCTTCCGTGGACCAGTGATAACGGGTGTTTTGTTTTGGGTGATAGGGGCAATAATGGCAGAGAACCACTTAATGAAGCGTCTATAAAAATTTGCAAAGCCCACAAAACGTTGGACCCCTTTCTTATCAGATGGTGCCGGCCAGTCCAGGATGGTAGAGACCTTTTGTGGATCCATGTTGATGCCTGTTACAGATATAACTAGTCAGAGGAAATGAATGCTGGGCTGTTCAAAGGAGCATTTCTCTGCTTTGGCATACAGCCCATGTTGTTGCAGACAAGCCAGAACTGAAGAGACATGTTTGCGATGTTCCTCAAGGGAGGAGGAGGAAATCAGGATGTCATCTAAGTAAATGATGATGAACAAGTCCAAATATCCCGGAATACATCATTTACAAAGTGCTGGAAGGTGGCGGGAGCATTGCACAGCCCAAAGGGCATAACCAGGTACTCATAGTGCCCAAATTGAGTGCGAAAAGCGGTCTTCCACTTGTCGCCTTCCCGGATACGGACCAAGTTATAAGCTCCCTGGAGATCCAATTTAGCAAAGACCACAGCGGAGCCCAGTCTCTGGAACAGTTCCAGAACCAGGGGTAGGGGATAGCGGTTTTTAACCGTAATTCTGTTGAGCTCCCTGTAGTCTATGCAAGGTCGCAAAGACCGATCCTTTTTTTCGACAAAGAAGATGCTAGCCCCTGCAACTTCAGGCATGAGGTGTCGGATAACCCTGTTCCACCAGACCAATACACCAACCAACAAATAATTTATAATAGTACAAACTTATACAACATTTCAAAGTATAGAATGATCGAGACTGATCCACCAACTCATTTGATCTGAGTCATCCTTTTGGACACAGCCAGAATACAAGTGAATCATGTATTTAAAGCTGAAACTTTAATTTGTCTGTTAACTACCTGAGCTCCAGAGAGTTTTACCCCTTTCATGACCAGGCCAATTTTTGCTATTTAGCACTGTGCCATTTTAACTGGTAATTGCAAGGTCAGGCAACGCTGTAAGCAAATTACATTTGTATCCCTTTTTCCACAAATAAAGCTTTCTTTTGGTGGTATTTGAACATCACTGGGTTTTTTATTTTTTATTATATAAATGAAAAAAGACCAAACATTTTGAAAAAAAAAACCCAGAATATTGTTTACTTCCTGCTATAAAACATAGCCAATAAAAAATAAGAAAAATTAAATTTCTTCATAAGTTTAGGGAAAAATGTTTTCTACTACATGTCTTTGGTAAAAAAAGAAAATCCCAATAAGAGTTTATTGATTGTTTTTTGTAAAAGTTATAGTGTCTACAAACTATGGTATACTTTATATTCTGGAATTTTTGTTTATTTTTTATACTTGTAATGGCGGTGATCAGTTACTTATAGTGGGACTTGCAGCGGGCAATCTGACACTAACCAACGCTGGGTGGAAACTGACTATCTGACACTGACATCACCAGTGACACTAATACAGTGATCAGTGGTAATACTACACACTGTCACTGTACTAATGACAATAGCTGGGAAGGGGTTAACATCTCAGGTTATTCAAGGGGTTAAGTGAAGTGTGTGCCTAACATGTGTTAATGTGTGTACTATGTGCTGCTTTTTACTAAAAATATATTTGTTCCTTCTCTCTGCTTTGCAGGGAGAAGAAACAAAGAGATTGTTCCCTCTGTAGAGAGTCCTGTATTGTTTGTCAACACAGGGCTCTGGGCTGTGATTGGACACAGCTGATGAGCAGATCTCAGTCATGGATCAATGGCCAGGACCTGCTGACAAAATGGGCAGGTGCCCTGAACCCAGAAGCAGCGAGCAACATACAGGTAAGTAGCTGTGCCTGTAGGAACCGTCCGTACAGTACAAAGAGGGCGGGCGGTCCTAAAGTGGTTAAAGCGGAGTTCCACCCAGAAATTTTTTTTGGCATCTACTCTTTTAATAATAAATAGATGTAACCTTTTGTTTCCTTACTTTCAAACCGCCTAGTAATTACATGTATTTTTTACTGACAATTTCGTTTCTCTCACTGCTGGACTTTTCCATTTTAGGTGAGGGCATCTGAAGCCCATCCATAGTCTCCTGGCATCTCTTCCTGAAAGAAGTGCATGGTGGGTAACCATCATGCACTCCTCGATCTCGATCCGCCTTAAATCATGTCATTTCCTGTCCGGAAATAACACGATTTTACAGTACAGGGCAGCCCATTGACTCCTGGGAAATGATGAGTCACATCTCCCAGGAGGCCAGGCAAAGCAGGAAGTAAATAGAAGAGCCTCAGACCTAAAAGGGGCAGATTACAGAGACCACCTAGCAACAAGCGACTTAGGGTGAGTATAAAAATGTTTTTTCCTTCAAAAGGTAAGTCTACATAGACAAAAGACTTGAATGATGTAAAAAAAAAAATCTGGGTGGAACTCTGCTTTAAGGGCAGAATCTGGTTTAGACACTACATGGCTTGTACTGAATGGTGGTAGAAGCATATAATTACTTCTTATAAATGTTTATATGTAACTAAGTACAAATATTTAAACTTAGCCTTTGGTTACATGAACTCTCCTCTTTAACAGAAATCACATGGTCAAAGGCCTAGGCATTTGGCCATCGGATCAGTATTGAAGAGAGCCTACAATAGCTTTTTTCTCCAGGAAAGATAATTATTTCATCTCTCTTATTACTTACTTATCTATCCTTCCAGGGACATGGCTTTGGGTAGACACACATGTAATTCATTACAATAGTCTTATCAACAATATACAATAGGCTTATCAATATACAATAGTCTTATCAAAGATCTGTTTCGTTTTGTAGTCCAAGTACTAGTGCATTTAGACTATATTAATTTGACATACCAACCAATAATTATTATTTGTCAGTCCCCTGTTAAATACTTAGGCACATGTAATTATTTCTACCCTTAGCAATATAATAATTGAAAATATACCGTATCTTCAGCACAGCTTATGCACAACGTTTACTCTGACAACACTACATTTACTTTCCCCAGTGGCTTGTGATGCGTGTGTCACCTGTACTATCTCCAGAGACCTAAAGTGTTCAGTCTGCTTTCCTTTCATTGACTGACCTATTTCCATGTTGAGGTATTCCCCTGTAAAACATATGGTGTTTTGAGACTGCCAAACCTTCAGCATAATGTCAGGTGAACTGGATCCTTACTACACAATCTCCATAATGCACACAAATATGTTATGCAGAAATCCCTTAAAGAGGCTTGAAATAGTGTTAAAGACTTACTAATGAATTGATTAACATTATAGGAATCATTTGCAAGGTACCAATGGGGCCTGTTTCACTACTACTAAATATAATCCAGTCTATTATTAATATGTTTTTGTGTTTCTCCATTCATATATTGTGCCCCAGTTAATTTATGCTATTTCTTATGACGTAGAAATAAAATACATTTTTTGGTGTGTGGGGTGGGGGAGGGGGGTTGTGGTGCGTGCCATATGAGATCTTATTCATTCATATGGCTAGCCCATACTTATGGCAGCTTCAGTCGTCCAGATGAGTTTTCCTCCAGCCATAGGAAAGAATGAATGAGTGGTGCACATGTGCTGTGAATGGACTTTTTTTCTTGCAGTGGCTGAGCAGCACCAGACAGGGCTGCACTATGAAGATCTTCAGAATGGGCTGAAGGTAAGTATATTACTAGAAAGTATATAATATATAAATAAATCTCTGCACTATAGAGAAACAATTCTACTCCTAATGAGTGTATCTCAATGTTATCCGTGTATCTCAACAAATAAGTCAATAAATTATTCTCACTGCCAGGGCCGCTGTTAGAAATCATGGGGCCCCGTACAGCCCCCCTGACAGGGCCCCCCCTCGCCCACCCGCCGCCGCCACAGTGAACTGCCAATCATAGGTGGTTGAGACGTTCCCTGTTCCACAGCCACATGTATACATGGTACATGTATATGTGTGGCTGTGGAGTGGGTAATGCCTCAACTTATGATTGGTAGTGTACAGTGAGATGCTTACTGTAAGGTCTTGTTTACTTTTGTGTGTGGGTGGGGGGCAGTAAACATGTGCAGCTCAGCCACAGTTTTACCATCTTCCAAGCACTCAACCTTAGGCTGCAAAGGCACTGCTTCCTTAGTACGGCAGTAGTGACGGGATGCTGTTTAAAACCCCCCGCAGAAGTACTGTGGGAACAGTGCCTTTGCAGCCTAAGGGGGAGTGCTTGGAAGATGGTAAAACCGTGGGTCAGCTGCACATTTTACTGCCCCCCCACTTAAACACAAAAGTAAACCAGACCTAACAGAATCTCATTGTGCTTATGTGATCATCAACATTATCATGATGATCACACAGTACAGAAGGGTTTGTATGCCTCCCTGTATGTATGGATGTGTTTCTGTACCCTCAGAAACTGTGAGCTTGCCCATGCATCAGGATCCATGTGCTGCCTGCAGTGGCGTCACTAGGGTTGGTGTCACCTGGTGCGGAAAAAATTGGTGTCACCCTCCCTCCACCAACTATAATCCCCCCTCCCTCAGTACAGACCCTCCTCCACTAACTACAGACCCTATCTCGCAATATAGACCCCCCACAGTATAGATCCCCCACAGTATACATCCCCCTCACTAAGTCCCCCTTCCTTAGTATAGACCCCCCTCCTCAGTATAGACCTCCCTCCCACAGTATAGACCCCCCATCAGTGCAGAGCCCCCCCGTGCAGACCCCCTAGTTCAGATCCCCCCTCAGTGCAGACTCCCCCCCTCAATGCAGACACCCCCCTTGGTGCAGACCCCCCCAGTGCAGACACGCTCCCCCCCCTGTGTAGACACCCCCCTTAGTGCAGACACTCTTCCCCTCAGTGTAGACCCCCCTCAATGCAGAGCCCCCATCAGTGCAGACCACTCTCAGTGCAGATCCCCCT
>BLSH010364525.1:413866-442080 GCA_018402905.1 Glandirana rugosa | reverse complement strand
GTGTGCAGACCCCCCAATGCAGACACCCCCCCCTTAGTGCAAACATCCCCCTTAGTGTGCAGACCCCCCCTCTTGCACATGTCCAATCCATGAGTGCACAGACCTCAGAACAGCGCGGCCGCGGCGTGTCCTCGGACTCCCGAGTCCCTCCTCCTCCTGTGTAGATGTACACAGTGAGGAGGAGGAGGCGGCTTCGCTCCGCTGTGCTTTGAGAGACACAGCAGGAGCCGGCGAGGGAGCGGTGACAGAGCTGTGGAGGGGTCGGGTGCGGACCGTGTAATGTAGCATTGCCGCTGCCCATGGGTGTCACCCCTATGGCGGGTGTCACCCGGGTGCGGCCCGCCCCTGGCTAGCAACTCCGTTGGCTGCCTGCGCTCTGGGCCACTCTTCAAACACTCTCCCGCTGCCTGGCTACAGCCCAGTCCTCTGCCCTCCTCACTGAGGGAGGAAAGGAGAATCACTCCGCCAGAGATGGGCTGTTATCAGCCGCGGCCAGCAGGAACTTAAAAAAGTGCGGCGCCGGCTTTAGACACCTGCGCCCCCCGAAATTAAATAAATAGTCCCTCTCTGCTAATTACCTTCTGGGCCCCTCTGCTGCACTGATGGGGCCCAAGTAAAATATATTTATGTTACAAAGCAAGCCTAGGAGCATTGTCAAATGCTTTCACCTAGGCAAAGTGCTTTCACCACAATTGAAGAATAAAGTTGCCCGGGCCCCCCTGCTGAGCTGGGCCCGGGAGGGCTGGTTGTACTGCCCTATCAGCGGCCCTGCTCACTGCTGCCACCTTAAAATATATCAATATACAAAAAATATTGTTCACTCTAAAAGTAGAGCTGTGATATATGAATATTCTCAGTGCAAATAATCACAAACATATATTGTCAGTCAGAATAGAAGTCCACCCTGTGTTTTGTGCTGATATAATCCAACTGCTGCTACAGATAACCAACAGTGATTCAATCTTCCCTGGCTGGGGTATCTTCCAAAAAAAAAAAAACACCTCCTTGCTTGCACAGGCAATCCCTCTCCCCAATAGAAAATAACTCACTAGATTCTCATGCCTCCCATTCTCATGGTTGACATGACTGGCTTTATATTTCAATACACCAGCTCTCGCCTCATATAGATGTCATTGTGTGCCTCTGCAAGATTGAGAAATGGCAAAATATCATATAAAAGAAAAAAGAATGCCTCCAATGGTACAGTAACCAAGCCAAACAATTTAATTGTATAATAATAATAATAATAATAATAATAATATATAATAATATTTTTTTTGCTAGAAAACCACTCAGAACCCCCAAAAATGATATATTTTTTTTAGCAGAGACCCTAGGGAATAAAATGGCGGTTGTTGCAACTTTTTTACCTTGCGCGGTATTTGCACAGAAATTTTTCCACCCCCTTTTTTTGAGGAAAAAACAAAACGGTAAAGTTAGCCCAATTTATTTTCATAATATGAAAGATGATGTTACGCCGAGTAAATAGATGCCTAACATGTCACGCTTTAAAATTGCGCAGACTTGTGGGATGGCGCCAAACTCTGGTATTTTAAAATCTCCATGTATGACGATTTAACATTTTTTTTACAGGTTACCGGTTTAGAGTTACAGAGGAGGTCTTGCATTAGAATCTTTCTCTAACGTTCGCGGCGATACCTCATGTGTGGTTTGAACGCCGTTTACATATGCGGGCGCAGCCTATGTATGAGTTCGCTTTTGCGAGCGAGCAGGCGGGGATGGGGTGGCGCTTTAAATTTTTTTTTTTTTATTGTTACCTTTACTTTTATTTTTCTATTTAGATGCTGTCTTTTTACATTTTTTGATCACTTTTATTCCTATTACAAGGAATGTAAACATCCCTTGTAATAGGAATATGGCATGACAGGTCCTCTCTACAGTGAGATCTGAGGTTTATAAGTCCCCAGATCTCACCTTTAGGCTGGGAAGCCTGAAAAAAAAAAAGAAGATCTCAGCTTCTCAGTTGAGGCGGCAGCATTTTTTCCAATGCAGAGGCTGGGCATGACGTCATAACATCGCATCACGCCAGGCCTCCAAACGATCAGAGACTTCAGGGACCATCTGGCCCACCGGAAATCTCTATAGTCAACATCTGGTGCTGGTCGGTTCCTTCTCTGGCTCACCGATCGCACAGGTGAGTTGGTAGAAGCACCACAGGGCGGCTGGAGGGGGGTGAACTTCCCCTGCCGCCTGTAAGAATGATCAAGCAGCTGTACAGCCGCTATAATTGTTCTTATGGTGAAGGGAATTGCTGGCTCTAAAAGAATATATCTGAATGATGCCTGTAACGGCAGGTATCATTCAGATATCCACACTCAACGTCTGTGAGGTCATATGACGTTGGGTGGGCGGGAAGTGGTTAAAAATGAAAAGACACTCACACATTAAAAGCAATTTGTGCGCTTAATACAAATTTGGCGTCAAGTGTTCATCACGCTCAGACTTTAATGTCCCACTATCGCCGGATGGCGCTTGTTCTGGTCCTGACATCTCCTTCGGTCACACCGCAACGCATTTCGTCACAGGAAGTCAGAAGTGACAATCCAAAATGTGGGATTTTCTTTCACTTTTACTTTCAGTTGTGATGGTAAATAGGAGAAATTGAGAAGGAGAACCTCCCTAACAAGTAAACAGACAGCAATAAAAACCTGACACGTGTTCTAATCTCTCTCTACTCTATCCAAAACTAAAAAGAACGTTTTGCCTTTATATTTTAAGTGATTATTTTATGTAGGGTACCATTACAAAGCAGTTTTACTTGCCTTATCTCTCCCTCCCGTTAGCTAAAGGTCTCCTCCTCTGCCCAGTGCTCCGAGCTGTGGGAGGGCCCTTGATGTCCTTAAATATAATGCAGGTCTACTGATCCTACATTGTATAGGCTTGTGACTGGCAGAACACCAAAGAAAGGTAGCTTTAAAGGAATAGTCATATGGAAAGGAGAAAGCCCGTGGGAGTGATCAATAAGGTAAGTAAAACAGCCTTTTAATGGTACCCTAGACAAAAACAAACATTTAAACCTTGAAGTGCAAGGATGCCACATTTCCACTTCGCCACATTTCCACTTCCACTGCCTGGTGGTTTAGTTAAGGTATGTAGACAGACCATACTGTTGATTGTCTCCCCTGGAGCTCTCTTTAGAACCACTTGTTTTACAGTATTGTTACCTATTCTGTAATGATATTGCTTGTGCCTGCGTATATTATCAGAGTTACCACTGGTATTGTTGCAAGTCCAGAGGGCAGTCACATGTTGTGTAACATTGCATAATTGTTCCAGACAAGAAAGGAGAGGAAGGGGCCTCTAAGTGCAGTATTAAAATGTATTTATTACAAAGAGGGATTAAAAACACTCACTAGATGTATGAGCAATAACAGCATCAAGATCAGTCCAAAGTGGCGTCACTGTGTGTATCATGCAGCCGGGGATGCGTCTTCTGGCACTAAAGAGATGGTCCGTCCGTCTCTGGAGATGATGGTAGGGCCGGCTGTATCATCCAGGTCGAGGCTTGGGCAGCAGAAGACTGGGCGCAGATCGGTGACGTCACTACAAATGCGACGCGTTTCATTGGGCGAAACGGCCCAGGTGACTGTAAGGCCGCGCCTCTTCCTCAGGCAAGGACTGACTGGGGTTGGAACATGCAACATATATATTGGCTTAAAACAAGTAGGGGGGCGGGATAAGCTGGCACAACCTGATGAGATCATATCCGAGATTACAAGACAGTGTCAGCAGAGGAAGTATATGTGAAGAGGCACAAAACACACACAGCAATATAATACAACGAGGGTTATAGTATGGAATAATTAGATAATAACATATATAAAAACCCCCTGACCCCTTGGTCATGGTTCCCATACACATAATAGTTTTCTCAGTATACATCGAGAGCATTACCCCTCACCAAGACTCATCTTTTTAGCCAGATAGCGTCCCCCTACATATATTTGTTAGCCATATCCTTGTCCTCACCTTCAGAGGGCAGGAGTTATCAGAGATATTGTACCCTTACTACCTGAGCATAAGTTAGTATAAGGGGATATAATGCCTTTTTTTCCTTTTCTTTTTCTCAATATATTCCCCCTAGACCACACACTTAGCTAAGCGCTATACTATACACATTAGGTTTTAATATAAGCTCTTTCAGAGAGATATTTTAATATATGAAAGTTTTGACTATATTTTTACTATTTTAACAATAATAATATTCTCATATATTAACAGTAACACACTATGGTCATCCAATATATTTTATTAATGTTATTATCTAATTATTCCATACTATAACCCTCGTTGTATTATATTGCTGTGTGTGTTTTGTGCCTCTTCACATATACTTCCTCTGCTGACACTGTCTTGTAATCCCGGATATGATCTCATCAGGTTGTGCCAGCTTATCCCGCCCCCTACTTGTTTTAAGCCAATATATATGTTGCATGTTCCAACCCCAGTCAGTCCTTGCCTGAGGAAGCGGCGCGGCCTTACAGTCACCTGGGCCTTTTCGCCCAATGAAACGCGTCGCATTTGTAGTGACGTCACCGATCTGTGCCCAGTCTTCTGCTGCCCAAGCCTCGACCTGGATGATACAGCCGGCCCTACCATCATCTCCAGAGACGGACGGACCATCTCCTTAGTGCCAGAAGACGCATCCCCGGCTGCATGATACACACAGTGACGCCACTTTAGACTGATCTTGATGCTGTTATTGCTCATACATCTAGTGAGTGTTTTTAATCCCTCTTTGTAATAAATACGTTTTAATACTGCACTTAGAGGCTCCTCCCTCTCCTTTCTTGTCTTGCAGTTCATGAAGCCTGGTTCAGCTTCCTGGGATTGGCTGCCTCTAGTTTGATATACTTATGGACTTTTCAACCCCACCTCACCTATTGTGTGATGTGGTATGAGACTTTCCATGCATTATTCCCTTTGATTTTTTCCCTGCAACTTGTAACTTCATGTGTGGTATCATCTACACCGGGCTGATAAAGGTTGTGCGCACAGTCTTGTTTTTTTCATAATTGTTCCAAGCTGCCTTCCTGTATAACTGCAGACCCAGCATGCACTGAAACATCTTTGGTTAATGTCACGTTCTAAATGCCAATATCCTATCCTAGGTCTAGTAAGGATCACTGAAGATGTTGAATTTATTAACAGCCTGTTACTCACCAGCTGTAAGTCTGGGTATTTTAGTAGGAGGTATAGATTTAATCTCATTTACCAGCCATCATCTAGCATTTTGGATAATGATAAATAGCAGGTTCGTATGTAGCTGCCAACATTGCATCCTAATTAGTACTTCTATAATAGCTGTGGTGCATTGCCTTGAGGCAGCCCATTAAAATAAATGGATTGCCAATGAATACTAAAGGTACAGAATATTGGAAATACACCATATTTTGCAGCACACTACCATGCATTGCTATGCATTACCATAACACAATAGTGTAAATGAACCCTGAAAAAATACCACATATTAACATAATTTAGAATATTTCAGGCCTAAAGTAAATCTGTACTTTGCCTGTTTAAGGCAAAACAACAGGTGCTTGTTAATCCCCCACGACTACTCAGCAAATACTCACTATTTCTTCATTTCCTCGCTGCTCCTTTCAGTGTCAACAGCCAAAGGAAATATGCAATACTGCCAGGTATGGAGGAGCATGTGATTCACTCCCACCATATAATAGTGCAGTCACATGGGAAGTTCATAGCCCTATGAAGCTACAGTTCTAGGGACTCCTAGCTTAAGGCTCGTACACACTATAAGAAAATCTGGCAAACATTTTCGTCCAAAGAATGTTCGTATAGTGTGTACACAACTTTCAACAGCTGATTCTGAATTTTCGTACTAAAATTCCTGAAGGGACAAACTCCAAGATTTTTCTCGTACGGGAACAGAATGAACAATTTTCGTTTAATGTGTACCATTTTCGTACAATTTTCGTACAAGAAAAATCTGAAAAGAAAGACTGTGCATGAGCAGAAACAATGAACAACAAAACAAAGCCTTTGTCGTACGAGAATTTTTGTACATTTTTTGTTTATCGGTTTTGATTTGCTGTGAAAAAATTGGACGATCATTCACCCGATTTTCTTATAATGTTTACCCCACTTTAGAAATTACTTTTTGCTTCTGGAGGGTTACTGTATATTAATGTAAACCTGTTGCTTTGCTCTATGCGGAGAATGCACTTCAAAGTTTCTTACTCTGAGGAAACTGTTAAAGTGGTTGTCAAGTAAAAAAAAAACACCTGCAAGAGAAAGGCATAAAGAGCTAGTATGCATTGCATACTAGCTCATTATGAAATGCTTACCTTAGATCGATGCTGTAGCAGCGGTTCCCGAGCACCGCTGTGACCGGCAACATGCTGAGTCCGTCTTCTTCCAGGATCCCGGGCGCTGACCAATTACAGCGTGGACTCCAGCGCTGTGATTAGCAGGAGCCGTGCTGACGTCACTTACGGCACACTTAATGAAGAAACTGTCCAGGTGCGCCGTTTCTTCACTGCGCATGTGCCGATGACGTTGGCAGATGCATTTTCACTGTATATCTCCTAAACCGTGCAGGTTTGGGAGATATGCAGGGTACCTACAGGTACGCCTTATTATAGGCTTACCTGTAGGTTAAAGTGGTTGTCATGACTTGACAACCACTTTAAGAAACCCTATATTAGGGCAAAATATGTTGATCTACTTTTAAAAATGCTGGCTCCTGGCTGTCATGCTCACATAATGGTTTTATTACTTTTCTATATGGGTCTAAAAAGATATATTAGCTTGGCACTTTTTAGCTTTAAAATGTTAAATCCTGAGACAGCCAGGCAATTAGTATTTTCAAAAGGAGGTCAGCAACAGTGTCCTGCTTTTGTCTGTCATGCTAGATTTAATTTAAGCAGTTCTATGTTTTTTTTTTTTTTCTTATGTGCTACATCATTTCTTTTTCTGGCCTCTTCACTATAAAGTAGGCAGAAAATATTTTTTAAAAAGTATTATAAGATTGTTTACTATTCACATCGGCTAACTGTGATTATTGAAGATTTCATAGCTAGTTGCTGTCAGGGTCAGGAGAGTATTTTTCACATCAAAGTCATCGAGGGAGATTGTAAGCATTAACCAAATTTTACATTACTTAAAAGGCCCCTTATTTCTTGTGATCACATCATATATAATCCTAGTGTTAAAAAAGACACTCTATTCTTCATTTGCAATGAGAAAATGTTTGTGCACCCGATTATATACCAAAACACATTATTTATGTATCTTTTTTTTTCCAAAAGCAATAACCTATTGTGGAATAAACTTTAATAAAGGAAAAGTAGCAAGAAGTATATTTTATTAATAGGTCAATAAAAATGGAATGCCCATCAGTGTTGTAATAATGTACAGCTGCAAAGAATAATAAATATTTTCTATATTACGCTTCATCATGATGGAAAGCACTTAATGCCTTCATGACCAGAACAATTTTAACATTAAGGGAATATGCTGGAATAGCTCCTAATCATATAGCATACCATAACAAATTTGATATTATATGCTTAAAACAAACAGAGATTTCATAGGCATACTGATGGAACAGTTGTGCCATTAAGATATAATTTAGAGCAGAAAGAAGAATTATTGCAGTTTTGCATGATTCAATGTTATTTAACATAATGTAAAGAAGATATATATATACAGTATATATATATATATATATATATACACACATATACACACACAGACACACACAGTTATATATATATATATATATATATATATATATATATATTCCTAGATTTGCAGACACAAGTGTTTTTGATGATATGCTAGAGTCAACATTGTACTAATCAAGTGATTCTTGCATATGCAATATCTGGGGTAATTAGTTCCACATGGATTAGATAAAATATACAGCCACGTTCATCAGAAATCATTAGTGTCTGCAAGTTAGCTAGCCCCACGCTTTATAACATACAGCCTGTAAAATCAAGAATAAGCCTAAGGAAATATATATTTGTGGAAAATGGTGTTCTTCATTAAATTATTCTCTCATGAACATTTCTTCCTATTGAAGTGTACTATATTGCATATGAATACCTGTTGTCAGTTTTGAGTTCCACCCAGTGTTTGTACATGTCATTGAAATTACAGATCCTGCAGAGGGATAGGAGTTTGGGAGACTAGAATAAGTGGGGAGAGAAGATTGGGTGGAGTTGGGGAACTAGGGGTGAGAAATATAGAAACGAGAAGGGATAGGTGGCTGGGTAGTCAGACAGGGAGCATTAGTCTTAATGTTGTGGGGAAGGAGGAGAGAGGGAATGGTAATTTGGAATCCCTAATAAAAGGTGATCAGGTTTACCACCATTATTATTGCAAGGACTAATGAGTTAATAATCAACTGATTGTTGATATATATTATATAAAAATAAATAATTATATATATATATATATATATATTTCTGACTAACAGGGTGCCCCCAATATTTTCCCAGGCAAACAGGCAGCATGTATACCTTTTTAGTGCTTTGTCAGCAGTCAGCTTTTTTCCCAGCAGCAGACTCTAACATTAGTTATCGAGGTCTGCCTAACAGGTATGCTGGAGGCTTTATCTCACAAAACCTCCAGGCTCATGGACCAGAACCAACACTTACTAAGATGTGAGAAAAACATTTTTGTTTTTCGTATAATGAATATGAATCGTGGAGCCCCCTCACTTAGGTGAAAAACCAAAGGTGACACATATGCACTGTCCATAATCCTGCAAGCCAGTGCTTCACATTATATATCAATTATATGTAGCACCCTTATCTTAAACAGGGGCTACCAGTAAATTTAGCTGTGCTAGGTGATAACTGGCCTGGCTAATCTGTAGTCTTCGTGATCATTTGGGTTTTCTCTTAAGCCTGGTGCAGCTGTGGTTCCTCCGTTCTGCCAATTACACTGTTTTACCTTATTTTCATTAGCATGGTGAGCTACAGTGAACCTCGGTTATGAATATGCATACTTTTCTCAGCCAACAGTAGGAGTTTTTCTGGCCACTGAACTTGCTGGGAAAGAGTACATATTTGGAAGAAGTCAGGTGATCAGGGTCTTCCCACCCAGGCCTCGGTCAGGGGTGGATGTGTGAGGAACAGCTGTGTTGGGTAGGCCTGAAGCCTGAGGCCTAGCCATGTGCTCAAGGCTCTGCAAGGGAGAGCCTGCCTGCTCACTACCTGTACATACACAACATGCTGGTGTTTGTAGTGCCACTGTGGTGACCCAATAAAGCAACTGGAACCTCTGGATGTGCAGCCTTTTTTTTTTCTTCACCTGGAGGCATGAAGGCAAGGATGGAGACCTTAGATGAAGTACCACAGTTTATTTTTGCATGGACCGGGGAACTGTGGAGAGCCTGGGAAAGCATCAAGAAGAATTGATCCAGAGAATTCCTGTCTTTTTGTGAGTTATTTTTCAGTTGCTATAGGAGACAACTGTGGCTATAAAAGTACAAATTGCTGGTTACAGCTTAAATGCCCTTTTTCTGTACTACTGTCTAACTTTTTCTATTTTTTGTCTGAGAAGTCTGCCAGTCTGCTAATCTGCTGCTTTATTTGACTAAGGGTGTACTGTGCCCTACCCCTCTCTCCCTTAATTTTTTGTTATCATGAGCAATAAAACAGTGTTATTACCTGTTTACTACTTTTTCCAGGAGTCTTCCAGGATGGCTTACAGATAGAGCTAGGCTTCTCCCACCTAGCACAGGAAACACATAATCCACATTATAAAAGTACAGACACAGGTAGTAGTCCCTCAGTATTAACAAATAATCGAAGGCACAAAATAAACATTTCTATTAGCGAAGCTCCCTATGTGACAGTATAAGTATGTCACAAAATAAAAGGGAGGGATTGATGCTGTCCTGGAAGACTCCTGGAAAAAAATAGTTAACAGGTAATAACACTGTTTTCCAAGTAATCTTCCAGGACGGCTTACAGAGAGGACAAAATAGGAATACCTGATAAGGGCAGGACCACGGCCTGCAGGACCTTCCTGCCAAAAGATCCATCCTGAATGTTGTACAAAGGTCTGTGTCAGGAGACCACTTCCTTCTCTGAAATTCGGGCCAGGAGACCCATGCGCGGCGTACGTAGTGTTTGCGCGCGTCTGCGCGCTAGTGCATGCCGGTGCATGCGTGCACACACCTGTGCGCGGGTGCGCACGCGTGTGCGTGCCGGCACAGTCCCCAGATGGCCATTTAAGGTGACAGCACCTTGTAATCGGTGTTGTCCATTCTACAGCGTTACCGTGCTCCTTAGTGATCCGTTCTGAGTTTCCTGTTTACCTGTGATTCGGCTTGAACCTGTATCTGCTTGAACTCTGCCTGCACCGACCCCTGGCTTGCCTACAACCACTCTTCTGTCTGACCCCTGTGTACCTCAACCTGCCTGCCTGTTAACGATCCTGCCTGCACCCGACCATCCGATTGCCTGCTCCTCCTGTACTGCTTTGCCCGCATGTTATTGACCTGGTCTGCATCACTACTCTTCAGTCTAGCACGGACTTCTGGATGAGATCTTACCATCATCTGTGTCCAATCCAGCCATCGTGCTCCCCTGTGCTCCAGCGCTCCCTGTCTGCTCTACCAGGGGTTCTGTAACCAGGGCCATAAGAAAGGTTGCCTACTGCAAAAGTCAGACTCTACCATCAGGTACATGACAGTCTGGAAACTGGACCAGGTTGCTGCTTTGCAAATGTGGAGGGGAGATACTCCAGCCCTTTCAGCCCAAGATGTTGATACTGCCCTGGTTTACTCCAGACGGCGGTGTCAAGGATGCTGCCTTGTATGCCTCTGTGATGGCTGACTTTATCCACCTTGCAAGAGTATTTTTAGATGCTTTCTTACCCCTGTTTGAGGCTGTGAACAATACAAACAGGCTTGTGGAAATTTGCCATTCCTTGGTGCGCTTAATGTAAGCAAACATCTCCTGTCATCTATTTTATTAAATGACGCCTCCTTATCATTCTTAGGCTCCCCACAAAAGGAAGGGATCACAATCTCCTCAGATCAATGTAAGTTAAATGGTACTTTTGGAAGAAAACTTGGGTCTAGAGAGAGGGTAACTTTGTCCAAAGAAATGATGCAGAAAGGCTCCGCGATGGAGAGAGCCTGGATCTCGCTGATTCTTCTAGAGGATACCAGTGCTATCAGAAGAACCGTCTTTAAGGTCAATAACTTAATCAGTAGCTCCTCTAGTGGTCCAAAAGGCACCCTACAAAAACTTTGCAGCACTGTAGATAAATCACATGACGGGAATCTTCTTGTCCTGGGAGCCCTTCTACGACCTATGGCCATAAGAAACCTCTTGATTAGGGGCTCTTCTATAAGCCTCCTACTTAGAAAACTAGACAATGCTGATACCTGTACCTTGAGGGTACTAACTGCCAAGTTCAGGTCTGCCCCCGCTTGGAGGAAATCTAGGACTGCAGGAATTATGGGCCCTGAAATTCTGTTATTAAGCCTGCGCTAGAACCCAAATTTCTTCCAGATTTTATTGTATATAGCATTGATGGTTGGTTTCTGGCTACTAAGAATAGTATCAATCACTTTAGCTGAAAGCCCCTTTCTTCCTACCAGCTCCCTTTCAGAGGTCAGGCCGTCAGAGAAAGAGAGCTGAATTCCGGATGGTTCACCACTCCCTGATGTATGAGGTCCTCCCTGCAGGGTAGTTTCCAGGGGTCCGAAATGCTGAGCTTTAGAAGACTTTGGAACCATGACCTTTTCGGCCAAAAGGTGCGATTAGGATAACTCTTGAGCCTGATGACTTTATCTTCCGAATTACCTTTGGATTGAGAGCAAAAGGAGGAAAAGCGTACACCAGATCTGCCTGCCATGGTTGGGATAGAGCATCCAGACTTAAGCTGAGGTGGTCCCTCTGGAGACAGAAGAATTGGTCTACCTGCCTGTTCTCCCTTGTTGCAAATAGATCTATTTGAGGAGGACCCTACTTCCAACAGATCGGATTGAAAACTGCCGGTTTAGGCACCACTCTGTCTGGGCCAATGTTTCCCTTCTGAGTTTGTCTGCCAGGGTTTAGCTCCCCCTTCAGGTGAACCGAAGAGAGGGATAGCAAATTTTCTTCTGACTACTGCAGGCTCTCCTTTGCTATACTCAAGAGGTGAGGGACTCTTGTACCCCCTTGTTTGTTTATATAGCTTACTGTTATCATATTCTCTGAAAGGGCTTGGATATGTCTCCCCTTTAAAGCTGGACCAAAAGCTACAAGAGCCTTTAAAACTGCCATCATCTCTCTTGCATTGGAAGAGAGGCGGCCTTGCTGGTGATCCCAGAGACCCTGGGCTACCTGCTTACGTGAGTGAGTTCCCCAACCACAAGCGCTGCCATCTGTTGTGATTATCACAGGATTGAGCTGAGACCAAAGCCGACCTTCCGATAGATTTGTGGCATCCAACCACCACCTGACTGACATTTTTATGCCTGCTGGATCCCTACCCAATTGAAAAGAGACTCCTTTTTGCCATCCCAAACTGAAAACATAAAGTTCTGTAGTGTTCTCATATGGAATTGTGCCCATTGAACACCCGGAATGGCTGCAGTCATAAGGATTCGCATTACATTACTTATTGAAGAGTTAGAAAAGGCTTGCACAGAGGATGGTAACTTCTGATATCAGAGTCCGTACTTTTTCTTTCGTCAAAAAAAATCCTGGACACTCTTGAGTCTATCTGGTACCCCAAAAACACGATCTCTTGAGTGGGAATGAGATGAGACTTCTCCAGATTGACCAGCCATCCCAAATGCTGGAGGTGATCTATAGTTCTGCACAGATTCTGCTCCACTTCCCCTGGAGAATCTGCAAAGAGCAGCAGATCGTCCAGGTAGGGGATTATTTGGATCCCCTCAGACCTCAGAGTCTGAAGAGCTTCTGCCAGCACTTTTGTGAAGATGCGGGAGGCAGAAGCTAGGCTGAATGGCAGGGCATTGAACTGGAAATATAACATTTTGAACCCATTCCACACTGAAAACCTGAGGTATCTCCTGGACTCCCATCGAATGGGGATGTGAAGATAGGTGTCCCTGAGGTCTAACGACACCATGAAGACTCCCGGGGACAGCAGCTCTCTGGTGGTGTATATGGATTCCATCTTGAAACGCTTGTACTTGACAAACGTATTCATCTGATTGAGGTTTAGAATAAAGTCGGAACTTTTCCGATGTCTTTTGTACTAGAAAGGTGTGAGAATAACATCCACCCTCTCTTTGGCTTGAGGGAATGTAGCTGATCACATTCTCTTCTAACATCTTCTGCAGGGCTGAGGACATTGCAGTAGCTTTCTCCTTGTTTCTTGGTAGGATCATAGGATGAAAGCTCTGGGGCAGAAGGTACAGCCTGCCATTGTGGGAGGAATGCCCCCCAGTCTTGCTCCCACTTGGCCGGCCGAGTCACTAGGAAGTGTCTTTTGACTGAGGGCGGGGGCATTTAAACAGGAAGCCACTCCTGCCCTTCTCCCCTCCATACTGCCAGTGCTTTCTCTATTCTTGATTGGATGGGAAGTTCCTGTATTGCTGACGGCGGTTGCTTTGACCTCCACTGGATCACTGGAGAGGATGAACATTTCTCTTCTGCTGCTGCTTTTTGGGAAAAGGAAAGCCTTTTTTCTTGTCCGCTGACCTCTCCAACATGGTCTCCAGCTCCTTGCCAAAAGAAATTCCCCTGGGAAGGGAAAGGAACAGAGCTTAGTCTTGGATATTGTATCTGCTTCCCAGAACTTCAGTCAAATAGCCCTCCTGGCTTAATTAATCTGGCAGAAAATTTCACAGACTCCGTGGAGGCATCCGCTATATAGGCCACAGCCTTGCTGAGGGTTGGAATAGCCTCCAGAATATATTCTCGGGGAGTATCTGACTCCAGAAGAGTACAGAGCTGCTTCAGCCATAAATCCAGAGTACGGGCCACACATGTAGTGGTCAGGGCTGGCTTAAAGTTAGCGGAGCAGGCCTCCCATACTTTCTTTAAGTACCCCTCGGCCTTTCTATCCATTGGGTCCTTTGAAGAGCCTGCATCCTCAAATGAAAGTTCTGATTTCTTTGAGACTGTTGAGAGGAAGGTGTGCAATCTAGGACACTTCTCCCATAGCTTTGCATCTTCCTCTTTGAAAGGGAAATGCCATTTTAGAGTCTTGGGAAAGAACACACGTTTTTCTGGATCGATCTACTGCTGGAGCACTGTCTCCTTTAAAGAAGCATGGACCAGGAAGGTTCTGGTCTGCTTGAACTGAAGCCCTGCATATAAAAGGTCATGCACCGAGAGCTCTTCATCTCTTTTAGCTCTAGGGTATCGTATATACAGTATCTCACAAGAGTACACCCCTCACATTTTTGTAAATATTGTATATTTTCTTTTCTTGTGACAACACTTAGTGAGTGTACAGCTTGTATAACAGTGTAAATTTGCTGTCCCCTCAAAATAACTCAACACACACCCATTAATATCTAAACCGCTGGCAACAAAAGTGAGTATACCCCTAAATGTAAATGTCCAAATTGGGCCCAAAGTGTCAATATTTTGTGTGGCCACCATTATTTTCCAGCAGTGCCTTAACCCTCTTGGACATGGAGTTCACCAGAGCTTCACAGGTTGCCACTAGAGTCCTCTTCCACTCCTTCATGACGACATCACAGAGCTGGTGGGAGAATTACCAGGCCATTTATTGCGATATGGCAATGCTTTACTTTAACTGACATTCGTACGACACTGTACCCAACTAAAATGTTTGTCCTTTTTTTTCCCGCAAATAGAGCTTTCTTTTGGTGGTACCTCTCCGGTTTTTATTATTTGCGCTATAAATAATAAAAGACTGACACTTTTGAAAAAACAAATTACTATTGTATTTATGGAATTTTTATTTATTTATTTTACTAGTAATGTCGATCAGCAACGTATAGCGGGACTGGGATATTGCGGTAGACAAATCGGACACCTGACACTTTTTTGGGAACCAGTGACACCCATACAGTGATCAGTGCTAAAAATATGCATTGTCACTGTACTACTGGCAGGGCAGAGGTTAACATCTAGGGCGATCAAAGGGTTAAATGTGTGGCCAACGTGTTACTGTGTGTGCTGTTTTTACTAAGCAATGTGCTGTTTTTTACTGAATGTTTTGCAGGAAGAAAAAAACAGCACATTGTTGCTGTCAGAAGAGAGTCCTGTGTTTGTTTACCTACACAGGGCTCTCTTTGGTAATCTCTGGAGCCTATCGTCGGGTTCCGGAAAGCAATCAGCGGCCGGCACCCGTATATGCCGCCGTATATGTACAGTATATGGTTGGTAAGCAGTTAATGCAACCTTTATTATTTACCTGTCTAAAAAGAAAAATACAATGTAAAATATAGGGGTTGATTTACTAAAAATGGAGAGTGCAAGATCTGGTGCAGCTGTGCATGGTAGCCAATCTATTTCTAACTTAAGTTTGTGCAATTCAAGCTTTGACAATAAGCCCGGGTTCACACTGACAGCGGGAATGAAATTGTGCGAGTTCAGCTGAACTCGCACAATTTCATTCCGGCATGTCAGTCCGGACTTTGGGGGCGATTTCAGGGACACCTGTGCGGGTTGCTGCACAGATGTCAATGGAAATCACACCCCAAAGTCGCCAAAAGTAGTACAGAAACTACTTTTAAGAATCGGTGTGGCGCTTCAATTGCGGCGTCGCATCGATTTGGACTGTGCCCTTGCTGGTAATTGTCGCAAATTTGGCATGTGATTTCACATGCCAAATCACTCCAATGCAAACCTAGGCTAAAACCTGAAAGCTAATTAGTTTTGCACTCTCCAGTTTTAGCAAATCAACCCCACAGTATTTTATAGGCCTATCCATTATACAAAAAATGAAGAAAACATATACAGAAACTCAATACTTTGCCTGTAAATGTAGTACTAGTTGTAGATTTATTATTGATGTTATCAGGCTTGCCCTTTTTTAAGCTTCCTAACAGCATGACAAACAGTTAACTTTTTATGCACAATAATGGAAACACACAGTACCTACAAAGTATCATGTAGCCATATGATTATGCTTTTGTTTCTGTCCATCATAAGATGTCTGTAAGTAGCTGACAGCCAAGATCTACAAGTGATTGTAACCTTTGTATAGAGTAGTAAATAGTTGAAATCTATAAGGCTCCTTTCACACCGGAGCTGCCCGAGCATCAGCGGTAAAACGCCGCTATGGTGCCGCTATTCGGGCAGCGGCGGTGCTCTTTTAACCCCCCCCACAAGGGGTTTAAACAGGGGTTAAAAGTGCCGGTTTGCGGCGCTCCCGAAGCGGTCTTCAGGTGCTTTGTGAGCGCTGCCCCATTGTTTTCAATGGGCAGGGGCGGTATAGTAGCGGTGAATACACCGCTCCCACACCGCTGTAAAGATGCGGCTTGCAAGACTTTTTTTACCGTCCCGCAAGCGCACCGCCCCAGTGTGAAAGCACTCTGGGAGGCGTTTTTCAGACGCTTTTTAGGCGCTATTTTTTGCGCAAAAGTGGCTGAAAAACGCCTTGGTGTGAAAGGCGTCTAAAAGGTTATTTTTTTTGCTGTGTGTTTCTCTTGGTGAAAATTCTCTTAAGCCCTGGTTCACACTCCCCTGACTTGTCATATGACTTAAGAGTTCAAGGTCGCATGGCATGTTGCACCACATTAACAGCAATGGAACCATTCTAATCGGTTGTAATCAAGTTGCTCCAACTTAGAAAAAGGTTCCTACACTACTTTTGGGGCGACTTCAACGTGACTTGCATTGACTTTTGTTAAAGAAGTTGTATACAAGCTGTGATGAAGTTGTGTTGGGATGTTGGATTCAAAGTCGTTTATAGGGTTTCCACCTCATCCCTTTAAACCCAAACACATTTGAATTACACAGGTTTTGAGGCTAATTTAATGCAGATAAGGCACCAAGTGAGTTTAATTGCCACCTTAGCCACACAACCTGTGTAATTAATATGTGTTTGGGTTTAAAGGGATGAGGTGCCAACCCTAGTCGTGTAACTTTGAAGTCGCAGCAGTGTGGACAAGGGCTTACTGCTTGCCCCAGAGCCAGAGATGCAGCAGGGAATGAAGGGACATCTCCCCAAAGGGAGGCAGATTAGTATCTTAGACATTTGTCACCAGTAGATGGGTGAAAACCCCCAGCAAGGACATAGATAGCAATAAAAATGTGAGCCTAGCTCTTTCTACTCTATCTGCTCTATTTGTCTTTGCATACATTTTAACTACAAGTGGAACAGATACTGACAAAAGGTTATGTCTCATTAGGAAGAGAGTAAAACCACCTTAGTCCTTAGCCTAAGTAGCAGTGGCTCAGTAGAATGAGTTGTGTGTATTGTGACTGTCTACATTAAAATGCTAAAATCAAAGTATATCATTAAAAAGAAAAAAAAAACACAAAAAGGCTGCCTGGTCCTTTTGCATGCTTAGCACAAGACCATCACTAGGGCATAAATAAACATAAAATTATAACATGGTACATTTCCTTGCACAACTCAGATAGTGGAATGTTAAATATATGTGTTAAAAATATGTTGCTATTCAAAATGCCCTAGTTCAATATTGCACGTTATTAACATGCCTTAATTCAGAACACATAAATAAGTCAGATATGTTTGCTATGATTCAGTAGACAAGATGATCCTCGAAAATATCTTTTAGTGGAAAACTAATCTGCTGTGATTAAGAATGCCCCACAGCCTGCCATTAACATGGCCTTCGCTGTCATACCATTCCCTTCGGACTGGAGCTGTCCGGTCTTGTTGCCTCGTCTTCAAGCTTGAGGACCCTTCTCAGCTGGAAGTCCATCACTGTGGCAATTAACGAGGATCAGCTGTGCTCACACATTGCAAATTGCTGACTGGATGAGAGGACAAATATAAATGCTTGACACATTTCTTGTTATGCCCCTGTATTCTTCTTAGCAGACAAATTTAACAAAGGGTAAGAAGTGGAAAATGTTATACCATTTTGTGGTCCCGAAATTGTAGACACATATTAATATATATTTTATGATGCACTCTCTTTGGATAAAGTTATTTTTTTGTCATTGGAGCAGGGCTTTCTATTGTACTAGCATTTTTAGTTATAGAAATGACTTGCATAAATCTTTCATAATTTAAAATGAGCTTTTTCA
This sequence comes from Glandirana rugosa, assembly GCA_018402905.1. Lineage (NCBI taxonomy): Eukaryota > Metazoa > Chordata > Amphibia > Anura > Ranidae > Glandirana > Glandirana rugosa. Next base: position 423,910 of record BLSH010364525.1, on the reverse strand, counting down.
AGGCTTATCGCAGGTTTTTGTTTGACTGAAAATATGTTTTCCAGCTACATCGCATGCCTGTAAATTGACGTGTCCTTGCCTTTCCTTAGAACCAAGAAAAGTATTAGTAAAAAATATAATGGGTGAATCTATAGAATTATAGAAATGGTCATAGTTCAAAATCTAAAGATTATATATACTATGTGTGTGTGTGTGTGTATATATATATATATATATATATATATATATATATATATATATATGTAGCGGTACCCCCGTAGGGGTAGCTGAATGTAGTGGTTCACCCGTCACCCTGCCCAGCCCAGCATTCACCTCTCAGATACTCTGAGACATAGAACAGTCCATGTATTTTGTTTTTTTTGTTTTATTTTATGGAGTGAATTGAACTTGGATGGGGTATGGGAGATATGGGATGCCCAGCGAGGATAAATAGCAATTGTATAAACAGCAATTGTTTCAACTGCAATTGGTTAAACAGCAAGCACATCACTTGCTGCAGACTGTTGCTCTTAAAGGATATCTAAAGGTTATTTTTTTTTTTTTTAACAAACATGTCATACTTGCCTCCTCTGTGCAGTTGGTTTTGCACAGAGTGGCCCTGATCCTCCTCATCTAGGGTCCCTCTGCGGCGCTCCTGTCTCCTCCTCTTCTTGAGGGCCCCGTTGGAGAGCCGCTCTCCCTTGGGGCACTTGTGCAGGCATGCTCCCGTGTCCTGCTGCTGCATCCATTGACACAGACAGCAGGACTCGGCCCCATCCCATCTCCCCGTCATTGGATTTGATTGACAGCAGCAGGCAGGAGCCAATGTGTGAAAAACCTAGAGGGTTTACAACCCCTTTTATCACCTCCAGCACATCACTTGGTTCCCAGGAGCAGCTATCACATTTTGATGGTTAGGCCTGACACTTGCTCAACTAGGTCTCAGCAAATACCCTTTGCAGGCAGGGACCGCAGGCCCCTATGGCGTATCAGAGAAGAATAGTAGAAAGCCCTTGTGCTAGCAGTCCTAACTACGGTTACTGATCCCAGTTAGCCCTCTTAAGGCCATGCCAGCCCTCCTGGCTGCAGCTGCCTCTTTTCACTGCCCCTTCCACCACAGTTCACTCTTCTGGTTCTGCATCCATCTCAGACTGCAAGCTTCCAGTCCTCTCAGGCGTGCCTCCCCAGTCCTCCTGACTGTGCCTCACTCACCAGCCCTCCTGGCTGCGAACAGTTGTCCTCCCTGGAGTCTCTCAGTAGTGCTCTCTCCAGCTGTCCTCTCCTTGTTCTCTCTTGTGCCTCCAGTCCAGAACCTCCTCACATGTTCTTGAAAGTGGTCCCGACTGCACCCAAGCCCAGGCCCAAGGTCCCCCTCCCCCAGACTGGAAAGCTCCCTTAAAGGTCCCGACAGCCTCCGCACACTCTCGCTCCAGCTCTTACACCCGACCACCCCTCCTCAGCCAATTGACAGCTACAGGGCAGTTTCTTAACTCTGGGAGGATGTACAGTGACATCCTCCCATTAACGCGCGTCCCGTGTGCCCCTGCGGCGCGCCCCTGGGAACATCTGTGACCGCCAGGTCCAGTGGACCCGGTGCTTCACGAATCACGGTAAACGGCTGCTCGTAGCGGCTCTTTACCATGTGATTGCTCTATCAAATGACAGAGCGATCACATGTAAACAAGCCGGCGGAAGTCCGGCTTGTCTCTCCCCTCTCCACACTGTTCGGTGCAGTGTGAGAGGAGAGGGGAGAGATAAGATGCAGCAGCGCTGTGGGCAGAGGATCTGAAGGGCCCACAGTGCTGCTATGTGCCAGTCTACACCCCCCATCCATCCATGCTCAGACATCCATCCTCATCCATGCTCACCTATCCAGCCCTGCTCAGTCAGCCATCCATCCGTCATCCCCATCCATTCAGCCATCCATCCACCATCCCCATCCATGCTCAGCCATCCCCATCCTTGCTCAGCCATCCCCATCCACGCTCCGCCATCCCCATCCATACCCAGCCATCCCCATCCATACTCAGCCACCCCCATCTGTGCTCAGCCTTCCCCATCCATGGCTAATTTATGCCTCATTCATGCTCATACATGCCACATCAGTTCTCATTCGTGCCACATTCATGCCACTACAATGCCCATGAGTGTCACTACAGTGCCTCACACTAATGTAATAAGTAGTCAAATTAGATTTGAAATTTATGCCCCTAGAACACCTGATGGTATTCCCTGTATGCTGGGCCTCTCTATGTGGCCAGGCTGTGGAAAAGTCTCACGCATGTGGTATCGCCATACTCGGGACGAATAGCAGAATATATTTTGGGGTGTAAATTGTGGTATGCATATGCTGTGTGTGAGAAATAACCTGTTAATATGACAATTTTGTGGAAAAAAATAAAATCTTCATTTTGCAAAGAATTGTGGGTAAAAATGCCAACTTCAAAAAACTCACCATGCCTCTTACTAAATACTTTGCAATGTCTATTTTCCAAAAAGCGATAATTTGGGGGGTATTTGTACTTTCCTGGCTTGTTAGGGTCTCAAGAAATGAGATAGACCGTCAGTACATCAGGTGTGATCAATTTTCAGTGATTGGCACCATAGCTTGTAGACACTATAACTTTCACAAAGACCAAATAATATACACCAATTTGGGTTATTTTTACCAAAGATCTTTTTACCAAAGATATGTAACAGTATAAATTTTGACCAAAATGTATGAAGAAAAATTACTAATTTGCAAAATTATATAACAGAAACGAAAAAAAAAAATGCAATTTTATTACAGAATTTTCGGTATTTTTTCATTTATATAAATATAAAAATATAAAACCCGGTGGTGATTAAATACCATCAAAAGAAAGCTCTATTTGTGTGAAAAAAGGACACAAATTTAATTTGGGTACAGAGTTGCATGACTGAGTAATTGTCATTCAAAATGTGAGAGCACTGAAAGCTGAAAAATTTTCTGGTTGTTAAGGGGGTTTAACCACTTCAGCCCCGGAAGGATTTCCCACTTTAGGACCAGAGCCCTTTTTGCGATTCGGCGCTGCGTCCCTAACTGACAATTGTGCGGTCGTGCGATGTTGTACCCAAACGAAATTTGCGTCCTTTTTTTCCCACAAACAGAGCTTTCTTTTAGTGGTATTTGATCATCGCTGCATCATTTCTGATCGCCGCTATAAACAAAAGAAGAGCGACAATTTTGCAAAAAACCCCAAATTTCTTACTTTTTGCTAAAATACAAATCCAAAAAAAAAAAAATACAAAAAAACATTTTTTTTCACCGTTTTTGGCCGATTTATAATCTTCCTCATATTTGCGATAAAAAAAATCGCAATCGGCGTTTATTGATTGGTTTGCGCAAAAGTGCCCGCGTTTACGGATGATGAGAATTCATTTTTGGGGTTTTTATTTTTATTTTTTACTAGTAATGGCTGCGATTTTTAGCGGTACTGGAATATTGGGGCAGACATGTCGGACCATTTTGACACTTTTTTGGGACCATTGGCATTTATACAGCGATCAGTGCTATAAAAATGCACTGATTACTGTGTAAATGCCATTGGCAGTGAAGGGGTTAACCTGCAGGGGGCGCTCTAAGGGTTAACTGTGTTCCCACTGTGTGTGGGCTGCCCTAGCAGGGGAAGGGAAGTACAATATAGAAATACCGCGCTCATGTAGCAGTTTTTCACGCACAGAGAGATATCTCTTATGTGTGACAAGTGTGCTGTCAATTGGATCACACCAAAGACAGTACCTACTGCTGGATTTAAATTATAGCGCCAAATGACAATATATAATATACAATATATAAGGAATAGGGTACTATTTTGTGTGTTCATCATATATCCTTAAGGCTAGTGAGTGGAATTCATACGCATGGTGAAAATAAATCCAGATCAAGGGAATTATGCAAAATAGTCCCAATATTGCACATGTAGATGGAAGCAAGCAATATGATGTTCAATTGTTTGAAGCTCCTATAGGATGCCTACGGAATCTGCTGGTGTTCCCACTTACCAAATTCCCCTGACCTATTAGGCCGATTAGCTTAAGGGGAATCCCTTGCTGGTGGTCAGATGTGTGTCTTCCCGGCCGGCCCAAAGAAACCCCACTTACCAGATGGCAAAATTCAACAAATCTGTGGAGTAGGTAACCTGCCTTGTATGGTGTGGAGGTGGAATGACCGTCCGTGTCAGGGTTCCAATCGGAAAGACAAAAAACCGGGCAATCCAATAGTGAAGTACGTTCCAATAGAAAAAACGTTTATTAAAACAAACCAATCCAATTGCCAAGTACGGCCGTCCCAACAAAGGAGAGCGGGCGCACTACAAAGTGAAATTTAAAACAAAAATTTGATTAAAAGCAAAAAACGCATGGAACGCAGGGAACACCAATCCGCGCTCCACCTGAGTTCCTGAGAGCGGAAGTGACATGCATGATCCCAGCTTCCATGTAGAGGAAGGCTGTGATCCCAGCCCTTCCACGTCTCACAGAACGGAGGTCCGTGTTTACTTACACGGACCTCCGTTCTTTCAGTGCGGGGGGCATCGCGGGTAGTCAGCGGCGATCGAGTCCGCCTCACCCGCTCCCTGGCCCCCCCCGAACACAGTGAGTGCGTGGGCGTGCCTCCGGCGGCGCGCGCGTGCTCACAGTGCACGATCTCGCAGCCGCCATCGTATGACGGCGGTTTGCGTTATCGAGCCACTATGTCGCCGTCAACCTGCAATTGACGGTTGGCAAGTGGTTAAAGTGCAACAATAACAATTAAAAATTCCTTTATATATAGAGCCTGGGGGTCCCCTTAGTCTGCCTGTAAAGTGGTGCATCCGTAGCATGCATAGAACATGCTGCAGCAAAAATGAAATTTCTAAAGAATAAAAACCAACGTGACAGTGCCCCACTTGTGACGTTACAGACTGCCGCATACTGGGTCAGTAACGTCACAAGGGGGCAGCGCCACCAGGTGACATCGCCAGGTGGCCCCACCCTTACCTATGTCAGAACTATGAAATGGCAAAGGCTATTTCAAGCTCCTTTTCTTTATCTCCACCTGTTGAATCTGTCCGTAACACTTTACAGTCAGAGGATGACAAGAATCATTTCTGTATCAGGATGACAGAAACAAGATAGGGTCGCAGAACCCCACTTGTTCTTGAACCCCCTTGTTCTATTCTCCATTGTACAGAGGGGTGTGGTTCTGTAGTGCTCAGGGATAGTTGAGAAAACTGTAAATGATAACAGTCAGCACAGGCAGAGAAAACAGGAAGTTACCAGTTGTCTGGCAAGATCAACAGGCATTTTTTGCACTTATACAGATATAACAAAGTTCTTTTAATGGCATAGTTAATAGAACAAAAGGGACCAAATAAGAAAAGTTAATTGTTAGGGTTTAGGTCTACTTTAAGAATTAGCACTAAAGAATAAGTACCCCTTGTTGAATTTGAGCTACTAATGTCTTAAAGTGTTACTAAACCCACAACAAGTAAAAACAGTCTGTATATGCAGTAAAGCATGCTTGTTATATTCGCTGTGGAACCTAAGGGGTAACCCTCCACATTGTGTAAAAAGGCTGTTTGATCCTGTCTTGTCTGATCCTCTTCTTCCACTGTCCCCAATCCATCTGCTAATAGCACAGAGCCTTGGAGGCACTCTGCACATGCTCAGTTTGATGTAGTTGCTAGAGAGGTTTTTTTTGGGAAGGTGCATGTGACAGCTGTGTGGGTGCATGGTCCTGAATGCACAATGCCTGCTTTTGGGGTAGTGCACCCATACCCACACGGCTGTCAAATTGGGAGCAGCGGCTGTGTCTGTGCAGCTGCGGTGTTCCAATTGACACAAGTAGGACTTCCTGCAACAGGGATGCACAGAACATCTGTATGAGTGAGGCCTAACCCATTTTGTGTAGCTTATTTATGAAAAAAACAGAGGTTAGCAAAGACAGCTTACATATTTCTCTCAGTGCAGGTTTACTGGATGTCTACATGTACTATTTCTTACTGTCATCCTGGTCCTTTTGGCTCTCTGACTGCACCAACTCTTTATACCACCATCAGCTGTCATGGTTCATTTGGAGATACAAGGTTTAAAGCGGCGTTCCAAACAAAAGTGGAACTTCCGCTTTAAGGGAAGGGTCCCCGGTCTCACTTCCTCCTCTGGTGCCGCAGAGCCGGAAGGAAGTTCACCTTCCTCCCCTCCCACCCGGTGATCTTCTGGGACACGTCACAGGTCCCAGAAAATACGCTCGCCATTCACAGCGCGCAGCACGGCTCACGCATGCACAGTGCGCGCCCAGCTTTGAAGCCAAAGCCGGGTGCCCACACTTGTGATGCCGGCGCCACCGAAGGGATGGGTAGAAAAGCGAGCCTTCGGGTGGCCGCATCGCTGGCCCGTGGGACAGGTGTCTGATTGTTAGAAGTCAGCAGCTACACTTTTTGTAGCTGCTGACTTTTAGCTGGTTGGAACTCCGCTTTGACTGCACTTTCCAAGTCCTAGTCATGGCTAAGGATTGAAACTTCACACCCACTGCCTTTCATCATATCCATTCCTATGCATATATGAAAATATAATTTCCTCTATTTGTATACAAATATGCTTAGACATTTGCCTGACATGGTTGAAGATTCTTTTTCTGTGAGCTCTACTATTATTGCTCTGGATGTAATCTAATTCAAATTACAAAAGTATCTTTACGCTTAGTACATTAATATTTTGGTGGAAGGTAGAGGGGAGTCTCCTTAAGCCCAGTCAAGTGCTTACCCCATGCTGAAGTGTCCCAACAGTTTATGTAAACCCTAACAATGAACTTCTTTAATTTTCTTCCTTTTGGCAAAAAAATGTTTTGTTATATAAGGGGAAAAATGCTTGTTGATCCTTACAAAAATCCAGAGCTGTCATAGCCACTATGCATTATAATCTCAATCAGCCCTGCTCTGTTCACCTAGGTTGACTACAGAACACCTCCCCCTTGTGCAGATAAGGATATGGGAGGTGTTGTGTATTCAAATTTCTTGTGTTAGATCAAAGATGCTGCTCGGTGTACTGTGAGTAAAGCATTGCCCCCCTTGGACAAAGAAGAAAAAAATCCTTGGAAAAACTAAGCAACCACCACATCTAAGAAATGGTAAGAGACAATACTACAATTTTGTTCTTGGGTTTAGATGCACTTTAATGGCTTATCCCTTATCCACAACTCAGCTCATCCATTAAAGCATGCATAACATATGGGCATTGACATTAGTGTTGCAGAGATTATTTTTTTCACTATTAAATGTTTGCCTTAGCTAAAGTAGTGCATTCATATCTATCCATATTTCTGGTTGATTTTATGTTAGTTTTTTTTTTTTAATTTTATAGTTGTGTTTCTGTGGTCTCTACAAGTTCATGTATTTTTTTTTTTTTTAGCTCAGAAGGAGCATGTTTTTTAAAAAATTAATTCAGCTAGTAGGATAAGCAGGCTTAAGTTACAGAACAGCCATAAACTATTTTTATATCAAGAAAATGAAAGCTATGGCTTTGACAGGTAGCATATAAGCTTTTGTAGATATGTAAATGCAGAGAAAGCACAGGTTGTGTGTAATCACCTACCTTCTAAATGGCAGTGATCCAACTGTAATCTTGGCATAATATTTTTAGGATTTTATTGGCCAGTAGAATGGTACCTAGGTGGTTACACTTTTTTGGGCTTATATGTTTTACCCATTTACTTATTCCTTGGACACTAAAAAATGACAAGGAGACATCAGCCAAATCTGGAGAAAAGTTGATTTTATGGTAACAGTGATTAAATACAACCCCATACAAAGCTGGATGTGGGGGCAGCTTCAGTTTTCTTTTTTCAGGTTTTTTTCACCTAGTAATCATGGGAATAACTGATTTTTCATGTCAGCACTACTTTCGCCACTGTACCTATTTAGGGAGTCATGATTGCTTCAGACATGTCTGTCTGTTCATTCCTTGTGCATGGTAGTTGATGGATTGATGGCCCCTGCTGGTGTCCTAAAACCAGTAACTCATCCCTGCTATCAGCAGCAGGGGTATGTTAGCCAATTGTTAAGGGGTGGGGACCTGCTGTTTCTCCACAGACGGGAAAATATAAACAAAAGAGCCAACATAACAAAATGCGTGGGAGTCTTCCCCAACGCATACCAGCTCCTTCAATGCCCTTAGGTCTGGTATGGATTTTAAGGAGAGCCCCATGTCAAAAAAATGGTGTTGGGTCCCTGCAAAATCCATACAGACTTTTATCCAAGCATGCAGGCTAGGAAAGGAGGTGGGGGCAAGCAAGTACACCCCCGGACCATACCAGGTCACATAACCTCAACATGGGGAGGACCCCCATTGCAAAACACTTTGTCCCCATGTTGATGAGGACCTCTTCCCCGCAACCCTGGCCCGGTGGTTGTGGGATGTAGCTTTTCGGAATATGGAATCCATGTTTAAAAAGGGGGCACCCAGATCCCAGCTCGGCCATGTGAATGAGTATGATGTCATAGGTGCTCAGTCTCTGAGTGAAGTCACGGGGCAGGGTCACCCAGTGATGTCACCAAGGTGACCCCACGTGCTTTGTTTACTTAGCGACGCTGTCATTTATTGAGTGTCTAGTGATTGGAGCAGTCATGTTCAAAGGGTGGCATTTTGTTTTATTTGTGTGGGCCATTAGCCAGCATTCATCGTGATGTTTATTATTATTATTTTTTAATAAAGGACTTGTCAAAAACTATGTGTATGTTTTTATTCACTTTTGGCATTGTTTTGGTGGATGAGTAGGGGTACTATGTACCCTTACTCGTTCACATGGGGGGGCTAGGGGAATCCGGCCCCCCCATGCAGGGATGAGTCGCAGTGGTACAAACTTGCATTAAAAACATCCAAATCGCACTGCAGCTGCACTACAAACTTGCATTGTAAATGGGATCAAAATTGCACTGCATTAGTGTGAACCTAAGCCTAAATTGATAAGGTCCGCAGAGATGGAGTGAGATCGATAAACACCAGTTTGACATGCCTGTCTACAGTAAATTAGAGTATTGTTATTCTGGTGTAGCACTACAACTCTTGGGGTGGTGTGAAATGACCCCCTCCCCCCAAATACTGAGTCAGGCTAACATTTCAATCTCAGGATTTGGTCCTTGCATGCTGGAGCAGAAACTAAGAGGAAGGGTTTAGGGATGCAGACTACCCAAAAATAGGACAGACATTCTGTAAAAAGTAGTAGCAGCAATAGGTCCCTGTAGAGCAGCCTCTTGGTAATTACTGGCAATGTGACAGCAGCAAGGCATATCTATGAACCTGTAAGAGTAATCACAGTTTTAAGTTATTTTGATGTTCATTCTACTCTATAGCCCTTTTAAAGCAGTTAGAGGTACCTTGATCTGAGGGAAATAAATCATTCTTACACTATCTAGATGGCAGCTTTTACCTAGCTCTTCTGTGGCACACTTCAGCAAGAAAATCCTCTTCCAACCCAACGCTACACTGAGGTCCTTGGATCGCAGACATGCATCCTGCCCAGGCAGAGATCAGGAGGAGAAAGGACACTCTGCAAAGGTGAATATTTATTATCTACCGAACCATACCTCTGAACATGGGCCTTAGGGATCTGTTGGTTAAGATACATATTCATAACTTAAAGTGTTACTGAACCCAGCAGTATAAAAACAATTCATCTGCCCCCCACAGTGCACACAGCTTCTAAATCTTCTTTTTATATCAAAATACTGCTGCTATATACCTTTTTTTCATCTCTATATATTGCAGTCAGATGATAAACTGCATAGAGCCAGGATTTCCCCAGTATTAATGTGGGAGGAGATTTCACTCTCTGATGATGAAACTTCCTCTGCATCAGTGACCCTTCACCCACAATCCGGGCAGAGCTTCTTGGTGCTTTGCCAATGACATGCTCAGTTCACAAATAAATAAAAAACTTACAAATGTTAAAAAAACGAAGTTCACACAACACAGCATGATATACTATTGTTTAAAAATGAGATGTATACAACACAAAATGTATTATTAATCTGTAATAAAGTTGGGGCGGGGGGGGGGGGGGAGTTA
>BLSH010364525.1:400841-413286 GCA_018402905.1 Glandirana rugosa | reverse complement strand
GGACCGGTAGGTGACGTTGGAATGATTGTGGGGTGGGGGACAGTAGGAGTAGGAGTAGAGTGGACCGTTGAGATATGTGCTAGTAACGTGTTAGTATCCTCCTGCTAGGTACCCGAGTATGGTATTTCGGTGTTTTACATCGTACTATTGTAATGTTAGAAAAATTAAGTAATAATTGGTGAACGGCTGGCGGCTAGCCTCTAACTGCCGCCGTTTCACCGAGACATTGCGTTTTGCGGCAGTCGCGCGAGTGACACAAGCCCCCCCGGTCCCTCGCCCACGCCGCCGAAGCTAACGGCGGCCGGTGGGCGCTACGGGGGGGGGGGCCTCGCTTCCGGGGGGGGGGGCATCGCGGGTGGCCGGCGGCAATCGAAGCCGCCGCACCCGCTCCCTGGCCCCCCCGAACACAGTGAGCGCGCTGACGGCGTTTTGCGTTACAGAGCCACTTTGCCGCCGTCAATCTCCGATCGGCGGTCGGCAAGTGGTTAATAATGAATTAAAAAGATTGTAATGTTATCATGCTACATTTTGTGGCTTTATGGTATGAGCCCATGGATCGTCCTCCTATGATTGTGCAATGATCGTGTATAGAGTTGCCAGGTGAGATGAGGATGAGGATGACAGGGGGTGGGGTGTTAGTAAGGTTGCAGTGGATGGCCAGGTGTGATGAAGATGAGGATGAAGATGACATGGGGTGGGGTTTAGCAAGGTTGCAGTGGATGGCCAGGTGAGATGAAAAGGAGGATGACAGGGGGTGGAGTGTTAGCAAGGTTTCAGTGGCTGGCCAGGAGTGATGAAGAGGAGGATGAGGATGAGGATAAGTTAATCCTCTGCATTGTGTAAAAAGACTCTTTGTTCTTGTATGGCCAGATACTTCCTGATTGCACTGTGTAAGGTCATACTACATCAGTGGTTCTCAACTCCGGTCCTCAGGGCCCACTAACAGGCCAGGTTTGCAGGATAACTGAAATACATCACAGGTGATATCATTTGCTGCTCAGTGATTGCAGTATTCTAGTCTGCATCTCCCCAAGGTAATACATAAAATCTGGCCTGTTGGTGGGTCCCGAGGACCGGAGTTGAGAACCACTGTACTACATGCATACAGGGTTGTAAGTGAGCACATGCTCTGTTCGGTCTCTCTTATACTGTGTTGTAGATTTCCTGTTTCAATTGAGTTTTTCAGGTCACATGGAATTTACATCACAAATGTGGGTGTGTATACAGATTCTAAATGACAGCCCAGACTGGCCTATGACCTTACACAGTGCAATCAGGAAGTATCTGGCCATACAAGATCAAAGAGCCTTTTTACGCAATGCAGAGGATTAACCCCTTAAATTCGGCAGTAAGTATAACAAGCAAGCTATTCTGCATATACAGACTGATTTTACTGTTGTGGGTCTAGTAACACTTTAAGGATTAACCTTTCTATACTGTTTACTGGAGGCTCCACCATAGTGAAACATGCAAACACATGAAAATATTAACCACCTAGGCTTAAAGTAGACATACAGATCCCAGAAAAAGGTAAATAACAACTTTGGCTGGAAGAATCTGCCAATTGTTTTTATAGTTTTAGTATTCTGAACAAAAGACATTGCTTTTTTTTCCGATTGCAATGCAGGTCTTGTGTAGGATCAGGTAGAGAGTATAAATACAGATTATCTTGCATGACAAATTGTGTAATATAGTAAGGTAATTTTAAAAACATAATAATCTCATTGTTACACTTACACATTTAGAATATTTACAGCAGGCATATTATTTTGGTTTTATTCAGGCTGCAATTTAGCTGGCAGTTTCAGGCGCTTTGCTGGCTTTTATTTACTGCATGTTTTAATTACTGCCAGGCCTACCATCATTAAAAATGTTATTGGCTTTACTCCCAGTTTAGCGATTAGCTGAAATTTCTGCAAAATGTGATTGGTGGTCCTTTCAAATTTAATATTTATCTAAGTACGCATATGGATACACTTATAATAGATGGAATGTTTCATGTTTTTGCTTTAGCTTGCTTAGGTTCTCATACTGTGTATGATAGCATTTATGTTACCCATGTACAATAACAGAATATTTTTATTAGGAATGAGTGGAGTAATTTCGCTAAAAATTAGTTTGTTGCAAAACTACACAGTGGGGCTGATTTACTAAAACTGGAGAGTGCAAAATTTGGTGCACCTGTGCATAGTTTTTCTTTCAAAGCTTAATTGAACAAGCTGAAGTTAGAAGGTCATTAGTTACCATGCACAGCTGCACCAGATGTTCCACTCTCCAGTTTTAGTAAATCAACCCCATTCTGACAAAATGTCATAAGGAACTTTTTAATTTCACTCAGTTAGAAAACTTTCCTTGGCAAAGGGTGGTTTGCTCATTTTTTCTTAGTTTGAGCTACATAGTGACTAAAGCCTCGTACACACGTGCCGATGATTGCACGACTACACGTCCAACTTTTGTCCAAATTGGCTGTTGGCGGTTTCGTCTAGCGTACTGACGTGAGTCAAGTAATCGTCCGACCAAGGCGAATGTAGTGACGTGCTACGAGTGTATAAAGAGGAAGTTCAGGTGAATGTGAATTGCGAATTATGGACGCAGGTTTGCACGACCGAACCCTTCCTAGATTCCGAGCACGCGTGTTTGCACTTCCAACTTCTGTACACACAAGCCGAAAATTGGCCAACGTCTTGTTGACAGACAAACATTTTCTAGTCTTCTCAGACAACTTCTGTTGGACGATAATTGGAAATTGGCTGTTGAATCACGTGTAATAACGGTCGGATTATCGGACAACAGGCTGTGGTACGACCCTTGTTGGCCGATAACTGTACCGTGTGTACGGGCATTTACACTGTCTTCAAATTCCTCAGTTCAAATCCTGGTCAGGATACTCTCAGCATGGAGTTTGTATGCTCTTCTTCTTGTGCTTGCATGTGTTTCCTCCCAAATTCTAAAGGCATGCTGGTAGGTTAATTGTCTTCTGTCTAAATTGGTCCTAGTTTTGTATGTCTTGTAAGGCCAGCCACAGACAAAGCTAATTTCTTTCCTGCAACCGCCAGGAGAACATACTGTAAAATCAGGCAGGATGGTTGATCCATCAATTAACTTGGATACATACAGCCTGCCCATACATGGTTCTAATCTTGCCTGGTTCCTGCTCAACCCACCAAATTTTAAACGTGTATGGTCGGCCTAAAACTGGGGTCCCCAATTGAAATCCTTGTAAGAACACTATTTGCATGTTTTTACATGTTCTCCCTGTACTTGCATTGCTTTCTTCACAAACTTTAACCACTTCAATACCAGGCACTTACCCCCCTTCCTGCCCAGACCAATTTTCAGCTTTCAGTGCTGTCACATTTTGAATGACAATTGCGCGGTCATGCAACGCTGTACCCAAACAAAATTTTTGTAATTTTGTTGCCACAAATAGATCTTTCTTTTGGTGGTATTTGATCACCTCTGGGGTTTTTATTTTTTGCATTAAAAATGGAAAAGACAGAAATTTTGAAAACAAAAAAGTTTTCTCTGTTTCTGTGACAAAACATTGTAAATAAGTACATTTTCTCCATCACTGATGGCACTGATGAGGTGGCACTGGCGGGCACTGATGATGAGGCACTTATATGCAGCACTTGATGGGCACTGATAGGCTGCACTGATAAGCAGCACTGATGGGCACTCATAGGTGGCACTGATAGGTACTCATAGGTGGCACTGATAGGCACTGATAGGTGGCACTGGGCACTGATAGATGGGCACTGATAGGTGGCACTGATACAGGGCACTGGTAGGCACTGATAGGTAGCACTGATAGTGGGCACTGTAAGGTGTGCATTCCCTGGTGGTCCTGGGTGGCATCTGAAATAGCCACTGAGTGCCATCCATATTGGGCATTGTGCCCCTTACCTGGTGGTCTAGGGTGGGCTCCCTGGTGGTCCTGGGTGGGCTTTCCCTGGCGGTCCCTGGTTGGGCTCCTTGGCGGTCCTGGGTGGGCTCCCTGGTGGTCCTGGGTGGCGATCCATGGGGGGGGCTGCCCTGATAAATAATCAGCACAGCCCCCCCCCTGTCAGCAGAGCCGCTGATTGGCTCTCATCTACTCACGTCTGCAGACATGAGTAGAGGAAAAAATGATATATGGCTCTTCCTGTTTACACTGTGATCAGCCGTGATTTGTCACGGCTGATCACATGGTGAAGAGGTTTGGACAGAAGCTCTTTACATAGATCAGAGATGCCACACCGCACCACCGATCGCCATGCTGTGCGCCCCTGCAGGCACATGCCAGCTTGTTATCCTGCTGGACGTCATATGATGCCCAGTCAGGATAACTGAACCACTTCCCGGCCATCATTCTGCATACAGTGGTAGGGAAGAGTTTAAAGACACGCTGATTGCTTAAGAGGCTTCTATCCAAACTGGCCCTAGTAAGTATGCATGTGAAAAAGGGATCTTAGACTAGACTGTAAGATTTTTGAGAGCAGGGACTGATGTGAATGTACAATTTGGAACGCTCTGCATGAATGGTCAGAGCTATAATATAAATGCCTATGATAAAAATATAATTCACTGTTCTTTTTATTTGTTTTTTTTCCTCTTTTTCATTTAATTGATCTTTATTTGTGGTGCTTTAAATTTTGTTATGTGTCTAGGATCCCCCCAGCCCCCCCCCCCATACTTACCTGAGCCAATTCGTGATCCAGTGCTGTGCACAAAAGCAGCAGCTCTCTCCTCTCTCACTCCCCTCACTGGCAGATTGATAGCAGTGATAGCCATTGGCTCCTGCTGCTCTCAATAAAATCCTATGACGAGGGATTGGGGGTGGGGCTATGTCCCGTTGTCTGTTTATGGATGCAGACAGTGGGGCTCGGGAGCAAGCCTGAATGAGTATCCCCATAGGAAGCAACCTCCTATGGTTGCAATTGGTGGGGAAAGGAGCCAGGAGCAGGAGATCCCAGAAGAGGAAGATCGGGCTGCTAAACCATTGCACAGAGCAGGTAAGTTAACATGTTTGTTAATTTAAAAAAAAAAATGTCTGCAGGTTTACAATCACTTTAACTCTAAAGTGTTAAGCTGCAAAGTGTTCTAATGTGTTGCTTACAATTTTGGGTATCAGAGTTTTTCAATATTTGCAAGTGCAAAACATTGTTAGTAAATCAATACCAATTTGTAAAACTGAATTACCTCACCCTATTCCTAGTTGTATTTTGATGGATAAAATTATCTAATGCATTTCATGGGAACATATGTAGACCTGAATGATCAACACAAGCATTGATAGTGTATAAAATTAATTTACTACCAGCAGTGACAGAAAAGTCCTGTGTCAGGATCTTTACAGAAGTACACATTTTCTTGAAATGTCTTGTTGCAATGAACAAGCTCTTTCTTTTACATAGAGATTTCATATCTGTAACCTAATTATGATAAGTTACACAACAGACTATAAAGTTAATTAGCCATTATTGTGCAGTAAAAAATAATCTGTTGACCAATTAGAGTAAAACATATTGTAGCATTGCCAGGATCATTTGCATTTTACATGATCAGAGCATGAAGCCTTTTGTTTTCTGCTTGTTATAATACTGCATATGGAAGTTATTGTACAAGAATAAAAGTAGTCCCTACAGTGACTTGAAAGTCCTATGTCAATCAGGTTTGGACATGTGTTGTTGGTGTGAGTTTGACATTATTTTGAGATTAGGGATGGGCCGAATACCATCCGCTTCGGTTTGCACCGGAACATGCAAACAGGCAAAAAATTTGTGCGAACATTTGAACATCGTTAAAGTCTATGGGACCCGAACATGAAAAATCAAAAGTTCTCATTTTAAAGGCTTATATGCAATGTTATTGCCTAAAAAGTGTATGGGGATCCAGATCCTGCCCTAAGGGACATGTATCAATGAAAAAAAAGTTTTTAAATCAATAGTTTTTTCAGGAGCAGTGATTTTAATAATGACTGAAACAATAAAAATAAAATATGCCTTTAAATAATGTGCCTGGGGGGTCCCTTAGTCTGCCTGTAAAAGGGTGCATCTCTGTGATGTTTAGAACAGTGGCAGAGCAAAATGACATTTGTAAAGGAAAAATTGTCATTTATTATCACGGCTGTAATGTAATGCTGGCTCCCGGCAATATACAAAAAAATCACTGAAAAAAATTGTGTGGGGCCCCCCCCCCCCAGTCCAAACCAGACCCTTATTCGAGTATGCAACCTGGCCGGCCAGGATAGGGGAGACAAGCCAGCCCCCCCCCAAACCGTACCAGGCAACATGCCCTCAACATGGGGAGTATGGGTGCTTTGAGGCGGGTGGGCTCTGCAAGAGCTGGGCTGCAGTCGTCTTTATTGGCTGGCACAGGATGATGTCACTCTTGCACATGCTCAGGAGTTAAATCATCCCAGCACACAGGCTCAGGGATGTATACTGAGCTGAGTGCAGTTGTGAGCTGTCAGATAGGCTTATATATACATAAAGCACCAAGCCAAACAAATAATACAAAAAAATCAATCAATAATGATAATAGCAGCTGCCTAATAATAATAAAACATAAAACACAGTGAATTCATAACGTGCACAAATGATTCACAGCAGCGCAAGTGTTTAACCACTTTCTTACTGGGTACTTAAACCCCCCTCCTGCCCAGACCAATTTTCAGGTTTCAGCGCTGTCGCATTTTGAATGACAATTGCGCGGTCGTGCTACGTTGTACCCAAACAAAATTGATGTCCTTTTTTCCCCCCCTTTAATCCCCTCTGCGGTTTTTATTTTTTGCGCTATAAACAAACAAAGAGCGACGATTTTGAAAAAGAACAATATGTTTTACTTTTTGCTCTAATAAATATCCAAAAATAAAATATAAAAAAAAAATGATTCATTGGGTTTGGCCGATTTATATTCTTCTACATATTTTTGGTAAAAAAAATCACAATCAGCATATATTGATTGGTTTGCGCAAAAGTTATCGCGTCTACAAACTATGGGAATAGATTTATTATTATTTTTTTTTTTACTAGTAATGGCGGCGATCTGCAATTTTTATCGGGACTTTGATATTGGGGCCGACATGTCGGACATTTTTTACACATTTTTGGGACCAATGACATTTATACAGCGATCAGAAATGTAAATGTCCACTGATTACTGTGTAAATGTCATTGGCAGTGAAGGGGTTAACCTGCAGGGGGCAGTGAAGGGGTCAACAGTGTTCCCTGGGTGTGTTCTAACTGTAGGGGGGATGGGTTGGCAGGGACATAACAGATCTAACTGATCCCAGTGACAGGGATCAGTAGATCTGCTTGTCCCCCTCTCACAGAACAGGGAACCGCCATGTTTACATTGGCGGTTCCCCGTTCTGCAGCTCCGCGATCTGCCTGCAGGCGGACTCAAAGTCCGCTCCTGACCCGCGGGCACACCCACGCAGCATGTGGCAGCCATGCGCGCCGCCTGTGAGTGCGCGCCGGGAGCGTGCAAAGGGACGGACGTCCATGGACGTCCACCCGGAGATTGAGATCCGCGCTGTAGACATCTTTCGTCTATAGCGCGGATCTCTAGAGGTTAAATAACACCCTTGAGAAATAGTTCATGAAAATAGTTCATAAAATAGTGAATATATATTCCAACATTCAAAGATAGTCCAGAAAACATCCGTGATCAGACAGTGTATGTGTGGATGTAACAGACACCCTTAAGCCTTCCTCCACCGTGCACCAGTGTCTCCCATCACCAAATAATACTGAGGCTCACCAAACATCAATGAAAAACCAGCATAGACCGTCCAATATAGGCGTCAATCATTCAGGCAAGGCAATTCCTCCACTCCTATATTAGTCTATGTAGAGTCTCCGCTCATGTATGGGAACATAAAATAACTCCTCATAGTGCAACACCAAACAACTTAGTATAAATCATTTATTGAATAAGGTATTGCTCGTACATTTTAAAAGCCAACATATCGCATAATGACTAGGTTACTGGTGCGTTACCGTGCCGCCAGACCGACTTGCATCATGCTGCTCCGGTCACATATCCAGTTTCCCCAAAGTTGCCGTGTAGTCACTACCCTTGGATGCATTTCGTCATATCCGACTTGTTCACCAGGGGTCATGGGCCAGGTTTTTATGTTCCCATACATGAGTGGAGACTCTACATAGACTAATATAGGAGTGGAGGAATTGCCTTGCCTGAATGATTGACGCCTATATTGGACGGTCTATGCTGGTTTTTCATTGATGTTTGGTGAGCCTCAGTATTATTTGGTGATGGGAGACACTGGTGCATGGTGGAGGAAGGCTTAAGGGTGTCTGTTACATCCACACATACACTGTCTGATCACGGATGTTATCTGGACTATCTTTGAATGTTGGAATATATATTCACTATTTTATGAACTATTTTCATGAACTATTTCTCAAGGGTGTTATTTAAGCACTTGCGCTGCTGTGAATCATTTGTGCACATTATGAATTCACTGTGTTTTTAAGTCAGATAGGCTTATTTTGTTGCAGAAGAGACATTGAATGTCTGTTCAGCAATATAGAGCCTGCCTGCTCGCAGTTTTCAAATCAGGGACTTTTTTTCCACTTTAAAATAATGGGTTAAAAAGCAACACATATGTGTAGCTGGCTTAGTAAATGTTCAGATTGCCCTAATCACAAAAGACTTTTCATGAGGGAAACTTGAAGGCTTCCACTGATTATCTTTACTAATGAAATTCCTAGTTGTCTGGATGTCATGCTGACCCACTGGCTTCAATAATAACCCATAATAAGCTGACAGATAAGGACATCTGACCATGCGACTGATATGGGGCCCAAAGATGTTTGACTACACAGTAGTAATGTAGTGTAGTAATGTAGGTAACAAATGCAATTGTGAAAAAAAAACAATGTAGATTAGTATTCTTTATTACCAAATGGAATTGCATTTAGTATAAAGATTAGAAAGACAAGAGAGGTGCTTAAGATGACAATAAACTCCCCCCTCCCTTGTCAGGAAAACTTCCCAGTAATGACTCATGTTGATAACAGAGAAATGAAGCACCAGAGAGAAATGACACTTAGCGCTTTGGAGAGAGATAAGTAAACACTTCAGATATATGTGCTTTGCTCAGATTACATATTTGAGTTTTTTTTTTATATTTTCCTATCATCTTTTTCAGTTTTTTTTTACTCTGGGCATGCTCCCTATCCTCCACTGATTAGCCTCACAGCTACTTGTAAGCAATTCTGTTATTTCTGGGTACACGCTCCATTCTATGTGTACTACAATTCCTATAGAGCTGAATGTGTCTGCATGTGGATTTGTAGTTCATCTCAGGGACAAACAGAAAAGAGCGGCTACATTTGTTCTCCGTGCCTCTCTTGAGTATGTGAACATCTTTTTTACCCTAGAACAGTAACAGCTTACATATGAAAATTGAAACAAATGAAGAGAGAGATAGAAGGTGCATTCTACTTATATTCAAACATATTGCATTTATTTCATTTTATACAAAATGTGCATTTAGTGTCACTTTAATGGTTTAATGGAGCGCCATGACACATAGTTATGGCTGTTATTTTTTTGAATTCCAGGTATTGTCTGATATTGTTTTGAAAGACTTTGTATTGTTCAAACTTGGCTTGGGCTGAAGTTGGAATTGCCATAATCCAGTCAGAAAGGAAGTGGTCGCTTATGTTTTTCATTATGTGTTTCCATTGTATTCTATATGTTGAACACAAAAGATTCACTTCATTGCTGGCTTGTGCAACTGCTTACATTCACCAAGCCTTCACATTCCTGTCTCTCAATTTGGCCATCATGAGGGAGAACAGAAAAACAGTACAATGGCCAGTTCTCAGACCTCAATTGCAACTTGAAGTGTATACAGGGCTTATTCTCTTCCCTCCTGTGAGTGGTGGAGGAGCAAAGTGAAGGTAAGATCAATCTTCTGTGTTGACTAGCATTAAAGTAACCTCAAATTAAAAGTGACCTTAAACTTCACCTAAAGTGGAGGGTGGACAAAAGTGGTATATACTTGGTTGCTATCCTCCGTTTTTTATTTTTTCATGAATGCTTGTTGGAAATTGTCTGAAATTTCCTGACAATTGCTGTGTTTATGGTCAGCGTGAATATCAACTTTAACCACTTCAGCCCCAGAAGGTTTTCCCCCTAAATGACCAGAACACTTTTTGCGATTCGGCACTGCGTTGCTTTAACTGACATTTGCGCGGTCATGCGACGTTGTAAATAGAGATTTCTTTTGGTGGTATTTGATCACCTCTGCGTCACTTCTGATCACCGCTATAAACAAAAAAAGTGTGACACATTAAAAAAATATATATATATTTTTTTACTTTTTGCTTTAATAAATATCCAAAAAAAAAAATGTATTCCTCAGTTTTGGCTGATATATATTGTTCTACATATTTGTGGTAAAAAAAAAATCACAATTAGCGTATGTTTGCGCAAAAGTTGCAGCGTTTACAATCCTTGAGAATTAATTTATGGTGTTTTTTCTATTTTTTTTTTACTAGTAATGGCGGTGATCTGCAATTTTTTTTTTTAATTTTTTTTTCATCAGGACTGCAATATTGTGGTGGGCATGTCGGACATTTTTGACACTCTTTTGGGACCATTGACATTTATACAGCTATCAGATTAAAAAAAAAACACTGATTACTGTATAAATGTGACTGGCAGGGAAGGGGTTAACCTGCAGGGGGCAATGAAGGGGTTAACTGTGTTCCCTAGGCATGTTCTAACTGTATGGGGACTGGGCTGCCAGGGGCATAACAGATCCAACTGATCCCAAGTACAGGGATCAGTAGATCAGTGCCATGCCGCCTGTCAGAATGGGGAACCGGCGTGTTTTACATTGTTCTTCCACTGAAACAAGCGATCGTGGGTCACCAACGGTCATCGAGTCCGCTCGACCCACAGGCACGCTCACAGAGCACACAGAGCGCTCGCAAATCGCGCATGCACGGATCGCCAATTATAAACGGCTATTCGCGATAAGGAACCCCACGGCCGCAATATGCACATTTCCCCATGTTTTATTCCATTAACTACTTGCTGACTGCAATACCAGCCTTAACCCCCGGTATTTTTTTTTTTCATTCGGCGGCTAGCTTTTTCATGAAAGCTGTTTGATGTGGCTCATTAGCCACTGGATGAACCCCCTCCCGCTGCTCACAGGTATTTCTCGGGCTTACTGTTTTCACCAGCACGCCTGAGAAACAATCCAATGATGTGCCTGGCTGGTCACAGAGGTGAACAAAGACCAGATCGTCTTTGACCGCCTCAATAACCTTGGAGGACTGGAGCAACGTCACGACGCCTCTTCCAGTCCAGGGTGGAAGTAAACAATTTTTTTTTTTAACCACTTCCCGACCGCCGTATGCAAAATGACAGCCGGGAAGTGGGTCAGTTATCCTGACTGGACGTCATATGACGTCCTCAGGATAACAAGCCGCCGCGCGCCTGGGGGATCGCGCATCGCGGCGATCGGTGGTGTGGGAGGTCAGTCTGACCCCCCGCAATACCGATCTCGGTAAAGCGCTGCGATCCGAAGCACTTTACCATGTGACCAGCCGTGACCAATCACACCTGGTCACAGTGTAATACAGGAAAGCCGTTTATCGGCTTTCCTGTACTCAGGTCTGCAGACCTGAGGAGGGGAGAGCCGATCGGCTGCATCCCTGACAGGGAGGGTTTGTGATTTATCAGCATAGCCCTTCCTCGGATCGCCACCCTAGACCACCAGGGAGCCGACCAGGGACCACCAGGGAGCCGATCTGGACCACCAGGGAGACACCCCTAGACCACCAGGTAAGTGACATACTGCCCAATGTGGATGGCACTCAGTGCCACCTTCAGATGCCACCCTAGACCACCAGGGAATGAGCCCCTATCAATGTATATGCCCACCAGTGCCGCTATCAGTGCCCACCAGTGCCCCTATCAATGCATACCAGTGCCACATATCAGTGCCCACCATTGCCACCTACCGGTGCCCACCTATCAGTGCCCATCAGTGCCACCTATCAGTGCCCAGTGCCGCCTATGCGTGCCAATCAGTGCTGTCTATTAGTGCCCATCAGTGCCGCTTAGCAGTGTCCGTCAGTGCTGCATATCAGTGCCCATCAGTGCTGTATATCAGTGCCACCTCTCAGTACCCGTCAGTGCTGCTTATCAGTGCCGCCTAACAGTGCTCATCATCGCTGCATAAAAGTGCCTCATCATCAGTGCCACCTCATCAGTGCCGCTTCATCAGTGCCAATCAGTACTGCCACATCAGTGCCTGTCAGTGTAGCCTCATCAGTGCCCACCAGTGATGGAGAAAATTTACTTATTTACAAAGTTTTGTGACAAAAATAGAGAATTTTTTTTTTCAAAATTTTCGGTCTTTTTTTATTTGTAGCACAAAAAATAAAAACCGCAGGGGTGATCAAATACCACC
>BLSH010364525.1:390037-400831 GCA_018402905.1 Glandirana rugosa | reverse complement strand
TTAAAAGTCAAAAGTCACGACAACGCGAAACTTAATCAGTGCCACCTCTCAGTACCCGTCAGTGCTGCTTATCAGTGCCGCCTAACAGTGCTCATCATCGCTGCATAAAAGTGCCTCATCATCAGTGCCACCTCATCAGTGCCGCTTCATCAGTGCCAATCAGTACTGCCACATCAGTGCCTGTCAGTGTAGCCTCATCAGTGCCCACCAGTGATGGAGAAAATTTACTTATTTACAAAGTTTTGTGACAAAAATAGAGAATTTTTTTTTTCAAAATTTTCGGTCTTTTTTTATTTGTAGCACAAAAAATAAAAACCGCAGGGGTGATCAAATACCACCAAAAGAAAGCTCTATTTGTGGGAACAAAATTATAAAAAATCTGTTTGGGTGCAGCGTCGCACGACTGCGCAATTGTCATTCAAAGCGCAACAGCACTGAAAACTGAAAATTGGTCTGGTAGTAAAGTGTTCTAAGTGCATAGTATTGAAGTGGTTAAGCAAAAGATCAGAAAAAGTTCTGTGATCTTTTGCTTTTAAAGGTAAAGAGATTTTGGGTCTTTTTGACCCCAGATCTCTCCATAAAAAGGACCTGTCCTCTATATTTTTATTACAAGGGATATTTACTTTCCTTGTAATAGGAATAAAAGTGATTAAAAAAATGAAAGAGACAGTGTAAAAATAAAAAATAACATAAATAAGAAAAAAAAAGTAAAGCCCCCCATCCCTCTATGCTCGCGCGCAGAAGCAAATGCAAACGTAGGTTGCGCACGCATATGTAAACGGTGTTCGCACCACACATGTGAGGTATCGCTGTGAACCTTAGAGTGAGAGCAATAATTTTTTTTTTTTTTTAACAAAAACTTTATTCAAGTTTCAATCAGAATAACAGTACAACAGCAGTGGTGTAGAAGCTCGAAGCCGGGCAGCAAACAAAATTCAGCTCAAGGTACATCAAGCAGCATTTTTAGTTAGAGTCAAGTCATAAAATTTAGATAGCATCCATTTCACAGTACTCGATAGTGTTCCAAAAAAAAAAAAAACTGTGACCTGCCTCTCCGACCCCCAGGATACGGATCAGGAACAGCAAGTATTGAGAAGGGGGGGTTGGAAAAGAGGGGGTAGGCCAGACCCTCCAGATAAAGAGAAGAACCGAAGGGCAGACAAAGATGGAGGTAGTGGAGGAGATGTGGGGGGGGGGGAGGAGAGGAGGGGGAAACAAAGAGGGGGAAGGAGGAAAAGGGGGAGAGACCCGAAGACCAGGGGAGAGAAAATAGAGAAAGAGGGCCTCAACCTAGGGGCAACATTAACCAGGATTGTCGCTCATAATTCAGTTATTCTAAATCGAGTTTACGTTTCCTAACCCATGCTGCCCAAATCTTTCAGGGCAGTTCCTGCCAAGGTATGTCAACCTATAGGGGGCAAGGCCGCATCTATCAGGGCCTGCCACTGCTGCACCGCAGGGGGTATGGCTTTATTCCACTGTAGGACTATCGCCTTGCGGGCATAAAAGCTGGCATAGAACACAAACAGTTTTTTAGCCTGAGGGGCCTCTAGATTATCACAGATGCCCAACAACAAGGCAATCGGGTCATGGGGGACACGCAGCTGACCTGTCTCATTGATAACCTGCACTACCATTTTCCAATACGGCTGGATGTGCGAGCATGCCCATGCTACATGAAAGAACGTTGCACCTGCTGTCCCACATCTATTGCAGGCTGAGCTACGGTCGGGGTATATCTTGGCCAGTCTATCAGGGGAGTAGTATGTTCTATGTAGAAATTTGAATTGTGTATACCTATTCCTGGCCAAAATCATTAGGGGTATATACTGCTGAATGCCTTCCCTCCCAATCGTCATTGGCCAATGCTGGCACGTTCCGCTGCCAAGCCTCGTATAGCCGAGACACCCTAGAGGTGTCCATACCAATTAATAGGGAATACATGGCCGACAATGGTTTATCCTCCCCCGAGGAGCCCAGCAGTGTCTCCACCACGAGGCCTCCAGCACCACTGGGTGCGGGAACTGGGATCTAAAAGCATGCTGCAGTTGTAAAAAATGGAAAAACATATGGTTGGGTAAGTGTTTACGCCGTTTGAGCACGTCAAATGTGAGCAGCGTCCCGTCGTGAACTATGTCCTCTAGTGTGGTTATGCCATATTTGGCCAAGATGACAGGGTCCGGTATGGTCTTGAAGTGAGGGAGTCTTGGACTGGCCCAGAGTGGGGTCCGTGGCGACCAGGCATTAGCCTCACCTAACTTAGAGTGCACAATGTCCCACACCCTCAAGGTGGTGCGCATTGGGATCGTGACTCTCCTGCTGTATAGTTCTTTTAAATAGTTCTTTAAAATAGTATTTTAAAGAACTGGGGAGAGCTAGACCACCGAGAGAGGTGGGCAGCTGCAGCACTGCCCTGGCCACTCTAGGGTTCTTATTGTTCCAGGTAAAGGAGGAGACGATTCCTTCAAGTTTGGTGAAAAAGGAGAGGGGGGCACTACTGGCGTCTGCTGAAATATATACAGAAATTTAGGGAGTACTGACATTTTGACCAGATTAAGGCTACCTACCAGGAACAGGGGCAAAGATTTCCAGGCAGTACATTTGCAGGTCAGTGACGACATCACCGGGACCAGGTTAAGGGCCAGAAATTTAGACTGGTCCCTGTGGATTTCCACCCCCAGATATTTAAACTGAGGAACTATCTGCAGGGGAGTCTGGCCAGCATCGACCCTAGCCTGTGGACGTAGTGCAAAGAGTACAGATTTTCCCCAATTAATGCGAATGCCCGAAAAACGCCCGAAGGTGTCAAGGATGGAGAGTGCCTCTGTTAGGGAGTCGTTTTCATTTTGGATATACAAAAGCGTATCGTCGGCATATAGGGATACTTTTTCTTGCCGGGGCCCGACCGTTATCTCCGGTCCGAGGACCACAACAGAATGGCCATAGGTTCGATGGCCAGTGCAAAAAGCGTCGGCGAGAGGGGACAGCTTTGCCTGATGCCCATCTGGAGGTCAAACGACGAAGAAAGGGACGTGCCCGTTTGTACTCGGGCCCTGGGAGAGCTGTAGAGGGCCTTGACCTAAGCAATATATTTGGGGCCAAACCCAAAATGATGAAGAATCTCCCACAAGTACCCCCACTCCACTGAGTCAAACGCCTTCTTGGCGTTCAAGGACGCTGCGACATCGGCCGGAGTGAGGGTCTCCCCAGACACCAACAGGGTGAACAATCTCCTGAGGTTGATGTCCATCCCCTTGCCTGGCATGAACCCAGACTGATCCTCTTGCACCAGGGACAAAATTACCTCATTGAGTCTCCCCGCCAGCACCTTCGCATCCACATTTATCAATGAAATGGGGCGATACGAGGCACAGTGCTCCGGGTCTTTGTCCGGTTTAGGAAGCACAATTATCACTGCCTCCGCCATAGGTGATGGCAAGGCACCCACCTCCAAGGACTGGCAGAGAGTCTCATGAAGCTTGGGGGCCAACTGTTCTGAGTAATGTCTGTAGAACTCCGGTGGGAAGCCGTCCAATCCGGGAGTTTTCCCAGCCTGGAGGGCCCCTAGGGCCAGCTGAACCTCCTTGAGGGTAATAGGGCTGTCTAGGCGTCTGCGGGTCTTGTCTGTCAAGGTGTGGAAGTCAACCTGGTCCAAAAACTCACCTAGCTCCCCCTCTGAGTAGTCCACCCTGGAGGAGTATAGAGCGGCGTAATAGGCTGCAAACCTCTCATTAATGGCCACAGGGTCTGAGACCACCCTCCTGCTCCCGTCTCTAATGTGTGCTATGTGGTTAACCGGGTGTTGCTCCTTGGAGAGTCACACCAGGAGGCTGCCGGTCTTTTCCCCCTGTTCGAATATATGCTGTGTCTGAGCCAGCTGCCTCTTAGTTGCCTGATTGACCCTTAGCAAGGACACCTTTTGATAGGCCGTTTGCATGTCTAGCCCTGTTACAGGATTACTAGTAGCTACAAATTGGGCCTCAATATCCTCCGCTTTGTTTTCGGCTTCCTCAAGGGTAATTGCAGCGTCCCTCCTTGCCCAAACTATAGCACTTTGCTACTTACCCCGCACACTAGCCTTGAAGGAGTCCCACACAGTCTGGCCCAGTAGATTTGTCTTTAGCTTGCCAATAATCGGCAATATGTCTCTCTACTTCAATTTCAATGGTTGGTCAGTTATCCAGTATCGCGACAGCCTCCAGATCCTATCTGAGGGTGGGGTGGATGTCTGGAAGCTACACTTCATGGGGGCATGATCTGATATACCCCTAGGGAAGATGGCCACCTCTCTAACCCTCACCAGGACCCCCCCCGAAGTGTATACTAGATCAATCCTAGATGGGGAATTGAAGGTGGACGAGTGGCACGTGAAGGCCTTCACGTCTGGGTTCTGCCACCTCCAAACATCCTGCAGGTCATAAAGGGAGGCCCACCTGGACAGGAGCGAGTCCGTGCCTAGACCAGGATTAAGTCTGTTCACAGCCGGATACGGAGTCATGTTGAAGTCGCCTGCAAGCAATATATTCTCAGTATTGTAGGTGGAAAGAATCGGGACCAGGGATTTTAGCAGTGCAACAGTGGCAGGTGGGGGCACATAGATGCCCACAAGCAGCATTTCAATCCTGTTAATCACCACATGTAGGATTACATATATGCCTCCAGGGTCAAGTTTAACGTCCAGCACCTCACACGCCAAAGATCTATGAATCAACACGTTCACCCCCCTAGCATAGCATGAATGCATGGCATAATAATGTCTACCCACCCAGGACCTCTTTAGCGACATAATTTGCGCTCCCACCAAGTGGGTCTCCTGTAAGATGCACAGGTGCGGATTGTATTTTTTGAGATATGTCATGACCAGAGAGCGCTTCATTTTGTCGTTAAGGCCCCTAACATTCCACAATATTAACCTAACAGGGCCCATGGGGTGAGCGTAGAATCAATGGGTCACCAGTGCCTGGCCTCCCCTCAACCCCGGAGGCAGACCACGCCATAGACATAGAAATAGGGTCAGTAACTGATGCACTTTGAGCACCATAGACTTACAAAATAAGGCAACTTGAATGAACCCCAAAACATGCCCCCCACCTACCCCCACCCCACATGACCATGAAAAAACAGCATGGCATGCCTGGATCTCCAACCCCCAACCACCAAGGCCAATCTCCTATAGGGGCATGGAGAGAGCCAACCATCTGTGGGCCTTGCCATTCAGACCAGCAGTTCCGGCCTTGGAACTGGCAACGGCCCACAGTATCTGCTATAAATTTTATATAGGAATCCGGGTAGCAACACTTAATCCAAATGGAAAGGACAGTGCAGTTTAAGGAAAAAAAGGAAAAAGCAGAAACAACTAAACATCATATAGTCACCCGAAGGATAGTAAAACAACTTAGGATCCCCTGACATCGGCCAGGGGCTCAATTTTAAACGTTGCCTTGTCCTGTGAGCTGGTATTGACAGAACATAAAGCCTCCTGAATGGCTGCCGTGAGTCCAGCGAAGATCTAAAATGGACAGTAAACCAGTGCATTGTAGGGGGCCTGTGTTATCCTCCCAGGGGGGAGAGAAGCATGTAGTGGCACCCCAGCGGCCAACGGGAGTGGCGATTCACCTCTCCAGCTTAGATGGGGCCCGAGGGCGCTGCCCACCATCACCATCACTGAGCCCCAGTGTTAATAGTCATGGCGCCAACGAGAGCCCGGGGCCACCTCCCTCCCCGCACTAGGTGTAGGTTGCCCCAGGAGAGCTGGGCAGGGGAGGACGTGTCCCATGCAAAGGAAAATGGAATGACTCGCCAGGGCCCAGCAGCTCACAACAGGAGGTAAAAATGAATCAGAATACAGTCACAGGCTGAGTGGAGGACGATCACCGTGCCCTCGGTAGGGTGTCTATCCAGTTAGAGGCTTCTGGAGAGGTAAAGTAGCGGGTGGCCTCCCTATCCACCACCCTAAGGCGCACTGGGAATAGCATGCTGTATTTTAGGCCCTTGGTGTGCAGTTGTGCCTTCACATGGTTGAAGGATCTACGAGACGCTGGGTCTCAACGGAATAATCCGGAAACAGCATAACTTTAGTATTTTTGAAGCGTAGCTCCTCCAGTTTCCTCTATTCCTGCAAAGCCAGGTCCCTGTCTCTAAAATTCAGGAGCCTAAATATTAAGGTCCTGGGTGGGGAGCCTTGAGGGCCTCTCGCTGGCGGCATCCTATGCGCCTGCTCCACCACAAACTGGGGGGAGAATTGGGCCTGCGGGAGAAGCGAACGTAACAGGTGCTCCATGAAGGCAGTCGGGTCGTTCCCCTCCGTTCCCTCCTGCAGGCCCACCACCCGCAGATTATTCCTCCGGCTCTTGTTCTCACTGTCTTCGGCCCTGGCCTCCAAGGCCCTGACCTTCACCTGCAGGGAGCGTTTGGCCGTGCGGTGTTCACTAGTGAGGTCCCCGTCTCGCCAATCCGGCGCTCCGCCTCCCCATCCGATCCCGGATTTTGTCGATGTCACGCCGCATCAGACCTATCTCCATCTGGAGAACATCCATCTTGGCTGTGAGAGTAGCTGTGCCCTCATTGTTGGCTTGCAATAGGGTGTCGGCCGAGGCCTGGTCTGCATTGGCGGTCTGCATGGCCATGTGGCATCCCTTCATCTGCGGCTGCTTCATTTGCTGCGGTGAAGGCTTAGGCACGGTGGTGGAGTGTCTCCCGGCACCGGACTTGCCCTTTCTCATACCCAGGAGACCTCCCGCTGACCCGAATTTCGGATAGAAAAAGCAGATACCACACAAAGGGGGCGTGTCCGGACGCAGAGGACAGCAGACGTGCAGGAGAAGAGCTCCCGTTCTGCAAACTGCAATCCTTCTCCATCTGAACCCACTACAGTCTGAAGAGCTTAAAAAACCTCCCAGATCATCTCTCAGCATACTTACTCAGGTCCCGGATCTATTTTTGTGTGGATTCCACAGAGTGAGCCTGGCCGAGTCTTCTCTTCCCTCACGACCGGCGCCATCTTGGAACACATCAGGCCGTCTCTCCATTAAGTGGAATCCGCTTCTCTACAGGGCTGGTAAGCTTGCATACCCCCCTGAATAGAGTCCCCAAAGCCCCTGCTTCATCTAGAGAACAGCGCCGGGACCCGTTCGCGGCACAAACCAGGCCGCTGCCTCTGACTCCATCCCGCGGTCCCCGCCACCACCGCGGCCTACACCATCCCCAAGGACTCAGGCACCCAACCCGCATCCATCCTAGTCCCCCATCCACAATCCGCATTGCTGGACCCAGCGGGGAGATCAGCTGCCCGTCCGACGGCTCCTCCACTCACTCGGCGGGACGTCCCAAAATTTAGGCCGTGGCTTCGGCCTACTTATGGTCCTGGCGGCCATCTTGCTACACCTGACTACACCTAACAGCCATTACAACAAACTATCTACTGAACTGCTCATTGAATAAAGCAAGGACAAAGGAGATGATGGCTGCCTAAAAGTAGAAATCCCGCAGACTGAGGGATCTTACTGGCTAAAACGGAGGTACTCTAACTCTCAAAGGGGAAAAAAAGAAAAAAAAAAGAAAGGAATTTTTTTCTTTTTTTTTTTTTTTCTCCTTTTCTCTCCCAAATTATCTTAAACATTAATTAGTAACAATGGGGACGGCATCCCGCGATTCCTCCGCTACTAGGTCTCGCTCACCCCGTTCCCCCAGTGGCATAACAGAAGGACTGAGCCAACAGACCCCCGCACTTCTCAGAACTCAAGCCAACAACATGGCGCACACGCATGGCTTGTCACAGCCCACTACCACCTGCCCAGGTGACCCACCAGCATTGGGGGGGATAACCCTATCACCACAGCAACAACCCAGCTTGCAAGACCTACATTCTGTGGCAGCAGATATCAAAGAAACTCTAACAGCCGCCATCACAGGGCTCCGTCTAGATATCCAAGCAATCACGGGAAGAGTTCAGGAAGTGGAAAACGTAGTCACGCAGCACAATGTAACAATACGCCACATGCACCACACCCTGGATACCCATACTCTACAAATGAGGGATTTTAATCGCCATTTAGAAGACCTCGACAACAGAGGCAGGCGTCATAACTTACGCCTCAGGAGTCTTCAAGAAACAACCGAAGCAGACCAGTTACAAAAGACAGTTACTACTATCTTCAACAATCTGCTAGATAGACCACCCACCACCCCCATTGATATGGTACGCATCCACCGAGCTCTGAGACCTAAAGGAAGAGAAACGGACCCCCCCAGAGATGTGGTATGTTGCATAATTGATTTCCAACTGAAGGAGGAAATTTTACGGAAAGCCCGTAATAAAACACAAATTACATACAATGACTCGACCATCAATATATACCAAGACCTCTCTTACATCACATTACAGAGACGTAGAGAACTCCACCCTCTACTGGAAGAACTCCGTGCACGAGACATCCATTACAAATGGAAATTTCCCTTTTGCCTCACCGCCACCTCACAGGGCCGTACCGCACACCTCAGAATTCCGGAAGATCTAAGGCATTTTTGTGAAACCCTCAATATCCCCCTGATAGAAGTACCAGAGTGGTGCGCGGAATTCCGTCCAACTCCTCACAAGCCAGCCAAGCAAAGACAGGAACCCATGGACACATTAGAACATCGTAATAGACGGCAACGCTCAGACTCCAATGATGGACCACACCACCCCAGACCTGGTCCACCTCAGACAACCAGTCCCACCAAAGCCCCTCAACCACGCAGAGCAAGACGGGACCGTTAATAAAAAGGGTCACCTGCATACAGTAACAATGTCTCAGTCATGTTGTTCATCTTCCTCTCTTTATTTTTCCACATAGCTCCTTTGTTCTCTCACTGGCCACCTCAACCACGGGTACTTGTCAACACATCATTTTAACCAAAGCAACATCATTGTATTGCACATAATGCTCCCCACCTGGCACCGAGCGGACACTAACATCTTACTGCAGACGTGGAATCCCTATCCGCCAAAGAGATGCGGCATCACTCTTTCTCCAGTTGATCGGCTGAGGACATTGATAGCAACCAGAATAGGCCGCTACAGTGGATGGAGACATTCCTTATTAGCAACACCTGGAGACCGCCTCCAATAATACAATATAGCTTGGGCTTCACCTACTCACACCAGTTCTCCACTCATCAAGCCCCCCACTCAAGACTTAAGCCACTTACATGGCTCTGACACAGCCACCAAGCCCCTGCCTACATATTTTGCAGACAAAAGTGCCTATAATACCTAAGGAGCAATCATAGAGACTACAGCCTACGGACTCTAAATGGCAATACGACCAGCATATTCAACTGTTTTCACCTCAGTAAACAACATTGGCCTCAGTTCTGAACCAACATATTACCCTAAGGGCGAGAAACACCATCCCAGACCAACCCACTGAAGATCTGTGGTCCTATAGAACAAGACACTACTCTCCTGTGAACGGGACCCTTCCGCAAGCCTCATATTACCTATCCTCTCACCACGACACTGACCAGAGGCTCTTTCTTCAACAGTCCTCAACCAACCGCTGAGGGATAAAAGGACATCATATAATAGGTATCGTATTACTGAACTGTATACCTTCATAAAAATATGTCCCTCACCCTTGGAGCGTCTATATAAGATGTCCGGCTCTGTCAATCAGCACCAAGATCTTACAATTTTAAAATCTAGATACTGCCCAGGTGAACGATATCCCCTAGGACTGCTGTAATCACATCCTGAGTCTTTCCCTCTCTCTAAGACTTCCCAGGTGGGCATTACTAGCCCCACATACTTCTCATATGCAAACCCGTGGTACCTTCAGGGGCCTCTGTTATAGTTACAGTCACAGTTATTGCCCTCTACAGTTACGGCGACAGTGACTGCTAAATTTATAGTTAATGTTTAAAAGATGAACGCAAAAATAATTAAAAAGTTTATAACGCATTGTTTTACAACTTCTTGCAATGACTTGTGGTTACGCTTTGAATATAAAACACCTTATTCTAAATGTCTAACTTTATACCTGTCTAAGAGGTCTTTGATATTATCTCTCAGGTTATATTACGGTATTAATTTTGTTACTGATATTATCTCTCAGGTTATATTATGGTATTCATTTTGTTACAGGCTCCTATACACAGATGCCTTCATACTCTACATATACAAATATCCATACTTCCTTGAATCTCTGACCACCCTACATTTAGTTAACACAGAAGCCAAACCATGTGAATAACGGCCTCCAGCTCCAATACACACATAATATACCACTACTGTAACCTAAATACTACCCCTCATATGCCATTTACCAGACTTATAATATGCTATACTACACTATATTATATCCTCAACCGTTTGCCCCAACTACCTCCCCATACAACATCCATTGTACCCTCGAGGTCACACGGGATACACATCATATTCACACATACAATAACGTACGTCTAGTCACGCCCCCCACTAGTGACAACCACCTTAACTCACACAACTCAACGCATTTATAATAAACACGCCACTAACTCCCCCAGCGTCATCCAACGCAGGTGTTGGTATACCTCACTGTTAAGCTGGTTCTTGACAACAGCTGGTGGATATCTGTATACCTATATAGGTCCCCGATCACCCACACAGGTCATCGGATCCTCACCCGTATACCCCTCGCACCATAGAGGTAGGAATAAGCTCGAGACTTACTCTCCTTTAAGTGCATCCCGCAATCCTGACCTCTCATTCAGAGCTCGAATAAGGATGGAAATACCACGCTCCCCATATGCCCACTCCTAGGCTACTGGACACAC
>BLSH010364525.1:365136-387011 GCA_018402905.1 Glandirana rugosa | reverse complement strand
ATGGTACCCCTCAGCCTCAGAAGTCTGCTGGCGATGCAACCATGCCAGGGGATCACTGATCCACATCTGGTGGGATTGCCCTGCTATTACCTCCTATTGGGATACTGTAAAATCCACAATCAAACTTATCACCGACACTAACTTAACTTTAACACCATCATGCTGCCTACTCCACATTACCCCAGGTCCATTGAAAAGATACAAACGATCCCTTACCAGACATTTGCTTAATGCGGCAAAGATACTCATCCCAAGACACTGGAAATCAACGCATACTCCAACTCTAAAGGAATGGCTTTGTGAAACTGACTTGATCTATAATCTAGAAGAAACCGCCGCCATTGCCAATGAGACATCAGAAAAGTTTCACAGGCTTTGGACTCCTTGGACTGTGTTTCGATACTCTGATCAATACGCATCCCTACTAACGCACCAATCTTCCATCCCCCTTAACACACCAGTTAGGACTGCACAATGCACATAAGATGAACACTACCACAAAACGAGCTAGAAAAACCAAATGATATCCTACCTATCACCAAAACCTTTGACTTATTGCCTGATAGCGGCATTTTCTAATCACACTATAAAGAAAGTGAAACAGTCAGATGCTATGGAGGCCAGCGACCCCCAGGCCCCCCCCCCAAGTTCTCGACACAGCAAGTACCCGACAGGGGTGTCGATAACAGACTCAGAACACTCCCTTCAACCCTGCACAATGAACCCTTACATAACACCGGAATTAAGTTAGGCCTCTGGCCTCCTGACCCAAGATCTAAACCCATCAAAATAACCCCTTTATAAATACATACTTCTGTACTCTGAACTGCAACCACTTTTCTGGAATCACCTTGTTCTTTACAGACTGAATTTTATTTGTTTGAACTTTATGCAAACCTTGTATCAACAACTATACATGTAACACTGTTAAATAACATGACTATGTTCTGTAAAAAACGTTTATTTTCCCTCTCTCAATAAAAGATTATTGAAAAAAAAGAAAAAGCAGATACCGGTCAGAGCCTCTCTCAGGCACGTCCGCTCAGGTCGCCAGCTTGACCATGCCCCGAGAGCAATCATTCTAGTGCTAGACCTCCTCTGTAACTCTAAACAGGTGACCTGTAAAAATGTTTTTTTTTCTAATAAGAAAATTGTATTTATTTTCAAGAAAAAATAGTCATATGACATCCAATATAACATAGATCGTAGAGATCACATGACTCTGGGGGGACACTCTAGAACATAGCGACTCGAGCACTGTAGGGGCCTTAGTATATCCTTCTCTACGGACCGGATGATCTAGGAAGTGTTTCAGTTGAAGATTATTGCAGTGAGCGGGCATGTTTTGTCTGAAACCCCTTGTGTTTTACATGCTTTATCAAATGCCTGGAGGGTCACCCTAATCAGGCGATGAGAATAAAGATTGACCGGAATGTATTCTTTGGGTATCCATGGCATGTCACTTAGCTCTTTCTTCGAGATGGAGTGCTCCAAGTGGACCCAACCATTACATTGCGTATGAACTTTCCAGTCTACCACCCGGGCTAAGTGTGTCCCCCAAAAAAGAAAACTAGTTTTCCCCAACTAATTCATGCTGCTTTGCTGCGCCATAGAAAGGATCTACATATTCTCTTATAGCTTGCAAAGAAAGAGAGCTGTAGGCTTATGGGTAAAGCTTGCATCTTATAAAGTAAACGTGGCAAGATCGTCAGCTTAAGAATGGAATTTCTCCCAAACCAGGAGATATGAGGTACGTCCCAGGATTGAAGATCCCATTGTATGTTCTGCAATTCCACTGAAAAGTTTCTACTGAATAATTCTGTGAGCACCCTAGGTATTTGTATGTCCAGGTATGTTATGGATTCTAAATACCACTTAAATGGAAAGTTAGCATTGCATTGTGTTACTATATTGGATGGAAGGGACACATTCAGGGCAAACGACTTAAAATGGTTGATTTTTAAGTTGGATATTTGGTTGAATTTCTTAAGTGTTTGCAATAGGTTAGGCAGAGTTGTCAGTGGAGAGGAGAGAAAGAGCAACACATCGTCCGCAAAGGCTGTGGTTTTATACTCGCATCAATGGATATTTATGGCTTTTATGTCGGGGTTATCCCTGATGCATCGGAGTAGCGGTTCCAGCGTGAGTATGTATAGTATTGGGGATAATGGGCACCCCTGTCTCGTTCCATTGCGTATGGGAAAGGTGTTCGACAGGTGGCCGTTGACCCTGACTCTGGCTGTCGAATTGGAGTATAAGGAGAGAATGAGTGCCCACATTCACGTACCGAGGCCCAAAGCTCTCAAAACCGCTGCCATATAGTCACAGGCCACCCTGTTGAAATGCCTTCTCTGCATCCATAGAAAGAAAGAAACCCTCTTGTTTTTCTGATGTGAACCAGTGATGAATGTGTAAGACTTTAATCGTGTTGTCCATGGCTTCTCTTCCAGGGACAAAGCCCACTTAATCCAGGTTTACCCAGGCCAGTGAATGAGCTGCTAGTTGTGTGGCTAAGATTTTTGAAAAGAGCTTCACATCGACATTAAGTTGCGAGATCGGACAATAATTTGCTACTTTGGTTGGGTCTTTACTATCTTTATGGATGACTGATATGTAAGCCTCTAACAGGTTGGTTGATGTGCTGTGTGTGGAAAGAAGCGTATTAAAGGCTGAAACACTGGGCCCAGTAGATCGGCAAAGCTCTGATAGTATTGTGCTGGTAGGCCATCAGGGCCATCATTTGCTGGGTTTAGTGACCTTCAATGCTGCCTCCCATTCTTCAGCTGATAAAGGGGCTTCTAGAATTTTGGCATCCGCCTTTGAGAGGGCTTTGGGGCTATACTGACTCAAAAAGTCCTCAATGAGTTTCTCACACGATTCTGGCATTACGTGCGTTGATGCATTAGAATTAAGATCATAAAGTTTACTGTAAAATTCTTGGAAGCGAGTCGCAATAGCCTCATTTTTGCTATACATCTGCCCTGTGTTATCTCATATGTGAGGGACTGTACAGGTGAGTTTACGTCTCTGTGTGGCCCTAGCTAATAGCCTACCTGGTTTATTGCTGTGTTCGTAGAATTTTTTTGGGATAGTACCTGTCTTTCCCTTGCTTTTTAAAAAATTCATCCCGTAGGGGACCTCTGGTCTCTGTCAGCTCTTTTTCTACTCCAACTGCCTGTGAGTCTTTATGTTGGGATTCTAGTTTTCTTATTTTCTCTGCTAGTTCTCTAATTAAAGCCTGGCTCACCTTCTTTCTTTGTGCGGCCATAGAAAGCAAGAGACCTCTTACAACACATTTATGTGCCTCCCATTGTGTGATATGAGACACGTTGGGTGTGTCATTGATGCAAAAATAATCCCTTATTACTGTTGTGAGCATGGCTAGATAGCCCAGATCTGTCAAAAGGGAAGCATCCATTTTCCAGATCTTAGTTGACATCTTAGTTTCAGGGAATTTAAGTGACATTGTGATCGGGCTGTGGTCAGATAGGATTGCA
The DNA here is from genome assembly GCA_018402905.1 of Glandirana rugosa. Taxonomy (NCBI): domain Eukaryota; kingdom Metazoa; phylum Chordata; class Amphibia; order Anura; family Ranidae; genus Glandirana; species Glandirana rugosa. Next base: position 383,514 of record BLSH010364525.1, on the reverse strand, counting down.
TTCTCTTTGGTGAAGGAAGGACAAGTCAGTTTGTTTGATGAATAAATAGTCCAGACTCGAATGGCAGTTGTGTGGAGGGGAAAAGAAAGTAAAATCTCTCCCTTGGGGGTTTAGCATTCTCCAGGAGTCGTGTAGGGCCAAGTAGGCCAGCTGGAGCTTAGTCTGTTTGAGAGCAGAGAAAGGGATCGAGGACATACCCGACTAAGTATCCATGAGTGGGTTTAAAGGTATGTTCAGGTCACCTCCAAAGATTAAGAGGCCCTCCCGAAAGTTAGTTAATTGCAGGAGAACCTCCCTCAGGAAGGGGATCTTGTTTGGTGTTCGGGCAGTACACATTGGCTAGAGTCACTGGTCTATTCTGCCAAGTGCCTTTTCAAGAAGATGAACCTGCGGTTCAGATCCTGCAATTGGTCAGCAAGGTGAAATGTACATGATTTAGAGATGATAATGGAGACCCCTTTTGTTTTAGAGTCAACGTTAGCCGCATGGTATGCTGTGGGATAATGTCTGTTAGTTAATCGAAGTATTGAGGCCATTTTAAATGTGTCTCTTGTAGGAAGAGTATTTGTGCTTCATGGTGATTGGCTTCAGCAAGATCACTGCTGAGTTTTTCAGGGATATTGAGTCCTCTAGCATTTAGAAAATAGATTTTGAGAGTAATGGGCGATTAATGTTTCATTATAAATGGTCTGTCCCTGATCCCTCGCGACTGTATGCGGATGGAGATTTTGAGTAGGAGGTGGTTGTGGGAAGTGAGGGAGGAAAAAGACGGGAGGGAGGGTTGGAGAAGAGGGAATGAGAGGAAGAAATAAGTGGTGTGTTGTCTGTTCTAAAGTCTTCTACGTTATTTCCCATAATGGGAAAAGTGAACTTGTTCCTCTGTTATACATATATTCCCAAAGGAGCTTGAATCAGACGTCAAGGAAGAAGAAAGGGAGAACACTACTACCGGAGGTGGCTGTGGAACCTGCTAGCACACCTAGTTGGAAAATACATGTTAGAGATTGAGGAGGGTAGCCGGGTGGATCCAAGGGGTAACCTGCCTCCTTGGGATGGAGAAGTAATCTAACTTGGAAGCAATCTGGGCACCCCAGGCCTCCTCCAGCCTCCTAAGTCTTACACTCTTATGATGGGATAAATCTTGGAATTATTATATAAGGGAGTCTGAGCCACCCCACTCCTCAACAAGATGGGATGATTCCACCCAGACCCCCCATTTCAACATCACAGAAATGTCAGGTTAAGCTAGAAAGTTCCTGTTAGTCATATATATCTTAAGGAGCCTCGTTTGCAAAACATGCTCTTAAGCCCGAGTACTGCCCTCCCTCCCCAGATCGCCCCGCTTGAAAGGGGATGATCTAGTGAATGGGAGATTGTTGCCCCAACCCCGTGGAGACTTGGCTCCAATTACAGAATATACTTTGTCCCCTACCCCCTGGGGGGGTCTATCGTCAACTGCAAGGGAACAAGCTTTAAACATATCAACCATATTTATAATTTAAAAAATTGAACCCTATTGGGTTCCCCAACAGTATAGTTCCCTGCTCTTGGTGCCTCGCCCAATATGCACCCACTAATATTACACCATGTGTCTGATCCCCAAACGAGTGAGGACAGCACCTGGGGCAAGGAGGCATGTCCCCTGATGCGCCACCACCACCACAGCATGGCAGAGGCGTAAGGACAGCGGACATATTAATAGACGTAGATATAACCAATTTCAGTGAATCTGAAGATTCATCTTAATATAGGAATAGACCCTCCTCCATAGTCCAGTGAACTTATCTACTTTACGAACAAAAACAGAATAAAAGAACCATACTCAGTGAGTAAAGTGGGGTGTCAGTAAAGTAGGGTGGTCCTAGTAGGGTCAAAAGGCTCCTGCTTCTCAAAAGGTTTTGAGATTGGTCAAACGCTAACTGGTTGTGGCACCTGAGGTACAATATCTACTTACTCTCACCCCATCAACTGTTCAATGCCATGCTCTCGCTCATTCTACTTTCCGGTAAAGAGAGTAGGTATAATGTGTCCCCAAAATGATCTTCAGGCAATTTGCAGCTAAACATGTGGCATTGTTCCCCTGCCCATGGAATCCCAATGGGTGCTTTCCATGATGGAGTCTTCCTTTGTGATAACTCTAAGTCCTGCAGGTGGGGCAGAGAAAAATGGGGTATTGCTAGATTCTACCTGTTGAGAGCAATGATCTTCCTATTGACCCCCAGCTTGAGGTGTGCGTATTTGTAGCATCCAAGGAAAATGTGTTTGCCTGGTATTTTCTACAGGTTAAATAGAGCTGAAACCCCTGGATGAGTATTGATAGATGTTGAACTGGATAGAGTAATGGTCAGAAGCAATGCTGTTCGTTTTTAGTACCAACACGGGCTTTCCCAAAATGTTCTTGCTTCCTCGGGTCATTTAGGAAGGGGCATATCCCTAGTCTTACCATTCCCAATATACAGTTACCTGCAGTATGTAAGCCAGGGATGACTTCACTGCCTATCATAGGCATGACTTACCACAAAAGTATGGCAGAGTCCCTTCAGTGCAATGCGATGGTCTTTGGGGGGTAGTGTAGCTGGTTCAATAGCTATGATCAGGCCCAGTGATCCGTCTTGCGTCTCACCGAGGAGGAAAATAGTCTTGGGCCTTTGTTGGTTTCCACATCTCTGTGAAATTTGTGAGGTGAAGTGGATGAGGTACAGCGACGTCTGTGTAGTTTCCTCTGTTTACGTGGCGAGTCGTCTGTTGGAATCGGGATCCAGGGCTCAGCCTGTAGAAAGGCGCTGTACCATTCAGGGACCACCACCCTGGGGATCTCCAGGATATCACAGAAGTGTTGCAGAACCGCAGGTGTTCTCAAAGCTGCTGTGTGATTCCCCACTGTTGCTTGCAGGCAGAATGGATATTTCCATTTATACGCAATGCGTCTGTCTCAAAGTACTTTAAGCAGGGGACTTAGCTCTCTTCTGTGTTGTACAGAAATAGAGGAGAGGTCCTGGAACAATTGTATGCGAGCCCCTTCATGCATCATGTGGCCTTGATTGTGGGCAGCTCTCAGAATATCCTCCTTCTGTGTGAAGCTCACCAAGAAGCACACTATATATCTGGGAGGATCATTCTCCCTACTTCTGGGTCTTAAAGCTCGGAGGCATCTTTCCATTTCAACAGGTGCATCCAGGAGTCTGACTAGTACTGTATTGAATATGGCCCACACCGCTGCTTGTGTGAGGGCTCTCCACTGATTCTGCGACCCCCCCCCCTTACCTGAATGTTGCATCTCCTGCCCCTATTGTCCAGGACCTCTAAATGATGTTGCATCTCTATTAAATGTGGGGCATGGGTGTCGCTGGTTTCCTGGACTTGCTGGATTGCGGTGTCATGTGTCATGGTCGCCCTCTCCACGATCTCCAGGAAGGATGCCACTGCCCTCAGATCCATTTTTAGATCAGAGATAGCTGTGGACAGAGTGTTTTTAATGTCCAGGGCTACTAGTTGAAGATCCGCTAGGCTGAGGAATGGGGCTGGCTGTGGTGCATTCATACCTGCATTAGCGGTGGTGTTATAATCCCCTGGGCTGGCTCGTGTGGACATACTACAGTCCGCAGCTTGAGATGAGGCCTGTGACGCAACCTGAGGCTGCAGCTGCTGCATTCGAAACATCAACGGTATTGTTCTGCTCAGTTGGGTGGAGGGGTCCTCGGGTGATCTAGTGACCAAGGCATAATTTTTTTTCCCGACAGGAACTGTACTTTCTCCTGCTGATATGAGGCTAAATGGAGGCGAAGGGTGACAGAGCTTTCTCACACTGCTGCCATCTCGCTTCAGTGTCAGACCATGCCCCCCCCATAATATTTTTTTAAAGCATTGGAGATTTTCAAGTACCTTAGTTAGTCTAATTTTAAAGTGTGACATGCTAGGTATCTATTTATTAGGCGCAACATCATTTTTCATATTTTACAAAAAATTGGGTTATATATTGTGTTTTTTTTTTTTAATTCATTATAGTGTATTTTTTCCTACAAAAATGTTTTTGATAAAATATTGTGTGACATAAAAATTGCAACAATCGCCATTTTATTCCCTAGGGTCTCTGCTAAGATATATATATCTTGGGTGTTATAAGTAATTTTCTAGAAAAAAATACTGATTTAAACTTGTAAACAAAAAGTGCCAGAAAAGGCATGGTCTTCAAGACAAGTACAGACAAAAATCCCGTTGATGTTCCAGAAATGCACTCAACTCCTAATTTCATGTTGAGGGCTGAAAACACATATCTTTTTCTGGACTGAAATCTTAAGAAATAGTGTCTGTTCTGCACTATTTCAGGTTTTAAACTACTGTACCCCCCATTCTCATCTCCTCAACATATAATAAATTGTCCATGATAAGGACTGGAGGGACCCTTTGAGGTAACACAGGAAGTGTGCACAAGACACGACAGCTCTGAATTTTTGGCAGGATCAACAGTTTTTTTGCACTTACCCCACAGATATAAAATAACACTTTAAATTGTACAGAATACAAAGGAGTAAATAACAGAAGTTCATTGTCAAGATTTACATACACCCAGACATTTTCCTTTATCAAACCCATACCTGTCAATTTTTACAATGTTTAAATAAACTAGTATAAACACTTAAATGTGTCTGTAGTTCAGCCCTTTGTAATACCCTTTACAGCAGCACTAAAGCCTCGTACACACGGGACGACGATTGTATATACGATCGTCGCAAATCGTATGTTGGCTGTTGTATCTAGCATACTGACTGCACTATACGATCGTACGACCACAGAAGAACGTTCAGGTGCATGTAATTAGCATCCAGCCGTTCCTGACTTCTGAGCATGCATGTTTTGCACAATACAAATTGTTCTAACCAACTGCTCTGTACACATGATACAACGGTCGTATGAGAGCTTGTTGGTACGACCAAATTTTCTAGTCTGCTCATGCAACTCCCCTTGTACGACCGTCGTATGTTCGGCTGTTCAAATCGCGCATACGAACGATCGATTACATATACGACGGTCGTAAGTACGACCTGTTGTATACAACCGTCGAACCGTGTGTACGAGGCTTAAGAGTGGAAGAGGGAGGAGCAGTACTAGTGGGAAACCTGGCTTCTTGCATTTAGGACTGGATAAACCAAACTACCAGTCTTTTGGGAGGTAAAACAGATCAAATATATGTATTTAATCTGGTTCTTACCTGTTTATCTAGATTCAACATTAAGGGTATTTACTGTATACTATCTACCCACAGTGATTGCTGGTTTACTGTAAGGATTGTTTACATCCTAGCTCCTGTAACTGGGTATTCTGTAATCTTGACGGTAGCACTGTTAATTACATTGGCATGCCCTTTAGTAAACATTGTTTATCTGTTTTCATCTGTCTGCCCTGACCTTTGCCTCTTTATGAATTACGATCTTGTCTGTTAAATAGGTTCTCCCCCACATTGCTTGTGAGCTGCCACCTTAGAGGCAAAACCAAGGCCATAACTTTGTTGGACGACCATTGCATCGTGTGTACGGGTATTTAGACTTTTAATGGCTGTGTGTTGAGTTATTTTGAGGGGATAGCAAAATTACACTGTTATACAAGCTGTACACTCACTACTTTACATTGTAGCAAAGTGTCATTTCTTCAGTGTTGTCACATGAAAAGATATAGTAAAATATTTACAAAAATGTGAGGGGTGTACTCACTTTTGTGAGATACTGTGTGTGTGTGTATGTGTATATATATATATATATATATATATAAAAAATTATATCACACACACATAATATATAAGTCACACGAGCGGCATGTAAACGAATAGTTTCAGAAAAAAAAATAGTAGAAAATTTAGAAACTGGAATACAAATGCAACGTTCTGAAATTAGGTAGCTATACTAGAGAAGGAGAGAAAAATTGTTACAGTAACATTAACAATTGCCCTTGTGTTGGATAGGGTATTCATTAATCTCCCATATGTCTCAATAGGTGGAAAATCAAAATACTGTAAGTGCATTATGGGTTTAGCTGGGCAAATAGACTTGACTAGGGTAGCTCAGAGGTAGCCATCCTACTACCACATAGGCCCTCTAACTTCACCCCCCTTTTCCCATTAAAATACGTGACACAAGGTGGCGTTAAATGGTCGTCCGGCCTTTTATTAAGCAACATAAGTAATAAATAACAATTTGGTAACAGTAACATAAACCAAAGCTAGATGTCCCCAGCTGCAAAACACAGAGTCGGGACATTAACACTTGCCCCACAGACCTTACAGGTCTACCACTACCTGGTCCCTCTGATTGGACCACTCAACCAGAGGACACCATACCAACGATGGCCCCCCACTTGTATCCCACCAACAGATTTTTAACCCCATCCAAGGGGTCCCAACAGCCACCGCATCACAAGTGTAATGACTTACACTTGTGCACCCCTCCAAACCTGAATGGCACGCTGCACACCATCTTCCAAGCCTAAAGCCCAAAGATCGGTACCAACCACGTTCAGATGCACGCCATCTCCATGCAGGTAGCACCAAGTTTCTTGTTACAGCTCAAAATGTCAAACCACTAGGCCCCCATTCCTGACACAGAAATGCCCCACCGCTTTATTAACCTTGTTGTGGGCATTATTTAATCCTTCCACAGACCGTGCTGCCCAAGATGTGCGGGCAACAATGTCCGACCACACTAGTAACATGGACTGGAAAGACAGACAGAGCCTCAAAAAATCATATTTGATATCCCAAATAAGTTCCAGCATAGTACGCAGGCCCAAATTGCCCCCTGCCCAGGTGCAGTACCAGCACATCCGGGGGGGGGGTGGTCTAGCCTGGCAAAACAGTGAACTTTGGGTAATGACTGGCTCCAGAGTATGCCCAGCACACCTATCCTCCTAACAATGCCAACCTCCCTGGACAGCCCCAACTGCCTGCTGTTTGGACGGACATCAGCCCTCCTTGCCTCCCAGAACACATACGAATGCTCCAAAATCCAGATGAGGCATCCTGGGCGACCTAAAATGAAAATACAAGGAACCATGCAGCAGACACACCCAAACACACATACAACACTAACAAAAGAGAAAGAAACAGAACAACAACCAGAGCTCAGAGCAGATGAAGACGTACATATAACTTGTACCTATCCGACTCCCACCTGCCCATACGTTTTAATACTCCAGCATCCATCCCCCAATGTGATGCCTCGGTGGCTGCACCAATGCGAAATGAATGGGAAGAAAAGTCCTTCAGATTAAAACCAGATGCTAGGATGCATTTGCGAAAGACAACAACGAGTTGGAATTTGGACAGCAAAGAACCATCCCTATGCAGCAGCAATGGGCCATCCCCCTGCAGCCATACGCTTACAAATTACTCCACCCCCATGACCGAGCATGAACTCGGGCAATTTCCCGAAATAAGATGCCACACATCACCCTACCTCCTTGGTCCGTCTTGGACCGACGCATCACAAGCTGAACCGAATCATCCCTGCAAGCCGTGTCTTCTGCAATCAAGCCCCCCGGCCATCGTCTTGGAAGGACTCACAAATTCACTGATTCTTAGAGCCAAAAAAGCTGCCCAGAACAAGAGAAGCTCATAAGTAGATGAACATAGACCAGGCAACTGACCCAGAACTGAACGTAACACAGAATAGGAGACTGGCCTTCGCATGTCTCTAACCCGGCGGGCCTGTCGGTAACCCTTAAGCGCTTGATGGACCGCAAAATCTTTTGTAAAATCAGAAACTCCCCCCCAATTTAAACAAAAAGGCGAGACATGCCAACTTGCACCCCACCTCTGATGCCGAAATACCCTCTACAAAGTTGCGAAATCCATGTCCCTGCTCCCCCACTCTTACCTCCTGCAGCAGGATAAAACATTCTTGCCATACCTTTGAATACCCCGCCCATTTTGTAGCAGCCAACGAATTGCGAATTGGTCCAGGGCAACTCCGGCACAATCCCCCACATGCGCCGGGGACAAGGAACACCATGTTCCGCTTCCGGTGCCAACACGCGAAACTCGTCCCACTGAAAGCGATATAAAGACTCTGCTAGTTTGTTAGGTGATCCCTGGATATGGACAGCATGAACAAAGGCATTCAAATGCAAGCAAAGCAGAAAGTGCAAATTAATTAAACATCGTCCCAAAAAGTAAATACCAATGGGTTGTGCAAAATAGCAACATATCAAATGCAAAGACAATTGTTACTAAAAGTGACTTGTGCAAAGAAGGTTGTCACTAAAAGTGACTTGTGCAAACATGTATCATATAAACCATATAGAAATAAATCAAATCACATAAGTCCATTCAAGTAAAAAACCATCATTTGTGAAAAATTAAAAACGGGTGGTAAAAATGTGGCCAAACAGTTTATAGGTGCAACATGTATCATGTAAACCATATGGAAATAAATCAAATCACATATGTCCATTCAAGTAAAAAAACATCATTTGTGTAAAATAGAAAAATTGAAAATGGGTGGTAAAAATGTGGCCAAACAGTTAATAGGTGCAAACATGCTATGTTCCTGGTAGTGCAGTACAAGTTCCACAGGATGACAGAAATAAAATAGCCTCCACCTTCACCATATTCACAGCCAAAAGGAGTCGATCTCCATTACAGAGATCAAATGCACTTTTTAAATGTTTCCAGGAATGTCATCCACAGCAAAGCCAGGAAAGGAGATTGGTCATCCAGCCACCAGCTTTCCAGATGGGTATGGGAAACAAATGAGGAGGACTCCGATGGTGAAATACGTCTTATCCGTTTACTGAATAAAAAAACTGAAACAAGGTTCCAATAAAAACCAAGGAAGCAGGGACACAAATGCAATCCACCTGCATTCCAAAGAGCGGACGTGATGTAACCGGATACTGGCCTATCCTGACGCAGCGTTTCGTCAGCTGTGTGCTGACAACATCAGGGGTCACGTGATCAATCACATCACTTCCTAGTGTATATATAACAGAGTCCACTCTAATGGACAACCAATCTGGTTTAATCGTCAGTGATGGAAGTTGAAATCAACCAAAGGTGACTGTGCAAATGTCAATGGACATAATAGCCACTCGGTGGAAGTAAGGAAAATTACATCACCCTGTCTAATCCACCAATCACGTAAGTAAAACTCCCACCCATCTCCTTGGTACATTAACTGTAAGCTGTCTGGTTCCCCTTCCACCCTGTCATGCCAGCCATATGCTTCATTTGTTCCTCCTAGCTCCGAGCCTTCCTGTTGACTTTGCAAGGGAAGTTTCCCCAAAGCTTAGTGAATGAGGTGAAGCTCTGCTATCTTCCATCATCCAATCATGAGTAACCAAAAATGTTTTTTTTCTTGCATGTGGTTGGGTAGTCTTTGAATAGTAAAATTTCACTACATTCATTAAGCACTGCAGAAAATTCAATTTCAGGGTGTGACTTCCCTTGGAAAGTAATCAGCCTAGGTAATAAGCCAGGTTTCTAGCACCAACTAGCAAGAAGGATATGCTCAGCAATGGCCGATACAAGCATGATACCTTACTTTTAAAGTCATGCAATTTTAATGCATCAGAAATACTCAAGATGCCGTTTTGTATTTATTCACACCCAAGCTGAGGTGATAGCTACAAATTATATTTTGGTTGTTCACATAAGGTGATGATAAATGGAAAGAACTAAAGTTTTGCTTTCAGGCACTACTAGGCAAGGTCAAGGATGCATTAAAGTTACTGTCTTGAAAAAAATACAAGAGCTTCCATAGTTGTCTTTACCCTAAAAAGCTAGCCACATATTCTACTTACTCATAGGAGTCAGGATGGCAAACTGCAGGCCGCACAGTGGTGTAGTGTGTAGAACTTTTGTCTAGCAGTAAAAGGGTCGTTGGTTCGAATCCCAACCATGACACTAACTGCCTGGGTTTCCTCTGGGTACTCCGGTTTCCTCCCAAACTCTAAAGACATGCTGGTAGATTAATTGGATCCTGTCTAAATTGGCCCTAGTATGTGTAGATATGAATGTGAGTTAGGGACCTTAGATTGCAAGCTCCTTGAGGGTAGGGACTGATGTGAATGTAAAATGTATATGTAAAGCTCTATATAAGTACCTGAAATACATAAATAAACATTTAGCTGGCATTTCAGTAAGTGAGGTTAGCAGTGGCAGCTTCCATGTTTGTCTCGGGACAAGACTACTTTAAGGGACTACTCACACTGTGATTACAGATGTGTATCCACATAGAAGATAAATGTGAGGTTAAGGGTCCTTTCACATATACGGACCATTCATTAGTTCATCAGTTCCGTCACATCAAAACGGATGAAGTATTCATCCGTTTTTTATCAGTTTTTCGTCCGTTTTTTCATCCGTTTTTTTCATCTGTGGTCATCAGTTTTTCATCAGTTTTTTTTACATCCACTACCAATGCAAAAACGGATGAAAAACGGACCGTTCGTCCATTTAAATCTGTTTTTCGTCCGATCCGTTTTTTTGACGGATGAAAAATGGGACTTTCATCCATTCAAAAAAACGGATGTTGATGAAAGCGGATGAAAACGGATGCAAATGAATGATCATCAGTTGTCATCCGTTTTTCCATAGGAATGCATTGATGTCCGTCAACGGATGGATGAAAAACGGACAAACGGTCCGTATGTGTGGAAGGGGCCTTAGAGGATCAACATTTAAAGTTCCTGTGTTTGCTACCTTCACCCATGCAAACATCTTCAAAATCCTCAGATGCTGTGAAAGTGTTCAGAGGTGCTGAAAATTAGGGTGATGTACCCCTACCCTGGGAATTTTTCAACAACCGTGTGAGCAGGGTGAAAGGCCTGCCCAAGAGCCAATGAATGTTTGTCAAGGAACAGCTGCCTATATGTTGTGTTTGCCCATGAACTGTGTTTTCCAATCTGAATTTTTTGAAAAAGAGTTGATTAAGGCCCAAGTTCAACATACCCTCCTGTGTAAGTTCTTTAAAATTATTTTGATTTCTCATAGAATATCAATGAATAGCAAAGTGTACATTAACCTTTAGCACAATGTCCTAGTTTTCAGTGTGTTAAAGCATCCTGAAAAGTTATATGCAGTTGCATAGGAACAGAGGTAAGAGTAGGCCTGTGTTTTCTTTGCAGAGTTATCTGAATGTTGCTACTGCTTCCCCTTAGCCATCACTGGATGAGAGTGATACCAATAGACGACAGATCTTAGCCTCTGTAGTGTATACCTTGGCTATGTGTCATTGTATTCCTTCAAAACAGTGGACAGATCTGGCACTCCAGTAGAGTACAGTTGAGCATTAGGAACCTGTGATATTGCCATAGCTCCCAACTGTCCCTGATTTTGAGGGACTGCCCCTCATTCAGAACAAAACTGCTGCATTTGTAAATTCCAAAGGCCAATATAAAGCAGTAGTGGTAAAAAACACTTGTGGGTTTAACCAGTCATTTTTTTGTACAATTCTCCTTTAAGAGGGTGTGGCAGTGGGTGTGTCCTATGCCTACATACTTTTGCTAATAGGTGTCCCTCATTCCTATCTCAGAAAGTTGGGAGGTATGGTATTGCTTATGGGAAGGGATACCTCACAAGTAGAGTTGAGTGAACCCGAACTGTAAAGTTTGGGTCCGTACCGAACTTTTGGGTGTCTAGAACCGGGACCCGAACCCGGACTTTTCAAAAAAAAGTCCGGGTTCGGGTCCGGGGGTTCTGGTAATTTAATAAAAATTTTGAAAATTGCTGTAAAAAAGTCCTGGAAAGTCCTAGAGGTCTGCAAAAGGAAGGAAAATGGGGGTAAGGGTCGGATAAGTGCCCTACAAAGAAATGGGGATAGGGAAATAACTTAAAATAATAAAAAAAAAATCACATAAAAAAATCAAAAATAGGGGGCGTGGCCGGCCAGCGGTGAAGACGGACGTGATTCACTGAGCTCCGCTCTCTCCACGCCGATTAAAGCCACAAAATAGCAGGCACAAGGGGAAAAAAGCGACTGACGACATCCCCAAGACTCAGCAGGCACCCGTGATATGTCTAAGCGACGAAAGGAGAATCGTCCGCTCCAGCGGCTCACAGATTTCTTCCCGGCGGCCTCAAATGGAGGTAAGAAAGATGGCGCCGATTCCCAGGGAAACCTTCGTTCGCCGCAACAGCCGTTCGTTCCGCGCAACGAACCACATGGCCAGCAAGCGGAGATGGACAAGATGTCCCCTCCTCCTTCTCCTACCACCAGAAGCCCTACTAAAACCAAGAAATCGAGGGAGGAAGACATTGACTCCCCTGAGATTGGACACCCACCACCACAAGCAGTAAGGCAGCTCAGACACTCAGGCCCCTCCATAGAGTCATTCCCGGCCAAAGACCAGGCCATAACCGAGGCCACCATGAAAAATATGCTGCTCTCACTGAGAACCACTTTATTCACAGACTTTCATGAGATGATGGCCCCTCTACAAGAAAAGGCCCAGGAACATGAAAATAGATTATCTCATATAGAAACCAAAATGGCCGACCTGTACATTGCCCACAACGACCTGATAGATGCTTTTGCTGACCAGGAGTCAGAAGTCCTACGCCTACAAAACAAAATCGCAGACCTCGAGGATCGCTCGAGGAGGAATAATATCAAGTTTAGAGGTATTCCTGAGACCATTCCTCCCAGCGAACTGACTAATTATGTACAGCGCCTCATGAAAGCCCTTGTGCCCACCCTGTCAGACATAGAACTCTGCGTGGACAGAGCACATCGCATTCCCAAACCGAAGTTCCTGCCGGACACTGCACCCAGAGATACACTGGCGCGCATACACTACTACCACGCAAAAGAGAGAGTTATGGCAGCAGCTAAAAATAACCCAGTGGTTCCCGACGAATTTATCAATGTATCCCTATATACGGACATCTCCCAACAAACCGCCACAAATAGGAAGAAGCTGGCCCCGTTAACTAAGATACTTCGGAACCACTCCATAATCTACAAATGGGGATTTCCCACAAAACTCCTGGTCACTTGGAATGGGAAACTGGTTCCGATGTACAGCCTGGAGAAAGGAATACAACTCCTCAAGCAGTGGAAATTACTCCCCCCAGACGCACAACCTCCGAACCCAAACCACCTTGATCGTCTCCCAACGGAATGGTCCTAAGATAAGTCTGGAAATACATAACTAAACGGATCCCTTGTGTCACTGACTTACCGCAACATAAAACGGCGTGTGAGAAGATCTGATTGATGGCCCCTACCTTGACACATACCCAATCTGGCATTCATTGCCCAATCCAACCTGACAACTTCCCCCAAACTAGACAGCAGCATTGTTGCTGCCCATTTGCCTGCCATTGCCAGGCTTTTTTTATGATGTTCTATGTTCTCCTTATGGTTGCTCTACTGTATTGTTTTTTCTCTTTTGTCTTCCCCTCCTCCTCCCCTCCACCGTTCGGAACCGGGTCAGCCCTCTGGTATATCGCAACAGCCGCACCTCAGGAAGATGCCTTCCCATGTGATCCTGTGGACCCCAACCCTTGGACAACACCTCCAGGTATGCTACATTTCCCCATGTATACATGGATGTTAAAGTTCCCGCAAGCTACAGCATCAAAGGCACCGACATTCAAATAAAATGCCATTGAAAATTATGTCTCTGAACACCAAGGGCCTTAATAGCCCGTACAAAAGATCAGCACTGATCAAGGAGGCTAACAAGCTCAAAGCCCAGATCATGTTCATCCAAGAATCACATTTTGCGGCCAGCAAATGCCCCCGGGTTAACTTTAAACATTTCCCTCACCTCTTTATGGCAAATGGTCCGAAAAAGGCATGTGGAGTTTTCATTGCTATCCATGACTCAGTAAAATTTAGCCATATTTGCACGATCCCAGATCCAGCTGGGAGGTACTTAATCCTTATCTGCGAGCTAAATGGAATGCCTTTTACCCTAGTGAACCTTTATGCCCCAAATGTGAACCAGCACAAGTTTTTAGGACCCCTGTTGAAACTTATCAAAGACAACCTGCAAGGCACCCCGATTATTGGGGGAGACTTTAATACAGTTGCCCAACCTGCCTTGGATTCCACCACTGTAAACAGGAGACCCACTCAATCCATTGTTCCCCTTCTTCAGGAATATGAACTGTATGATGTGTGGCGCTGTCTCCACGGGTCTGAAAGGGACTATACCTTTCTCTCTGCAGTGCATGCTTCATACTCTAGGATAGATTTTTTTCTACTCACTAAATACGCTTTGCAAAATGTTCTAAATGCAGATATCGGAACCATTTCTTGGTCTGATCATGCCCCAATTACAGTGGAATTTGAAGACTCTCTGAGCCGTACCCCTCCGCCGTTGTGGAGACTCGACTCCAAACTCCTAGCAGACAAGAAATGGTCCCGACTTATCCAACAGGAACATTGTGAATTTTTTCTGCATAATGATGTACCAGATATGAATAGATGTACACTCTGGAATGCCTATAAGGCATATATGAGAGGACTGCTGATAAAGTTCTCCTCAACCATCAGGAGACAGAGGAGGAAGCAGGTAGATGAGGCTTTACAGAATATCACTAGGAAAGAGGATATTAACAAAAACAATCCATCCCCATGTCTCACCCAGGAAATTCAGCAAGAACGTGAAAAACTGCGTTTGCTCCTTATGACCAAACACGAAACCCACTTTAGATATCTCAAAGCCAGCAGCTATAGCCTACATAACAAAGCGGGAACGTGGCTAGCAAGAAGGGTCAAACAACAGCAACTCAAGAAAAAAATCCATGCCCTTTCACATCCCATTTCTAATAAAACGCTGATCAACCCCAAGGATATAGCTGATGGCTTTGCAGACTACTATCAGTCCTTATACGACCTCGCTGAGGACAATTCTACACCACAGCCCTCTGTAGAGTCTATAAAAGACTTTTTATCGGAAGTCAAGCTTCCCTGTTTGAGCTCTAACCAACTCCAAGATATATCTTCACCAATCACCACCTCAGAAGTTGAAGCAGCTATTAAGGACCTGCCCAACCAAAAATCCCCAGGGGAAGATGGATTTACAAATGAATACTATAAATTCCTAAAGTCTGAAATATCTCCTCATTTGTGTGAAGTCTTTGAAGCCTCCTCCTCCTCTGGCTCCTTCCCACATGATATGTTACGAGCTGTAATTGTTACTATTCCCAAACCTAACAAAGACTGCTCTAAACCCGCCAATTATAGGCCGATATCATTGATTAATACTGATATCAAACTTTTTGCCAAAATTCTTGCCACCAGACTTCAGAAAGTTTTACCATCACTGGTCCACCCGGACCAGGTGGGCTTCGTGACGGGCTGTCAGGCCCCTGATGGAACCCGCAGACTAATAAATATCATATCCCAGGTGGAGGCCTCTCGGACGCCTTCTCTGCTCCTCTCCTTGGACGCGGAGAAGGCGTTCGACAGGGTCCACTGGGGATACTTGAAGCAGGTACTGCAGAAGTTTGGAGTATCGGGCTGGATCCAAAAGCTATCCTATCCCTGTATTCCAACCCTTCTGCTAGAGTGCTCACGTCTGGGTTATTCTCTAAACAAATTAAGATAACTAATGGGACCAGGCAGGGATGCCCCCTGTCCCCCACCATTTTTACGCTCCTTATGGAACCTCTGGCAGAATCAATTAGAGCCCACCCTGACATCCATGGCCCCTCCCTTGCTGGCAGGGAACAAAAGATAAGTCTCTTTGCTGATGACATAATGATCATAATGACTAATCCCCTAACTTCGCTCCCAGAAGTACAATCCATCCTAAATAAATTTAGTGCAATCTCCTATTACAAACTCAACGCTACCAAATCACAAATGCTAGGTATATGCATTTCACCCACCACTAAAAATAAATTAATCCAAGACTTCCCATATGTCTGGGTGACTAGTGAGATAACATATTTGGGTATTAGCCTGACCCCTTCTGTCTCCCAATTATATAGTAAAAACTACGCGGCCTTCTTGGATTCCCTCCCGCAACATCTCTCCCAGCTGAGATCACAACATCTTTCCATAGCAGGTAGAATAGCTACCCTAAAAATGATCACAATTCCTAAACTTCTATACCTGTTCCGCACCCTAATAATTCCAATACCCCAGAAGTTTTTCTTATCTACTCAAAAGATCTTTAACCAGTTTATATGGGAAAAGAAACCCCCCAGATGTACGAGCAAGATCCTGAATAGACATAGATCCAACGGGGGAATGGGGGCACCAAACATTTTCATTTACTATAAGGCGTGCGTATTGGACCAAACTCGCCACTGGTGGAACCCCCACTCCGCCAAACCCTGGACTCAAATGGAGGCCCTGGAAATCCCCACTGGGGATCTGAGGACCACCCTTATAGCTCTTAAGTTAGGAGCCCCACTACCTACCACCTCTTCGCCGACGATCCAGGCGTCTGTGAAACAATGGAAAGAAACTCCCTTACACACGGACCCTAAGGGCCCTGGCTCTAAAATACCCGCTCCAGTCTCTGTTTTACAACACTTTATACCAGATCTTTCTACCCGAATATGGGAAAATAATGGTATAGCCATACTTAGCGAGTTTTACCAAGGCTCAGCCCTCTGCTCCTTTGAAACTCTTCAAATGCGCTTCTCACTTCCTAACACCCTGCGATACCAATACCTAAGAATATACTCCTTCCTCCGAAAAAACCCACTCCCAACATACGTAGAACTCCCAACACAGGTACAATCCTTCCTCTCGGAGAGCTCCTCTCCCATCAAAGGTATCACTCTATTTTATAGGGTCCTATCCAACCATAACTGTTTTGAAAAGACACACACCATGCGCAAGTGGGAAAAAGAGCTAGGTGTGACTCTTTCTGAAACATCTTGGAAGCAAGCCATAAACACTACATATACCGCGACTAAATGTATGAATCACTGGGAGAACTATCAGAAAATATTACATTTCTGGTACCTTACCCCTTTCAAATTATCAAAAATGTATCCGTCTCAATCGAACCTATGTTGGCGAAACTGTGGGGAGTCAGGCACCTTATATCACACGCTGTGGGCATGCATTTCCATCAGATCACTCTGGAATAAGATCTTTTTGATACTGTCAGAAGTGGCTGGAGAAGTAATCTTACCTAACCCCGAATTAGCTCTCCTCCATATAAATATCCACCTACGCCCCAGAAATTGGCGTGTAATAGCACTACACCTCTTCTTGGCTACCAAGACGACGATAACGAAACACTGGAAATCCCCTGACCCCCCCTCTTACAAGGAGGTTATTCAAATCCTGAACCATCAGTGCACCATGGAAAGCACTGTGGCACTGACCTCTGCCACTCGCCTCAAATTTGAGTACAATTGGAAACTGTGGTAGCAAAACCCCAGGTGTATAGGTATTCTTAACTGAGGATTAGTGATACATAACCAGGGCTGACCCCCTCCTCCCCCTCCCACATACCTTCTTTGTTTCCCCCCTTCTTTGTTTTCCTCTTTCTGCACGTTAGTGTTATAAGCTAGAAAAGCGTACTAATTCCTCACACATCAAACCAACCTCACTTGAAATTGATCCCTGACAGAATACGGCAATTCCCTAGACTTACACAGGTGAATATACCCGGGCACAGCAGGTTCCCATTAGGGGTGCCCGGGTACACTGTCCACACAAGGAACTGACTGAATATGGTGTGAGATCGACCGGGAATCGAAGAAATAAATTGACAGTATGTTTATATGCCAATGTTACCTTGATGGTATTTACCACCTATGTGAGATGTAAACCAGTGATGTACCGAATGTTGACCTGTTATGAGGATGTACCATATGTCTTTCTGTATCTACGCAAATCTTAATAAAAAAACAATTGAAAAAAAAAAAAAAAATCAAAAATAGAGGTGGATGTGGACTATCTTCAAACTGTGTGAGAAAAGTATAAATTAGTGTGGAGAAGCCATATCACTGTTCTAAGAACAGTGATATGGCTTCTCCCCACTAATTTATACTTTTATCACACAGTTTGAAGATGATTGGAGATTCTACAATCATCTTAAAACTGTGTGTGAAAAGTATACATTAGCCGGGAGAAGCCATATCACTGTTCTACAATCATCTTCAAACTGTGTGTGAAAACTATAAATTAGCGGGGAGAAGCCATATCACTGTTCTAAGAACAGTGATATGGCTTCTACCGGCTAATTTATACTTTTCTCACACAGTTTGAAGATGATTGTACATTCTACAATCATCTTAAAACTGTGTGTGAAAAGTATACATTAGCCGGGAGAAGCCACATCACTGTTCTACAATCATCTTCAAACTGTGTGTGAAAACTATAAATTAGCGGGGAGAAGCCATATCACTGTTCTAAGAACAGTGATGTCACTATACCGAAGAGGGGCGATTAAATATCAAAAGTGTGT
>BLSH010364525.1:351307-364925 GCA_018402905.1 Glandirana rugosa | reverse complement strand
TGACACACTCTTTTCATTTGTAATCGGCCCTCTTCGGTATAGTGACAAGATGTTAGTAGAAGTTTGACACACACTTTTGATACTTAATCGCCTTTCTTCGGTATGGTGACAAGTATGGCTTCTCCCGGCTAATGTTTACTTTTCTCACACAGTTTTAAGATGTTTGTAGAATCTCCAATCATCTTCAAACTGTGTGATAAAAGTATAAATTAGCCGGGAGAAGCCATATCACTGTTCTTAGAAAAGTGATATGGCTTCTCCCGGCTAATTTATACTTTTCTCACACAGTTTGAAGATAGTCTACACATCCACCTCGATTATTGATTTTTTTATGTGATTTTTTTTTAAATTATTTTAAGTTATTTCCCTATCACCATTTCTTTGTAGGGCACTTGTCCGACCCTTACCCCCATTTCCCTTCCTTTTGCAGACCTCTAGGACTTTCCAGGACTTTCTTACAGCCATTTTTGTGCCTAAAAGTTTGGGTCCCCATTGATTTCAATGGGGTTCGGGGTCCGTGTCAAAGTTCGGGTCCTGTCCGGACCCGAACCCGGACTTTGTCCCGAAGTTCGGCCGAACCAGCAGAACCCGAACTTCCAGAGGTTCGATCAACTCTACTCACAAGCACTGGGATATAAAATATTTATTACATATACAGTATAGTATGTCCAATTACAAATGAAAGTTTCTTTCCAAGAGTGCGTTTGTAAGTCCAATTTGTTCGTAAGTCCAATAAAGTTAAGGTTCCCAACTAACATAATTCATTACAATATACAGTACTGTATTGTAAAAGGTTTATAATAAGCTTGAAATAAAGAAACTATACCATTGCACGCTATAAAGTACTGTACAGTAAAGTACACAAAAGCACAACCACTTGTGGAGGATGCACGCACGTGACAATGTTCACCAGACACATGAACTAACTTAGGGGGCTAGACATGCAAATGCACGTTCTCATCTTTGAAAGTTTGCTACTTGAAGATTCGTATGTAGAGGAATAGTGCCTCATACATACAGTGCGACAGTCGTGTGACCGGACGTCCAAAATTGTATGTAGGCTGTTGTGTCTCGCATACTGATGTGCACAAGCGATCGTACAACCAAGCCTAACACTGTGACGTGCTACGAGCGTATAAAGAGGAAGTTCAGTTGTATGTGATTTGTGAATTAGGAACGTAGGTTTACACGAATGGACACTTCCGGGCATTCCTGACTTTTGAGCATGCGTATTTTGCACGTACAGCTTTTTTGGTCCAACTTCTCTGTACACACGATTCATGAGTCGTACGACACCTTGTTGTACAATTTTACATTTATAGTCTGCCCATCCAAATTCTGTTGTAGGGCCATTGCACGTCGACTGTTCTAATTGCGCGTACTAACGATCGGATGATAGTACAACAAGCTGTTGTACGACTGTTGTTGTACAACCGCTGTACCGTGTGCACGGGCCTTTACTGTCAGGAGCATCTAGTGCTCCTGCTCTTCATTCCAGCATCTGGATTTTGGCTATGGCACTCTCCTTGTCTGTCTGTCCACCTGCAAGGTGATTAATGTGATCAGTCTCTGGGTGCAAACCAAACCCTCACTCGCATTCTTGTGATAGAGAGTGATACACTGTTATTCCTGATCAAGCCCCCTTTCTGTCTGCCCTGCTCTGCTAGATTGGATTTCCCTGTGTATGACCTTGGACCGGATTTTGGACTATTCCCTGAACTCAGCCTGCCTTTTACCAGGAACCACGCTACCTGTCTGCCAACCGCAAGTACCTGTTTGTTTTGCTCAGTTCGCGTCTGCCATGGTTTGGTGGTCAGGCACTATAGCATTGTGTTAAGACCTGGGGGCAACCGAGTACTGGTATGCCTGTTTGCCTTATGGGAAAGGGGGCTGCTATAGAAGAACACAGTAGCCAGCTATAGTGTCTGACCACCTGTGTTTGGGTAGACGTGACACTTACTATATATCTCAGATGGAAAAGCAAAGTTCTTGAACAAAGACAAAGAATAGCTCAGTAATTCTTCCTTGATAAGCTCTCATTGGGTCTTGGGCAGACCTTTCACTATGCTCAACTCTGAACACTTGCCTCTCGGGATTTTAATATGTCTTTGCATGGCTGGAGGTAGCAAACACAGGAACTTATATCTGCTTCTTTTAGCCCTACTTTTCTCTTTCAAATAGAGCCATCTCACAGTGTTAGTAAACCCTCAACTTTGAATAGGCTCAATCTAATAGCATCATCATGTCTGAAGAGCATTTATTTTGTTTCTAACAACATGTTAGAATTTTGGCACTTCTTGTTGTTTTTTCCTGGAAAGACACCCTCCAATGTATTAGGAAGGCCTTTAAAATCCTCAAGCAACCTTTAGCTCAAGTTTTTATTGGCAAAGGAATTGTGACGTTTCTAAATGTATTAGGCTGAGGAAAGAGTTAAGCCTTTTTCAATTAGGATTATGTTTCTTATTTTTCATTTAATGATTGTGATTTGGTTTCTGCTGCAGAGTGAGTATTGCTGCTGTACAGCCAAAATCTCTACGAAATAGATAGCTCGAAAAAATCCCTATAGGCTAGAGTCAGCCAGCTTGTAACTGTATGATCTCAGCCTTGGTGAACTCCTATCCCTTGTGATACATTGCATGCTGGCTATAGCCTGACCTTCAACTTGCAAAGGTCGAACTCAGCCACAGGTTACAATATGAAATGCTGTAATTTCTCTAGAATACATTGCAGGTCTCTGCAGGTGTTGAGTCTTTTCCAACTTACTATAAGAGCATTATAGATAGTTAAATAATTCACATTGTTTCAGCTAGTAAATAGGCAATAGACACAAATACAAGACAAATATGGCATGTTTAATATACTACTTACTTAGATTGTCTCCCTTTTTATTTATAGTTGTTTTTAGCATTTCAAATATTATATTTCCTACAAAAGCAAACACAGAGGAGTTGAGAATTATGAGTGGACTGAATATTTGCTTATTTGGCTCACTATGTCATATTACACTCTGACAGCTGAGATTTAGGAGTGCCATGCTGAAGGAATGCAGCATAGAGAAAAATATGAAAAATATCTGAGATGGATTAGAAAAGTATTGTAATAGAGCTAGGTTGCCAAGTTATTCAAAGTTTCATTTTGTGTTGTTATTGCAACATTTGCATGGAGATAAATTTGTTGTAATGGTTTTTATATTTGTACATGGTTATTGTTTCATGATATTCATAGTCCTTTCTCATACACAGGTTTTCAGGTGCAACTGTATGGTATCTTTAGACATCCCCTAATCCCTAAATTACAATTAATATGGCAGCATTGTAAAATATATACTGTATATATAGATTAGTGTTGCACCGATACTGATAACAGTATCGGCGCCGATACTAAGCATTTGCACGAGTACTTGTACTCATGAAAATGCTCCGATACCTAAAACTGATGCCTTTTTCGTGTGGTGCAATTTGAGCCCATACAAAACGAATGGGCTCAAATCGCACTGCAAAGAATTGCATGTGAATTGAATAGGAATGTGATGCGATTCTTGTCTGAATCACATGCGGTTTCCTGCACTGCTCCTGTGTGAACCCAGGCTTGTCATAGTGACTTCAGCCTGGGCTCACACAGGAGCAGTGCAGGGGAAACCGCATGTGATTCAGATGGGAATCGCAACGCATTCCTGTTCAAATCACATGCAGTTCTTTGCAGTGCGGTTTGAGCCTATCCATTTTGTATGGGTTCACATCACATCGCACAGCATGAAAAAAATAGGTATTGGTAACTGGTATCGGCGAGTACTTGAGGAAAAGATTTGATACTTGTACTCGGTTTGAAAAAAATGGTATCAGTGCATCCCTAATATAAATAAATAAACATAAATATATATATATATATATATATATATATATATATATATATATATATATATATATATAATTTGTCCAGATTGGAGGAGTAAGGCACATACATTTTGCAAGGTTTCTTTTCCAATAATTTTTATTGGTAAACATACTAGATTAGATACAAATGTACTTTCTCAATATAGTACAGAGAAATCTCAGTGTTCATTCAAGTCGCCAAAGTGTATGAACATGTAGAGCAGATAGCGTTCCAAACAGGCCCAGACAACTTCCATGTACTGCAAATAAGGTACCCTACTACATTATGGGATAGGCAACAATAAAGAATGTAAACATTTTTCCTTAAATAAGAAGATACATACTGTATGTACTGTAGTACAGTTATTTTGCAATGTTTCTATTCAGCATCATATATCTCTATGTATATGATTAATTAAAAACTACAAATGGGAACAAGGTATTTTAAAATTATTTATATTAAATATCAAGGATATTAAATAATACATTTGATGTTAAAATGCCCCCACAGAAAAAAACAAGAAAGCAAATCAATGTAGGAAATAGATTTTACAGCAAGCAACATAAGTTGTCCACAGGACTGTGAACCTCCCCTACCCCAGGGTAGCAGCAGTGGTATCTGGTGGTCACAGTATTATGTAAGCTTCATGTCCAAGGCATTTGGAGCAGATTGGGAGTGGGGCCAGAGCAGATGAGCACTGGCAAGGTAAGAGAAGGCACCTTAGCGTATCGCTTATACACTATATGCACTTTTGGTCACCCACTTGGTGCTGGTCACAAATATATATTATAATTAGGGATGGATCCGATATTTGAGTGGAACGTTTGCAGCAAATTAGAGTGCCGTGAAACGCCCCATAATGCAGTGCACGACCGCGGGGAATGACACGCGCTGATTGGCCAAAGCATGCACATGACCTGCATACTTTGGCCATTCACAGTGAGCTGTGCTGTGAGAGCCATGATTGGTCAAAGGCAAGGTGCCTTTTGCCAATCATGGCTCAGAGGCTCAGTCCACACCCCACACTATTTAAGGCCGCTTAAACAGCGGCCGTATGTAGTGTGTGAAAATGGAGAATTGAGCTAGTTTAGCTAGCTTAGTTAGTAGCGTGTAGGCAGTGTAGTATATAGATACAGTGTAGCCTATATAAAGTCAGTGCAGGCAGTGTAAGAATATATGTATATACAGTTTAGTGTGTGTGTGTGTATATATATATATATATACCGTTGTGATCATAAGTTTACATACCCTGGCAGAATTGATGGTTTCTTGGCCATTTTTCAGAGAATATGAATGTTAACACAAAAAGTTTTCTTTCACTCATGGTTAGTGTTTGGCTGAAGCTGTTTATTATCAATCAACTGCGTTTACTCTTTTTAAATCATAATGACAACAGAAACTACCCAAATGACCCTGATCAAAAGTTTACATACCCCAGTTCTTAATACCGTGTATTGCCCCCTTTAACATCAATGACAGCTTGAAGTCTTTTGTGGTATTTGTGGATGAGGCTCTTTTCTTCTCAGATGGTAAAGCAGCCCATTCCTCTTGGCAAAAAGCCTCCAGTTCCTGGAAATTCTTGGGCTGTTTTGCATGAACTGCACGTTTGAGATCTCCCCAGAGTGGCTCAATGATATTGAGGTCAGGAGAATGAGATGGCCACTCCAGAACCTTCACTTTATTCTGCTGTAGCCTATGACAGGTCGACTTGGCCTTGTGTTTTGGATCATTGTCATGTTGGAATGTCCAAGTATGTGATAATACTGCATTCATCTTGCCATCAATTTTGACCAAATCTCTAGTGCCTTTCTAGCTCACACATCCCCAAAACATCAGCGATCCACCTTCATGTTTCACAGTAGAAATGGTGTACCTTTCATCATAGGCCTTGTTGACTCCTCTCCAAATGTAGCGTTTATGGTTGTGGCCAAAAAGCTAAATTTTGGTCTCCTCACTCTAAATGACTTTGTGCCAGAAGTTTTGTGGCTTGTCTCTGTGCTGTTTGGCGTATTGTAAGCCGGATACTTTGTGGCATTTGCATAGCAATGGCTTTCTAATGACGACTCAACCATGCAGCCCATCTTTCTTCATGTGCCTCTTTATTGTGAATCTTGAAACAGCCACGCCACATGTTTTCAGAGAGTCCTGTATGTCACCTGAAGTTATATCTGGGTTTTTCATCCTGAACAATTTTCCTGGCAGTTGTGACTGAAATTTTAGTTGGTCTACTTGACCGTGGTTTGGTTTCAGAACCCCTCATTTTCCACTTCTTGATTAGAGTTTGAACACTGATGATTGGCATTCTCAATTCCTTGGATGTCTTTTAATATCCCTTTCCTGTTTTATACAGTTCAACTACCTTTTCCCACAGATCCATTGACAATCCCTTTGCTTTCCCCATGACTCAGAATCCAGAAACATCAGTGCAGCACTGGATGAAAGATGCAAGGGTCTGTCAGGAATCCAGAAACTCGTTGACATTTTATACACACAATCTAATTACAAGTAAACAGATCACAGGTGAGGAAGGTTACCTTTAATAGCCATTCAAACCCCTTTGTGTCAACTTGTGTGCATGTTATCAGGCCAAAATCACCAGGGTATGGAAACTTTTGATCAGGGTCATTTGGGTAGTTTCTGTTGTCATTATGATTTAAAAAGAGTAAACACAGTAGATTGATAATAAATCTCTTCAGCCAAACACTAAGCAAAGAAAGGAAGGAGTGTGTGTGGGGCTGCTCTTAATGTGCTAATGGAGTGCTGTTCTTTGTTTACTTATAAAATACGCACACAGGAGGTGTAACAACAACCCCAGGTGGGGAACATCTCCTGAGGCAAGGAAGGCCTCCAAAAAGACCCCAGCACAGCAGGGTTGCTGTAAAGGCGCAACACCCCCCAGAGGGGACTGCTCTCTGGTAAGTGTATTTACCTTAGGGGAGCATGGATTGCAACACCAGCACCTGTTTGATGTCTTTAATGTTTTCGTAAGCATTAACAACAATCACTAAAAGAAGAAGACAGCAGGTTTTTTCAGTTGAACTGATATTTTATGAGTGAACTGCGGATTTATAAAGCTTGTATATGGACTGGGTTTATTTATTTCTTTCAGAATCACGGATTATTAAAGTTGTAATTATCAGTGGACTATTTTAGAAACCAGTCATTTTTCATCACAATTAGTTTTATATATGAACTTTAAGCATATATATTTTCTTTTTTTCATAAGAAATTTAAGCATTTTTGCACAGTGGTTGCACTAGATCACTCTATTATTGATTTTAAAATACAATAGAATTTGAGATCACATATAGGACACACACATATATATTCAAGAATTAGCAATTTTTCCACCACAATCAGTTTCTGTATGAATTTTAAACATATAGTTTTTCACATTTTCTTTTGGATGAAATAGAAGTGTTTTGTGCACAAGATTGCACAAGATTCGCGCAAGGTCACTTTATTAGTGGATTTATTGATGTTTTTTAGCAGTCAAAATCACATATATACAGGGTGGACCTCTTCCTATTGAAAAAACAAAAGTTGGATTCAAAATGGCCGCCATGGTCACCACCCATCTTGAAAAGTTTCCCCCCTCACATATACTAATGTGCCACAAACAGGAAGTTAATATCACCAACCATTCCCACTTTATTAAGGTGTATCCATATAAATGGCCCACCCTGTACACCCATTTATTTATTTTATAAGTAATCAAAGAACAGCACTCCATTAGCACATTAAGAGCAGCGCCACACCCACTCCTTCCTTTCTGTGCTTAATTTAACACCTCTAGCCCTTAGGACTAGGGGGTCCAGTGGAGGCAGCAGCTCAGAGAAAAATAAATAAATAAACACTGTCCTTTGCGCGGAACATCCCCAACCAAGTAGTTTCAGCCAAACACTAACCATGAGTGAAAGAAATGTTTTTGTGTTATCATTCATATTCTCTGAAAAATGGCCAAGAAATCATAAATTCTGCCAGGGTATGTAAACTTGTGAGCACAACTGTATATAGTACAGTCAGTGTAGTCTATATAACACAGTCTATTAAAGTGGTTAAGGGGAACCCCGCAGCAAATTTTTTTTAAAAATGACGTGAAGGTCCCCCCCAAAATCCATACCAGGCCCTTCAGGTCTGGTATGGATTTTAAGGGGAACCCTGTGCCAAAATAAAAAAAATGGCGTGGGGGTCACCCCAAAATCCATACCAGGCTCTTCAGGTCTGGTATGGATTTTAAGGGGAACCCCTTGCCAAATTAAAAAAAATGGCGTGGGGTCACCCCAAAAATCCATACCAGACTCTTATCCAAGCATGCAACCTGGCAGGTCAGGATAGGGGGGACTAGTGAGCATCCCCCCCCCTCCTGAACCATACCATGCCACGTGCACTCAACATGGGGAGGGTGCTTTGGGGTCTCCCCAAAACACCTTGTCCTCATGTTGATGAGGACAAAGGCCTCTTCCCAACAACCCTGGCCAGTGGTTGTCGGGGTCTGCGGGCGGGGGTTTATCTGAATCTGTAAGCCCCCTTTAACAAGGGGGCCCCCAGATCCTAGCCCCCCATGTGAATGAGTATGGGGTACATTATTTTTCTTCATCCTTCTTTCTTCTTCACCCAGCCCGCAGACCTTGATAACCACTGGCCAGGGTTGTTGGGAAGAGGACCTAGTCCCCATCAACATGGGGACTAGGTGCTTTGGGGGGCCCCAAAGCACCCTCCACATCTTGAGGGCATGTGGCCTGGTATGGTTCAGGAGGGGGGGTGCTCACTCATCCAAAGGGCCTGGTATGGACTGGGGTAGGGACCCCCACGCAATTTTTTTAGTGATTTTTTAAATCTATATTGCCGGGAGGCGGCAATACATTTCAGCCGCAGCAATTTTAAATTACATTTTTCCTAAGACTAAGGGGACCCCCCGGGCACAATATTTTAACCACTTCAGCCCCGGAAGGATTTCCAGCTTTAGGACCGGAGCCCTTTTTGCGATTCGGCGCTGCGTCGCTTTAACTTAAAATTGCGCGGTCATGCGACGTTGTACCCAAACGAAATTTGCGTCCTTTTTTTCCCACAAACATAGCTTTCTTTTGGTGGTATTTGATCTCCTCTGCGTCATTTCTGATCGCCGCTATAAACAAAAGAAGAGCGACAATTTTGCAAAAAAACCCAAATTTCTTACTTTTTGCTAGAATACAAATAAAAAAAAAAAATATAAAAAAACATTTTTTTTCACCGTTTTTGGCCGATTTATATTCTTCCTCATATTTGCGATAAAAAAAATCGCAATCGGCGTTTATTGATTGGTTTGCGCAAAAGTGGCCGCGTTTACGGATGATGAGAATTCATTTTTGGGTTTTTATTTTTTTTTTATTTTTTACTAAAAATGGCGGCGATCTGCGATTTTTTGCGGTACTGCGATATTTCAGCGGACATGTCGGACCATTTTGACACTTTTTTGGGACCATTGGCATTTATACAGTGATCAGTGCTATAAAAATGCACTGATTACTGTGTAAATGCCATTGGCAGTGAAGGGGTTAACCTGCAGGGGGCGCGCTAAGGGTTAACTATGTTCCCTGGGCGTGTTCTAACTGTATGGGGGATGCCCTAGCTGGGGAAGGGAAGTGGTCACAGCCTTCACGTAAAGGAAGGCTGTGATCACAGCCCTTCCCCCTCACACAGAGCGGAGGTCCGTGTTTACATACACGGACCTCCGCTCATTCGCTCCGGGGGGGGCATCGCGGGTAGCCGGCGGCAATCGAAGCTGCCGCACCCGCTCCCTGGCCCTCCCCGAACACATTGAGTGCGCGGGCGCGCCTCCGGCGGTGCGCGTTATCGCAGCCGCCGTCGTATGACGGCGATTTGCGATAACGAACCACCTTGTCGCCGTCAACCTGCGGTTGGCGGTCGGCAAGTGGTTAAGGAATATTTAATTTTTATTGTTTCACTTCCAGCATTATTAAAATCACTGCTCCTGAAAAAAACGATTGTTTTAAAAAACTTTTTTTTGCATTGATACATGTCCCCTAGGGCAGTACCCGGGTTCCCATACAATTTTTATGGCAATAACTTGCATATAAGCCTTTAAAATTAGCACTTTTGATTTTTCACGTTCATGTCCCATTGACTTTACTAGTGTTCGTGTGTTTGCACAAATGTATTGCCTGTTCGCAGTGTTCTGGTGTGAACCAAACCGGGGGGTGTTCGGCACATCCCTAATTATAATGAATCGGGTTTGTTGAATGCTATTTTATTAGTTATAAAACACAATAAACACAAATAAATATATTTATCTATACAGTGTATATATATCTATTGTAAATGTCTATGAGGTTCACTTACTAAGGGGCAAATAGACTGTGCACTTTGCAACTGCAATCACAGTCTACAAAGTGCAGTTGCCCCAGATATTAGTAAATGAGGGGAAGCTCTGCTGACTTCCATCATCCAATCATATGTAAGCAAAGATACTGTTTACATAGTTAAATAGGTACATAGTTAGTCAGGTTGAAAAAAGACACATCTAGTTCAACTAATAAAAGGGAAAAAAAAAATCATACAAACCCATATACACAATCATATAGTCACAGTTGATCCAGAGGAAGGCAAAAAACCCCAGCAAAATATTATCCAATTTGCTCCAGCAGGGGAAAAATTCCTTAAATTCCTTCCTGATCCCCCGAGAGGCAATAATCCAGTCCTTTTTTAACCACTTCTCAACCGGGAGGATTTCCCATGTTAGGACCAGAGCACTTTTTGCGATTCGGCACTGCGTCGCTTTAACTGACAATTGCACGACGTGCGACGTTGTGCCCAAATTAAATGTATGTCCTTTTTTTCCCCACAAAAAGAGCTTTTTCTGGTGGTATTTGATCCCCTCTGCGTCATTTCTGATCATCGCTATAAACAAAAACAAAGCGACAATTTTTCAAAAAAAAAAAAAAACTATATTTCTTTTCGCTAAAATACAAATCCAAAAAAAAAAATATAAAACAACAAATTTATTCATCAGTTTTGGCAGATTTATATTCTTCCTCATATTGTTGGTAAAAAAATTTGCAATCAGAGTTTATTAAAATTAGGTGAAAAAATTAGGTGCATTGAGTAAGATAGTCCATTTGGACTATCTTACTCAATGCACCTAATTTTTTCTACTTAGATCTTTTTTGGCAATTTCAAACCTCAGGTCACTATATTCACCTCCATGGTGACGGAGGGTCTGGGTTTGTGGAGTGTCATCTGTGTGCTCCTACGTTGCGGGTGTATGGCCATCTCAGCTCCCGGGCTGGACGGCATCCTTCGCCTTGCTTTCATGCACACCACACATCAACATGTCCCACTTTTTGTGAGTATATCAAATCAACCCCCATCTTTCTCTTATAGTGCTTTACCTCACTTCAAACTTAAACTGAATCATTTTACATGTGCTTTTTGTAGATATATCATAGCATCCGCCCATGAAGAAGTGTTGTATACACGAAACTCGTCGGGCATTCAGGATGTGACTTCATGCCCAATGGGATCTTTTTCTATGACCCATTTACATCTACATTATTATTACTCATGTACCAATCAATTTTTCGTTTATGCAGCCTAGTTCTGTTATATATGTGTGTGTGTATTCATTCAATCTTATTTTCAACTCATATTCCTTGATGTTGTCAATTTGATAGATCCATGTATAGATATGAACCACTACTGCTATGCCTTTGAGCTTGTACAATTATTTGAACAATCATTTCTTATATGTACTGTATGCTTTTATGTCAATAAACGCGTTTATACGATTTTACCTCATGGGTTAACTGCCTCATTTAAAGTCCCAACTCCCTTTGTTTTTTGTTACCGTCATTTAGTAAGCTCTGGAGCAACTAGACTTTGCACAGTGCAACATTTGACTTTAGTAAATCAACCCTAATATGTTTCTCTTAGTCTTGGCAGTATCACACACAGGCATGAACTGTGTTAAAAGGTTATGTTTACAGAAAAAAAAATACCATTAATAACAGTGAATCCCTATGTTGAGATTGAACAGGTTGGGTGTTGCTATGGTTACAAGATGTTTTAGGAAACGGTTTTCCAGAAGCTTTAATATCACAAAGTAGGATAACACATTAGGTTAATTATTGGGATAAACAGGACAAATGAATTGCTTCAAATATTGCTAATGCTTGTTATTTCAAAGCTATGATAATAATTATTTGAAGGGCAGGCAACGTGGGTTTACTCATATAAAATACTGGGACAAAGTATGCCTGCACTCACAGAGGTAAGTTTATGTTAGAAAAAAGTTGCTTCATATCTAAAAAAGCAAAACACTCAAAGGCTGTATCAAAATACAAGAACCTGTTTGTCTCAACTAAACCTTATTAAAATAGACAGAGTTATCACTATAATCCCAAGAGCACCTCTAAACAATTTAAAATTCATAAGTAGAGTTGATTGAACCTCTGGAAGTTCGGGTTCTGCAGGTTCGGCCAAACTTCGGGACAAAGTCCGGGTTCGGGTCTGGACTTGACCCGAACTTTGACCCGGACCCAAAACCCTATTGAAATCAATGGGGACCCAAACTTTTAGGCACAAAAATGGCTGTAACAAAGTCCTGGAAAGTCCTAGAGGTCTGCAAATGGAAGGAAAATGGGGGTAAGGGTTGGACAAGTGCCCTACAAAGAAATGGGGATAGGGAAATAACTTAAAATAATTTTTAAGCTGAAATCACATAAAAAAATAAAAAATGGAGGTGGATGTGGAGTTGGAGGTTGAGGAGGCGGTGAAAGTGGCGGTGGAGGAGGAGGAGGTAGCCAACACTGTTTTTTTTATTTTTGGAATTGTTTTTTTTTTTTTTTAAACCAGCAATGTAGATGCACTTTTTAATTTTGTGCAAGAAACAATAATCTGTCCCTTTAAGCAACAGTAGGAACCTCTCCCTATAGAACTAGAAGATTATTTTAGATTCTAAAATCATCTCCAAGTTGAACAGGGAAAGTCTCCAGCTGTTGCTTTAAGGGAAAGATTATTGTTCTAAAATCATCTTCAAAGTGTGTGGGAAAAGCCTATTGCAGAGGCATAGAGCCATATTACTGTTCTAAAATCATATTCAAAGTGTGTGGGAAAAGCCTATTTCAGCCACATAGAGCCATATTACTGTTCTAAAATCATCTCCAAAGTGTGTGGGAAAAGCCTATTGCAGGCGCATAGACCCATATTACTGTTCTAAAATCATCTTCAAAGTGTGTGGGAAAAGCCTATTTCAGCCGCATAGAGCCATATTACTGTTCTAAAATCATCTTCAAAGTGTGTGGGAAAAGCCTATTGCAGGCGCATAGACCCATATTACTGTTCTAAAATCATCTCCAAAGTGTGTGGGAAAAGCCTATTGCAGGGGCATAGAGCCATATTACTGTTCTAAAATCATCTTCAAAGTGTGTGGGAAATGCCTATTTCAGCCGCATAGAGCCATATTACTGTTCTAAAATCATCTTCAAAGTGTGTGGGAAAAGCCTATTGCAGGCGCATAGAGCCATATTACTGTTCTAAAATCATCTTCAAAGTGTGTGGGAAATGCCTATTTCAGCCGCATAGAGCCATATTACTGTTCTAAAATCATCTTCAAAGCCGAAAAGGGTGTGTGAAACTTCTACTAAAATCTTGTCATTATACCGAGATACGCGGACGTTATCCGAAAAGGGTGTGTGAAACTTCTACTAAAATCTTGTCATTATACCGAGATACGCCGACTTTATCC
>BLSH010364525.1:305068-316397 GCA_018402905.1 Glandirana rugosa | reverse complement strand
CTGTCCACATACCATCGGTTAGTCGAAGACTGAAATCGAACAAGTTAATTCGAAACTGTTTTTTTTTGACCTTCGACTAACCAAAGATACGTCTCGACGTGGTCTAAAACGTGAAAAGTCAAATTATTTAGGTGGTGACACAGGGTTCTACTGTAGACACACCCACGTCCACATACAGGGGTCTAAGTGAGTCCCACACCAACCCCCCCTGGACGTGACCTTGAGGGTCGTACCCCTACGTGCCTTGTGGACACGGAAGGACACGGTCGTTTAGTACTAGGACGTACTCGTACGTACATTAGTTGGGTGCACTTACTCTGGAATTTCTCGAACCCCTTGTTACTTCTGCACAATAAAATATCATCTGCCAATCTATGTCGCTCAGTTCCAAAAAAGGTCCTCTGACACTCATGGTCAAAGTTCATTGTTCCCCAAGCTCTTTAAGGTCTCATTCACGTGGGTTGATTACATGCATGCTCATGCAGGATCATGATTTGCTGGCACAGGAAGGCACAGGTGTTCCGTGCATCCCCATGCTGGGAGTTCCAGTGCAGGTCCCCCCCAACCACACCCTGAGTGAATCTGGGGACATACACCTGCACCCACACAGATGTCATCTTGGGACACAGTGGTGGATTTATTAAACTGAAAAGTGCAAAATCTGGTGCAGCTCTGCATAGAAACCAATCAGCTTCCAGTTTTTTTTTGTCAAAGCTTAATTGAACAAGCTAAAGTCAGAAGCTGATTGGCTACCATACACAGCTGCACCAGATTTTGCACTCTCCAGTTTTAGTAAATCAACCCCACAGTGACTTAGACCTGAATAGGATTGTCTGAACAGGAATGCACAGAACACTTGTACATCCCCGTGTGGGTAAAGAAAGCCCTTCACGGAGCATGGATGTGATTGACCCTTGTGAACGGCACCTAATTTGGCATTACAAAAAAAACTAATTTGAAACATTTATACAGAAATAGTTAAGGTAGGCAATAAAGTCATTTTAGAGTTAGAAAATACATGTATATATATTTATATATAATAAAGGATTAGTTACAAAAGTTATTCTATGATTTTCCCTACATACAAAGGAAAAACATTCAGCACAAAAAAAAATACTAATGGAATAAGAGAATAAAGGAGTTAATAAAAACGAACTATGGTTCACAAAGGGTTAAGAGCCTAAAATATTATGCGCCATCTGCAACGTGGCACCCAAGATGGGTGTCTCTCTCTAGTTTCAGTCTGACCCAGATGCCCTTTGTAAACAATTGAATGGAATTAGTTATGTGGAATCTCATCAACTACTTAGCTTTAGGTAATAACACATTAAGAAGAGTGATATGCAGCAAACCATAGCACCAATGAGAAATATGAATTGTTTAATAAACCAAAGGAGCCTGTCAGGAGAGAAATATGGGAGATGCCCCTGTTGACATGTGTTCAAAGTTGCAAGTTCCACTGTTTGCACCAATGTTGAGACTTGCGCAATTGAATCCAAAAGTACTTGATGTTATAATATTGTACTGATAAGCATAAACAGCTCCTATTGATTTGTGTTGTATTTTACCATGAACTCCATTTCCTGACTTGATATGTAAGAAAATATGTGGAAGAATCACTAAAAACCTGAAAACCCGGAGTGAAAGAAAATAAAAATGATTTTATATCATCTAGTGATACTGTAGTGAAGTGCCCATGAAACACCATGCTCATATAGAGGCACAGACCCCCTATTTACTTTTCCCACAACTCTATGAGTTCCTAAACACACCCATCTAAGATATATTTCTCCGCTTCCTTCACTTAACAGGTCAGAGAGACCACATCTGATGAGGCAATGGTACCTGGCCCCTCCACTATCAGAACTGACATATGAACAGCTGGTCTAATAGCATGCAGCTCCTCCAGAAGACCCAGGTACTGAATCCCTTTAGCTGTTCACCTGTGTTGCCAAAAGAGAAGTAGCTGTGTTCTGTTACTATTTTAATGAATTGTTGATTCTAAGCTTGACTTTCCATGGTTATACAGTCTTACATAGACTATGCCATGCAGCCACAAGTTACCCTGATTGTGTCACAGAGACATTGCTGTGAAACGTCCATGTTTGTGCAACCTTCATATGTTTGTGCAGTTTTCATTATTCTCACCTATATGTATGTTTTTGCTATCCTGAACCTGATTTGCATTATTGCTTATAACTTTGCATCTGTTTAGTAAACTGCCAGTGCTCTTGTCCTCCTAGTGCCAGATGTCATATGAAAGCCCAAAGCTGACCGTGTCCTCATTGGCACATTTGGGATTAAGGGATGAGCAATACTAACAATACTAATACTTCCTTTGTCTTAAATTTTGTTGAAATGTCTTGTCTTGTCTTGTATTGTCTTGGTTATAAAGTCAAAGGGATTACTTTACTAAAGGCAAATAGACTGTGCACTTTGAGAGGGGGAGAGCCTTTGGGGGGATCTAGGATGGAAAAGGACCTTGGGGCCCTAGTAGAGAACAGGCTCAGCAGTGGCATACAACGGCAAGCTGCTGCAAGCAAAGCTAGCAAAATGTTGGCATGCATCAAGAAAGGGATTTACAACAGGGATAAATCAATAATTCTCCCACTATACAAGACTCTGGTGAGGCTGTACCTGGAGTATGCCATGCAGTTCTGGGCGCCAGTCCTCAGAAAGGATGTCCTGGAACTGGAAAGGGTTCAGAGAAGTGGAAAAAAGCTAATTAAGGGTTTGGAGGACCTTAGTTATGAGGAAAGATTACAAGCACTGAACTTATTCTCTCTGGAGAAGAAACGCTTCAGAGGGATATAATTTCAATGTACAAATACTGTACTGGTCGCCCCACAATAGGGGCAAAACTTTTCAGCACATGGGAGTACACAAAGACACATGGCCATTCACTAAAATTAGAAGAAAGGGGTTTTAACCTTAAACTGCATAGAGGTTTCTTTACGGTAAGAGCATGTAGCTTTAATACAATTCCTGCTTTAAGGTAAAAAAATGTCCCACTACTTTTTCTGCCTCCCCTGTCCCTAAATACTTATCTGTCTCCTCTCATGCTCCAGCAATCTCCCTAGCTGCAGCAGCCCTGCTCTCTCTTTCTGGGTTCACAGGATACACTGAGAGCAGTGGGAGCCATAGGCTTCTGCTGCTGTCAATCAAAACCTATGAGGAGGGAGCAGGGGGTGTGGCTGATCCCTGCAGTGTGTGTCTACAATACAAACAAAACAAAAAATTTCACATTGAGCCAATTAGACATGCGATTTGACATGTCAAATCGCATGCCAAATTGGAGCCTATTGCTGGCAATGGCACGGTCTGTATCGGTGTGACGCCGACTTTTGCGGTGCCACATTGATTCCCAAAAGTAGTTCCTGCACTACTTTTGGTGACTTTGAGGGTATCTGCCCATGATCCCACACAGATGTCTGTCAAATTGCACCCGATATCGGACTGAAATGCAGGTTTGAAATTGTGCGAGTTCAGTTGAACGTGGTCTTAAAGTCATTTAAGGATGCAGGTTTAAAATGGTTACTGAGAGTTTCTTTTGTATTGTAATGTTAACAATTTTGGAAATTCACATGTATGCATTTATTCTGTGTATTTTATTGTTATTTAATGTTCTCTAACAAATGATATATCACCTTCAAAAATTAGGTAAAAATCACAAATACATTTTTGTGTAATCCTCTTTACATTTTTGAAGTAGCTAATTTCACACTTTCCTATTGTGTGAAAAATATAAAGGCCTTTGATCAAAATAACCAGCTAAAAATGAAAACTCCCTTGAGAGAAATCATATTGCCTTTCATTCCCTGACACACATTTAGCTGAAAGATTTCAAGCCTTACCTTGACAATGTAGAATCTTTAGGCATGAGGACCTATGCTAAACTACACTAACCTAATGTAATTGATTCTAGTCATTATTTTTCTAATTATGTATGCGTGTTTGTAGTAGACATCATTCAATAACCTGCGTGTTATCTACTATATGCTAATTTGGTTGTCTGTCTGTGTGCAGCTCACTAGTATATTTGTCTATCAATTAATATATGTCTGGAAGTATGTCTTTGTTAGGCACCATGGGGTTGATTTACTAAAACTGGAGAGTGCAAAATATGGTGCAGATGTGCATGGTAGCCAATAAGATTCTAACATCAGCCTGTTCAGTTAAGCTTTGATAAAAAAAAAAAAATGGAAGCTGCACTCTCCAGTTTTAGTAAATCAACCCCACTGTGATCACCACATCCTTGCTTGACCTGATGATTATGAATGCCATGTACCCAAAAAAAGCCATGTAACACGGTGACAGGATAAGAAATAGATTTGTTTATGCAAAGTAGTGTCGCAAAGCAGGCAAGCCTTTATAAAATAGCTCTGTCACTTTCAATTGTTTTACTAAGAAACGTCTTTATAAAAGAAGACTCTGAAAGTTGAACAGAAGTGTTCTTCTGCACTATTAGGCAGCCAATAAAGATTCAATTCACTTCACATGTGTGCTGGAGTTACATTATTCTGGCTTCCAGGTCCTTTTTTGGAATCTTACAGATGCCAAGAGTGGGCCAGGAGTGTACACTTGCTCCGCAATCATTATATATCAAATACAAGTGGCTAAGAGAAAAGGGTAAGTCACAAGAGGGATAAACAATCTCCTACCTCCTCTTCTTTAGGATTCTATTTTAATAATTAACTCTCTGCTAGGTGGCAATTACTAACCTTGCCCTCTTGCAGAGAGAACTCTTTACATGCTCAGTTGGTGTGTATTGCCAGAGAGTTTTATTTTTTTCTTTGAAGGGTGCATGTGATCAGCACAAGTCAAATCAGCACTGTCCAGACAGAGGGTCAGGATCCTGCAGCCTCATAGGACAACCAGGAGAGAATGAAAACTCCTCTTACAAGCTTTACCAGACACTGATAGAAGTCATAAGACTGCTATATATTGCTAATGATAAAAGGTATTTAGCAGTTTATATTTACTAAATTAAATGCATTTCCATGTTCTGTGTACTGTGGGATACCAGATATAGTGAATGCAGGGTCCTTGGTTTAGTAACACTTTAAGCCACCATTAGTTCCTTTATGTACTTTACTCATTTGGAAATTCTACTATGCTACTGCAATCACACAGTCACGTGATAAGACCAATTTAAGTGGATGCAGACATCTTCCAGGTTATATTGGGAGGGTGAAAGTAAATTAGAGCAGCCAGGGTAATCCTGGAGAGGCAATCCATGCAGTTATAGTTCTATAGGAACACAGAAGCCAATTAGTGAGGTAAATTTATAATTCAGGTTTATTAAACGTACAGTTAATACACGGCACTTTAACTGAAAAAAGGAAGGTGCTAGATTGCCTACATTTCAGGATATATTAATTCATACAATTTTGTTCATCCTTGCTAAGAAGCTGATTAACATATTACATAACTCTCATTAATGCCAGCCAAGCCCACTTATGACATTCAGACTACTGTGAATTTCTCAAAGACATTATTAACTCTTACCCATAGCAAGCTGATTGGGTAGAAGACAACCTAGTGTTTCCCATGCTTAGTACCATAAACAAGTGGAGCCTTTCACATGTCATACATATCAATTTATTAGAGAAGGGCCGAACATCCCTTGATTCGGTTCACGTCAGAACTCTCAAACATCGCAAAAGTTCGGACCCGATCCACAAACCCTGTTAAAGTCTATGGGTACTTGAAAAATACAAAATCCCCATTTTGAAGGCTTATATGCAAGTTATTGGCCATAAAAAGGGTATGGGGGCCTGGGTACTGCCCTAGGGGACATGTACCAATGCAAAAAACATTTTAAAAATATTATTTTTAACCACTTAATGGCTGTTTGCACACGCGAGGCTAGGGGGCGAGCATGCACCACCGCTGGCACGCTCTTGTGCCCGCCGCAAGCTCCAGAAGTGTGGCCGTGGGCCAGGTGGACTCGATGTCCGTCGGCGACCCGCGATCGCTTATAAACGAAGAAAGGCGAGGAACCGCCAATGTAACCGCGGCGGTTCCCCGCTCTGACAGGGGACATGACACTTATCTACTGATCCCTGTACTCGGGTCAATTAGATCTATTATCCCCTGCCAGCCCAGCCCCCATACTGTTATAATATGCCTAGGGAACACAGGTAACCCCTTCATTGCCCCCTGCAGGTTAACCCCTTCCCTGGCAGTGACATTTATACAGTAATCAGTGGCTATTTTTAGATCTGATCACTGTATAAATGTCAATGGTCCCAAAAAAGTGTCAAAAATGCCCGACATGTCCGCCGCAATATCACAGTCCCTACAAGAATCGCAGATCGCCGCCATTACTAGTAAAAAAAGAAAAATAGTAAAAACGCTATAAATTAATTCTCGTGGTTTGTAAACGCGGCAACTTTTGCGCAAAGCAATCAATAAACGCCAATTGCGATTTTTTTTTCACCATAAATATGTAGAAGAATATATATCGGCCAAAACTGATGAATACATTTCATTCAATTAGGGCCCTAGAATGTACTGTTCGCCCGCCGAGCACCCCACAAATTTGGGTGTTCGCAGAACAGGTGAACAAATGATGTTCTGGCCGAACTTTTGCTCGGCCCAAACCATTCGCCCAACTCTTTCCTGGAACAACAGGAACTCTTTTGTTCTTCCTTTCTTCAGCCTCCTGTACTTCCTGGCTAGTGAACATGGCACTCCTGGGGGCAGCCACGTACCAGTAGGCTAGGCTTGCTTGGCTTATTATAGGAACGGGAACTGCTATAGGTGATGCTATTTTAAGCTATATTCCTCAACCACTCGTATAGAGGCAATAATTACAGTACATGTTATTAAATTAACAACTTTGGTAAAGAAAAATAATTTGAACTTTTTTCTGCATTTTCCAAAAACTTGTGGCAAAAAAATGTAGTCTTTAAAAGACTCTCCATGCCTCAAAATTACCTTGAGGCGTTTACTCTCCCAAATGGTTATTTTGGGGGTGTTTCTATGTTCTGATGCTTCAGGGCCTCCAAACATGTGATAGATAGTCAGGAAATTACATGTATAATTTATGCCCTTAAAAAACCTGAAGGTGCTCCTTGGATTTTGGGTCTCTCTATGTGGTCAGGCTGTGAAAAACGATCACACATTTGGTATCACCATTTTTGTTATGTAATTCCAAGTATGCCTGTGCTGTGTGTTAGAAGTATCTTATTCATAGACAACTTTGTGTATCAAAATATCATGCCTCTTGGGACGTTTGATCTCCAAAATATGGTTATTTTAGGGGTGTTTCCACTGTCCTGGTGCTCCAGGGCCTCCTGATACGTAGTCAAGAAGTTATATGTGCAATTTATGCCCCTGGAACACCTGTAGGTGTTCCTTTGATTTTGGGCCCCTCTATGTGGCTTTGTGAAAAAGTATCACACAGCTGGTATCGCTATACCCAGTAGTAATAGAAAAATGTGTTTTGGTATGTAATTCTAAGTTTGCCTATGATGTGTGTTAGAAACATCTTATTTTTGACAACTTACATTTTAATTTCCTTCATTTTTCAAAAATTTGTGGCAAAAATTTTTTTTTCAAAAAACTCCCTATGCCTTTCACTATGGCTTTTAGAAAATCACTTATTTGCCTTACAAAATGGTGTCATTTTGTGGTTGTTTCTCCTGTCCTGGCACTTCAGGGACTCAAGAAATATGATAGGTAGTCAAGAAATTAGACACAGAATTTATGCACCTTGAAAGCCTAAAGGTTTGGATTTTGAGCCCTATATACGTCTAGGTTGTGAAAAAGTTTCACACATGTGGTGTCACCAATGCTCGGGAGGCAGAATGTGTTTTGGGGTTTAATTGTAAATATGCCTATGTTGTGTGTCTAGTAGGGGAAAGAAAGACCTAAGTCGCACATCACAGAAAGACCCCGTAAGGAGGTGTATGACAGCCTCAGCCTGGGTTTAAACCAGGCCATGCCCCCAACATGTTTCACTCATGGGGAAAATGATTAGGCTATGGGGACAGAGGGAAAGTCCATTATTTAGCTGTGGGGCAGAGTGAAATGTGTTGGGTGCATGGTCTGATTGGAGCCTGGGCTGAGGCTGTCATACACCTACTTACAGGGTTTTACTGTGATATGTGACTTTTAGGACATATTTTCCCTACTAGATGTTTTGAGCTTGGATGAGTTCTGTCCTTGTTGGCACTCCTAGTGGTTTATCATGCAAGAAGACCTGGTGGAACCTTGAGTGGCAACTGTCACTTTTGTTGTGGGTCACAGTACGCTGTGTGTCTCAAACATATGGCATCACTATGCTTGAGAGGCAGAGCACAATGTGCTTTGAGGTGTAATTGTAAATATGCCTATGCTGTGTGTGAGAATCTCCCTCCTCCTTTATTCAGGACACTTACCTCCTCAGAGGAAAGTATTCGCGAGGAAATCTTATGAACTAAGTTCTCCAGTATTGATTTTGAATTTCTGAAGGATGCCCCTCTCCTACGAAGCAATCTCTGGTCTTGAGGAATAAATCCAGATTTTCTGCCAGTCACTTTTGCGATCGCCATGTCTAACTTCTTTCCAAACAGGGACTGACCCTCAAATGGTATCTTACACCATCCCTGTTTGGATGCTGGGTCTGAAACCCAGGGTCTTAGCCATAGAGCTCTTCTGGCAGTCACTGCATTTAGCATAACTTTAGCGAACATCTTAACTAAATCAATGGATGCTTTGGCCATAAAAGAAACTGTTAGCTTCAAATTGGCGAATGAGGTCAGGACCTCGGCTTTGCCCGGATCATTTTCCACTGCAACTTCCGATTTCTGAATCCAGGCCTCCATGGCCTTAGAAATAGAGGCCAGAGCCATTGACGGTCTACATGCCCCACCAGCAAGTGTGTAGATTTTCTTAAGATTTACATCCACTCTTCTATCCAACACGCCCCTGAAGGATACAACATCATCCAGTGGCAGGGTCACATGTCTGGCAAGGCACATAAGCGTTGCGTCTACTACTGGAGGCTCCTCCAAAACTTTTACTTTTTCCGATTTAAAGGGATATAGTTTTGTGAACTGGTTTTTGAATGTAATTCTCTTATCTGCTTGCTTCCATTCATCATAAATTACATCCTGAATTTCCTCT
This sequence comes from Glandirana rugosa, assembly GCA_018402905.1. Classification (NCBI taxonomy): domain Eukaryota; kingdom Metazoa; phylum Chordata; class Amphibia; order Anura; family Ranidae; genus Glandirana; species Glandirana rugosa. The sequence goes on along the minus strand of BLSH010364525.1, from coordinate 307,283 downwards.
ATAAAGGGGAAATCCAATACTTCTTTCCTCATGCTTGTAAAGTACCTTCTCTGCTTCCTCTGAGGTTCTTCCGCCTCATCTTCCCATAGCAGAGCCTGCCTAATTTCTTTCACAAAAGGTTGAACCAGGGCAAAATCAAAACCATCATACTGAGGCTCCTCATCTTCAGAGGAGGCTGCATCTGAAGCTAAAGGTTTCTGTGTTTCTGGATTTACTTGAGTGGCCGGAGGCATCTCAGGTGATAGAGAGCATGAGGTAGAAGGAACCAGATTGGCTGAGGCTTGCATCTGCGCCGCAATCGTTTTCAGCGTTTCCTCAAACGCTTGCTTCATCATTGAAACCATTCCTGCATCATCGCATTCTTAGCTTTTCATTGCTTCTTTGAAGTAATCCTCACAAGCCTTCTTGCCCGGCATGGCCCTTTTAGGACACGCCCTGCACCCTCTAGGTCTGGGTTGCTCATGATGCAGTTCTCTGCGGCATCCTGACGGAGACCGTCGACACCTTGAAGCAGAACGGGAATGAAACCTATCTGTCCTTCCATGGGAACGTCGTTCTTCAAGTGAGGCTGAATATCCCCTGTTCCTTCCCGGGCTTCTCTCTTCGGATCTCCGATAAGATCCATGACCAAGACCTGAGGAGCTGGGACAGCACAGACAGGTGTGAGGAATAGTCTGCAAACATTAGAAAATAAACTTGCATCCATAGACATCTCCCCTACCTTCTTTGTGAGCGCTGATCTTTAGAGGGGGTAGGCATGTTAATCTTGCTGTAATAAGATGAAGAGCCATGATGAAAAACATATATACAGCAGGCAGATACAAAGGACAAAACCTTGCAGTTGCAAGGCATACCTGAGGGCAGGAGTACAGCAGGCACAGGCAGACTTCACATAGATATACCATGCACAGCAGCAGCAGTAGTAGATGCTCTTAGGAAGAAGCATCTTTAAATTTGGCTCCTTTAAGCCTGGCTCCGCCTCCCCCGATTGGCCGAGCCATTCTGCACATGCCCAGAGCGGACCTCCAGCGTGTGTTCCAAGCTGGCCCTGATCCAGCTCCAGGAAATGGCAGAAAAGAGCAGGGATTGAGTGAGCATCGCCTCTAGCAGCAGAGACAACGATCTGTCTGCCATCACACTGCTCAGGCACATTGCTGTTACAGCCAGCAGCTACTCATGCTATTGAAGGGGACAGGCTTCCATCAGTGACCAGGAGAGCCACAGCCAGCCGCCCCCCCCCAGCCCAGCACCCCATCAGCTGTCTGTTTAAAACAGCACACTGCCACCCCGACGATCAGCAAGCGGGGCTCCCTGTACAAAGTGCTGTTAACAGAAGCAGCAGGGACTGCGTCCAGCAGCAGACTGCATCTGGTTGGACAGCCAGCCATTAGACCAGCTAGGCTGGGAGACGCTACTTGTCCTGACCATAGGAGGAAGAAAAAGGAACTCTGAGACTGAGGTGAGCTGAAAATTTATAGATAAGTCCTAATTGCGTAGGGGGTGGACGGGGCCTCACCCAGCTGTGCTGACATGAAGCCGTCAGGAAATCAACATTTCATTAGTAAACATCTATATGTTGCACTTTTCCATATGTAATTTCCACGTGTAGGACAATTTAAATTGTCTTAATACATGCAGTTTTTGAGCTTGGTGTACATTGGTGCAGTTGTTTGTGCACGGAACACAAAAACACACTAAAAAGGGTGCATGTGCAAATTTTGAAGATGGCGGATATGACATTTTCCAGCTCAGCTACACCTCTGCTTTTCTGAACTTCTTTACAGTGAACAGAAGCAGACACCAGTCAGGGAGCACCTGTACATGATAGAGCAGTGGTTCTCAACCCTATCCTCAAGTACCCCCAACAGGCCATGTTTGCAGGTTTTCCTTTATCTTGCACAGGTGCTTTAAATCAGAGTCAATGGCTTGGTATTTTGGACAGCTATTTTATCGAAGAGAAATTCACACAACGTGGCCTGTTTGGGGGTACTTGAGGACAGGGTTGAGAAACACTGTGATAGAGCACTACCTGAGGCTCCCTATGGGCAAGATAAGACTATAAAAGCTCTCAGCTTCACCCCCCAGGGAACAGCCGCCTGCAAGCATCGAGCAATTTCTAACAAGGCCTGCATCCCTGGCATCCCCGGCCTCGAGTGAACTAGCTCCCCAGGTGCAATACCACGTGGACCCCTCGATCAAGTGAGCTCCGGCCCCT
>BLSH010364525.1:256928-301017 GCA_018402905.1 Glandirana rugosa | reverse complement strand
TTATATTGCGGGTACTTTCGGTTAATCGTATAGTGTATCCGCTAGCGCGCTTGCGTTTTAGCGCATAAACGGCGCGTATACGGAAGAATATACCCTTATCGACTACAGTTGACCCGAACTTGGACGTCTTAGGTAACTTATGGACATACTTGTACTAAACGAACTTTTTTTCACATACCCTTGATGGTGTCGTTTTAACATTTATATTACGACGTATGTTACGTTCCACACGACTACTGTAGACATCCTATGCTTGGACCTCGACATTCGAAATCTTACGTAGCCTTATTTGGTGATGCGATTCGTATCCTACAGATGTCATCAGCACACCTTGCATTGTATGCAGCATTATATTTACAATTTTGCTGTGGTAGTTCCCATACACTTTTTTTCAAGCAAATCATGTTCATACAGGTATTCAATGGATTCTGCAGGTTCAAGCCCAGTTGACATCAGCTATTCCCATATAAGAAGGCATATGCGCGGCAAATACGCGATTTTGCGTTCGCGCGATCGCCTATGTGATATGCTAATTGGCTTTCATGGGCGTTATATTTGAGCGTTATGCGATCGCATATTCGCGATATAGTGAATTAGGCCCACTATGTCTTATAGCATTATATGTGTTTTAACCACTTTAACTTTTAAACCTGCATAGTGCTTATGGAGAAAAGAAATGTTTATGTTTCAACTATGAGCCTATGGATATAGCAATGCCTTTGTAATTACTAAAGGTAGCCAAGTAATTCATATATAATTTTTGGAACACAGTTTTCTCTTGGAAATAGTCTTTTAAAAATTATTATTTTATCCCTGCCATTATAAGCCTCTATTTTTCATTGCTTTCTGTTATTCTATCTGGAATATTTTCCCTCACTTCCTATCAGGTTTGATTGCTAGTGTTAGTAGCACAACTGAGCTATTGAAAAACTGTTCAGACCTAAGGATGGCCACCAATGTGCCAAATGAAGGATAAAATACAAGAATCATCCAAGAGATGGCCAGAAATACATGATTTGTCTGATTCCTGGGCATAGCTAGAATGTAGCCAAAATTTAGTGTTGGGAAGCCATTCAATGACCAATAATTTTTTTTTTTTTAGTTTTTTTGAGGTTTTTCAGAGATAAAACATTTACAAACAGTCAGATTGGACATAATCCATTTTCTGAAAATGCAATGAAAAGACATTGATGTCTAGCTAAGCATAGTCAATGCGAACAGTAAGGAATATGTAAAACCAAGCAAAAAGAACAATGCATATGGAGAGCTCTGTAACAAACTGATGATGATGTTGGCCGTACACCCAAACACTCCCATTGGGAGCAAATTGTATCTGGTTGGGGGCACAACCAACATCTCTCTCTTTTCTTTTCTTTTCTTTTTTTTCAAAACCTGTATTTATCAAATGCAAATAAAAGGTATTGAGCATATCACAATCAAATAAATGATAATGTAGCCTATGGTATCAGACCAATAATTTTTGAATCATAATTATTCAAACATTTTTAACTGTGAACCCTGAATTTATATTTATCTGGGGTGCCTGAAATGTTTTATTTACTTTTAGTGTGAAAGGAAACATACCCTTCTGTACCTGAAATATAAGATCAGTAGCCAAATCGTTATATAATTCGGTTGGCAAAAGACACAAATCATCTAGTTCAACCAATAGAAAAATATAAGAAAAAAAAGGGAAAAAATAGAAAAAAGTATACACAGACATAGTGAATTGGTGACCCAAAACAGCAAAGGGGTTGCTTTATCAAAGGTACAGAGGCTGTTCACATAACAAAGTGAATATTCACTGAACTTAAAGGGTAACTCCACTTTCGGGGGGAAAATAGCAAATAAAAAATAATAATAATAATATAGCATATACAATTGTGACACAAGTCATATTGTATTTGAATGTTATTAAAAATTACCTTTCCTTTTTAATCTGCAGAGCTGTCATTTTCTGTAAAAGGCAATGCAATATGGCTACCTGGAGGTGTTCTGTACACAGATGGTATACAGAACACCTCCCAGAACCATAATTTCCTGCTTATGTGATTGGCTTACTGCTAGGTACAAGTCAAATTTCAGGCATCCCCTGCAACAAAAATGTATTTTTAGGGAGATATTCCCAGTAGGAAATTACGTCTAAAGGAATGCAGACCCTTCCATTTTCCTCATTAGAGACCTGCCCGTGCAGCAGCTGATTGATAATTATGGAACCACTCCCATACAGATTCACTTTCCACATGGACCCAGACAAACACAGTAGGATTTCTTCAGAATAACAAAAGGTAGGAATCTGCAACAAAGTTTGTTAAAATCCTAGCAATGTACATAGATCACCCAGAGGAGAATGTTTTTTTTCAACAAAAGTGTAGTTACTCTTTAAAGTGGTTCTAAAGCAGTGTTTCTCAATTGCAGTCCTCAAAGCCCACCAACAAGTTATGTTTTCAGGCTCTCCTTTATTTTGCACAGGTGATTTGATCAGTTTCACTACCTTAGTCATTACCACAGCCGTTTCATCTGAGGGAAATCCTGAAAACATGACCTGTTGGTGCGCCTTGAGGACTGGAATCGGGGAAACACTGTTCCCATGCTTTAAGGTTTTTACCTTAGTGCATATTATACATTAAGGTGAAAAACTTTCTTTGTTGCAGCTCCCCCCCAGACCCCCCTTTTTCTTGCCTGATCTGATCCAACAATGTGCATGAGCGCAGCGGCTCCAGCCACTGTCTCTCTCCTCGCTGGACAGATTGATAGCATTGCGAGCCATTGGCTCCCACTGCTGTCAATCAAATCCTGGGACACGGGAGAGGGGACCCCAATGGATGCAGCGGCAGGATTCGGGAGCGAGCAGGCATGGGTACCCCCATGGAAGGTGGCTTTCCATGGGGGCACCTGATGAAGAGGAGGGACCTGGAGCGCCTACGGGGAACTCCAGAAGAAGAGGATCGGGCTGCTCTGTGCAAAAGCATTGCACAGAGCAGGTAGTTATAGACATATTTGTTATTTTAAAACAAAAAAATACGTTTTAGATATACTTTAAGAAACAGGTTGGAGCTGTGTTCACTTCAGTCAACTAATCCTGTGCTAGCAAACATCATTCTTTTCACAATTCCCTTGTGCATTATTCAAAATGAACACAGGTTCACCTTATTGACTGTTATTCACTTTGCAAAGTAAACAATGTATTGCCCTTTAGTAAATCAACCTCAATGCGTATATCAGGTGTCATTCCACTTCGCTGGCTACAAGTCTGTTGTGGAGTTTGTTCTGGATCAGTGACTCATTAAGTAGTATAGCAAGAAGAATTAAAGCTCTAGAGGTTACACATTCCCTTTAAAGCCCAGAGAAAGCAAATGACAGTAGATTTTCAGTGTTGCAGTTCTCCTGAGAAGAAGCAAGAGAAACCAAGTAAAAAAAGAAGCTTGGACTACCATTTTGGAAACTACAAAATGAGGTTGTATTGAGAATAGAAACCTACCTTTCTATAGTGGTACAGAAACTGCCTGATGATTTATACATAGTCATTTGATCCTTCTAGATAGTATTGTTCAGGATGTGGTTTCATGAATTGATTCAGCAGTAAAGCATCTTTGGAATTCAACTGACAATACTTAAAACAATAAATGTTTTTGATTCATGAGCATTGACTTACTTTAGTAAATTGGGATGGCATTCCCTCTGCTCCCTTCAGTGAGTCATTCACTATATAAACCAGTCAGTAATGCTGCTAATGTTTATGCAGCAATACTTAATTAAACATTCTCTGAAGAAGTAATACATTTTGTCACATTGATTGGACTTTACACATAAGGGCCTCTTTAACCACTTCAGCCCCGGAAGGATTTGCTGCTTTAGGACCGGAGCCCTTTTTGCGATTCGGCGCTGCGTCGCTTTAACTGACAATTGCGCGGTCGTGCGACGTTGTACCCAAACGAAATTTGCGTCCTTTTTTTCTCACAAATAGAGCTTTCTTTTGGTGGTATTTGATCCCCTCTGCGTCATTTCTGATAGCCGCTATAAACAAAAGAAGAGCGACCATTTTGCAAAAAAACCCAAATTTCTTACTTTTTGCTAAAATCCAAATCCAAAAAAAAAATATAAAAAAACATTTTTTTCACAGTTTTTGGCCGATTTATATTCTTCCTCATATTTGCGATAAAAAAAATCGCAATCGGTGTTTATTGATTGGTTTGCGCAAAAGTGGCCGCGTTTACGGATGATGAGAATTCATTTTTGGGGTTTTTATTATTTATTTTTTTTTACTAGTAATGGCGGCGATCTGCTATTTTTAGCGGTACTGCGATATTTCAGCGGACATGTCGGACTATTTTGACACTTTTTTGGGACCATTGGCATTTATACAGCGATCAGTGCTATAAAAATGCACTGATTACGGTGTAAATGTCATTGGCAGTGAAGGGGTTAACCTGCAGGGGGCGCTCTAAGGGTTAACTGTGTTCCCTGGGCGTGTTCTTACTGTAGGGGGACTGTCCTAGCTGGGGAAGGGAAGTGGTCACAGCCTTCGTATACAGGAAGGCTGTAATCACATCCCTTCCCCCTCACACAGAGCGGAGGTCCGTGTTTACATACATGGGCCTCCGCTCCTTCGCTCCGGGGGGGCCATCGCCGGTAGCCGGCGGCAATCGAAGCCGCCGCACCCGCTCCCTGGCCCTCCCCGAACACAGTGAGCGCGCGGGCGCGCCTCTGGCGGCGCGCGCGCGCTCACTAGGCTCGTAAACGCGGCCGCCGTCATATGACGGCGATTTGCGCTCACGAGCCATCTTCTCGCTGTCAATTGCCGATCAGCGGTCGGCAAGCGGTTAATAACAGTGCAAAGAGAAACACTATTTTGCAACCTATAGAAATATTAATTGTCAGCTTTTTTTATATCTGAACTAAACTTCAGACTGTTGAACTGTGATTATTATTACACTTACTGTAAAACGATGCTAATAATGAGCCACATCACACTAGCATGCAGCTCCTTGTCATTGGTTGTCTCCTCAGTTATCCTTCCTTTGATTTTACTGTTAGGGTGTCCTTGTTTAACATTCTGTGAAGATCAATCCAGCTGCTTAAGTATTTGTTCAATGAGTCTGGCATTGATGCTGCCTACCCTTTAGAAACGGCAGCACCGATCTTTCCAGAGGCCTTTTGCCTTTTTGCTGTGCTTGGCGATGTCTTTTCTTGCTTAGCCACCTAGGATCCTGGACATCTTCCTGGACAATTTTTTGAACAATATTACCTTGAACCTTGTTTCTCTTGAACCCTGAACCCTTTGCTTCTCTCCTCTCATGAATTTCCTAGTTTAGCCATGCCTTTGCTTTTCCTGTTTGCCAGATTATTGTGCCCTCTTCAGCCAAAATCTTGCTCTTGTCACTCCTGCTGCTGTATGCATCTCTGCTACCATTTGTTATCAGATTTTGGCTTGTTCCTCAACTTTGCTTCTGCCTGAACCACTTCTTCTGCAACCACTTCTTATCCACCGTTGGCTTGTTTACTGACTACTCTTCTGCCTCCCCTACCTTCTATATCTGCTACTGGACCCCAGCTTGTGCACCTCCTGGTGGGCCGATCCAGAGGACTAGGACCCAGTACTAACATGCAGCAAAACCCATCTCTGCCTTCAGGAGCTCTGGTGAACACCAGTTAGCGCTTAGGCTCTGCCTAGGGGTGAGCCTGTGTCATCCCCTAGGGTGATCTAATGCTGTACCCATCCAGCTGGTCGGTGGGGGCCTCTCTACTGCTATAACTACTGACAGGCATAGAGGCTGCTGCACATAATTTGGCATGTAAATGAGACACTTTAAAGCATCACAGCAATCATCTTACCATTTAAGCATCTCCCAGATGTTGGATAAGGTGGGACTGAGCCAGAACATTTGGTCCTTTTGTTAAAGCTGGTAGTATTATTAACTTGAGTATTGAGGTTCATGGACCGAGTGGCCAAAGAAAGTGTAAGTGATTTCCTACAAGCTGGATATATTGCCTACTGTATGTTTTACTCCTTTAATATGGTTGTTACTTTTGTAAGTGACACCACTGAAATTGATTCGGTGAATATAAGCTCTAGCTTCAATATTTTCTCACTTCACATTCCATGTTCAACCTTTGAAATTAGCGTTCACTTTAAAGAGAAACCCCAGGCACACACAATTTAAATACTTATATTTAAACAGATTTATCCACCAAAAGCTTTGCAATTTTGCTTAGTCAGTAAATTACACACCTCTATGATACTGCTGTGTTAGGTGACAGTGCTATTTTCTATTTATTTTTGCAGTGTGCTGCATCACCAGCCAATTTGCTGAGATCCCAACAGGCTGTAGCAATGGATGTGTGGCACAGGAGCTGAGGGGAGGAAGCCAACCAGAACAAACACCAGGGGACAACCAGAGGGAAGACATGGCATGGGTGGGATTGTGTGAACCTAGAAGTTCCACCTTGTCCAAATAGGTGTCAGCTGGTCCAAAAAATGAGATGAACATTGAGACCAATAGGTATGTGTGAGAGTAATGAAAAGGGGAGAAGTGATTGGGATGAGGTGACCCTGGAGGTTGCACCTTGTCCAGATAGATGTCAGCTGTAAGCAGCGTGAAACAGCATGCATCAGGCACAGGAATCAGCTCCCGTGCCCCACATCCATTGCTACCGCCTGTTGGGAACTCAGCAAATTGGCACATTGCTTTGCCTGATGGTGAGTATGGGGCCTTTTACCTCTAGACCCTCTGACCATTTATCATAACAACCTTCATTGTGTTATACATTTTTTCTTATTTATTATAGATACCTCAAACACGCATCCACCCCTGAGGGAGCGAGCTATGTCTCGCGAAACGCGTTGGGTTTACTTGATGCCTGTGTATGCTGTATGTTTTTATATGTATCATTGCAAAACTGTACTATGATGTATTTTATTGGCTGAGCACTTGTCATGCTATCCATGTATGCAAGATCATTTTTCAATAAATGTTAAAACTATGTATACTCTTATTACTTTGTTATTAGTGGCAAATGGTGCTTACCTCACATAAAGTCCCAGGGCACTTTTCTGTGTATTTTATGCATTCTCATTGGCAGGAGGAGTAAAGCCAATCAACACAGGGCTCCAGCAGTGCAAGGCATCTTGGGACACGAAGTCCACATCTCACACAGCCCCATAGCCTCCCAAGGGGGCGGAACTGCACAGCTTAGCATGATCTGGAAGCAAAGGAACCAAAGACTCCATCTTGTTGTCTGAGGGGATGTCAGTCACCACAAGGCTGGAGAAGAGACTGGACCTAGGGGAGAGGTGTTGCCTCCCAGGTCAGTTCACCACTTCTCTACAGGCATGAGATGACCAGTCGGGTTACCAGAAGACCCTGTCGGCTCTGGGATGTTCATTTGGGCCTTGACCGCAGGATTGTTGAGAGGGCACTTGCCCATTTGCAGGAAACAAGGACACTGCATACAGACAGGGTTACTTCACTTCTGCCCACACTTGCCTGAACCTGGGTCTCATTGACGCCCTATTAAGCAGGCACAGTGTCTGCCTTGCTACCGGATACTGTCAGCATACCCCAGTTACACTTTACCAAGGGGGAGATGAAGTGCACCAACTAAAGAAGGCCTCATCTTTCTTCCTAGAGTCTGGAGTTACTGGTGCCATACGGGCACAAACACACACACGCAGGGCTCTGTATTTGTAGTGTATGTGCAGGATAGTCTGACTTGGAAGTTAAGCCACTGAATGTAGAAATGAGTACAGTGTTTTAAGTTGGGCCTGTGGTGTCAGGGGACAGAAGAGAGAGAGGTCTAAAATAAGAGGGTCAGTCTTCTACTTTCCTCCTGCTTGGACTCATAGAGCCAAATTTAAGTAATGGTGGCCAATCTGATATAAAGTGTCATATTGTGATTTATTTGCCATTTAAGAGTTGCCTCTGCTCTCAGGTCAATTTTAGTTGTGGAATCCCCTGAAAGCTGCCTGATAGTATATTGAGCTATATTGGTCTTGGTTTCAGTTACTGCTCTTCAGTTAATTCATGTAAAAACATACTTTTATTGTCTGTTACTATTTCACAAAACCCTTGCAGACAATTTCTGTGTTTCTTCATAATGTGTGTGTTTCTCATTGGTCCTGACACTCATGCTATTTCCAAGTGTGCCAGAGGGGCTGAGACTGTTCTTGAGATTGAGAGGCAGAGTACGCTGACAAACATACTCAAGTGGCTCCTACAGGATTATACTTGTTTCACACTACTTTGGAGCTCCCTGCCATGGGATTTATAATTATACTTATGGGTTGGTTTAGGGTGAGAATTGTGATCAGTTTCTATTTTTAGTAGCAATAAGGCATAATATTAACTAAGAGGCTATATTTTAGAAAAAAAAAGATGTGGCTTAATAAACCTATACTGATCATGATGCACATTATAATTATCATTATAGTCATATGGAATAACTATGCCTATAATATATCCCATGTTAGGAGGGCCTTATAGACAACTGGACATGACAAACTAATTGGGCCCTGTATTATATTGTCATTACAGCTTAAAGTGGAACTTTACCCATAACAGTTTGATAACTATTAATGTTCTTTAACAAAAGGCCATACATTATCTGCAATTGCATCATGCCCACATTTTGCAGTTTAGCTCCGCAGTCATTTTGTCACAAGAAACAGAATTGGACTGTGTTCAGAGTCCCTTCTCAAGGCACATTCCGTGTTGTACCAGGACTTACATCTAGCGTTACCTCAAAGCTTATGTAGATGTAGAGAAAAATTGGTGATAGAGCTCCCAACCTTTGGACGATGATGTCTGGGACAAGGTTTGGCATTATCCTTTCAATACCTCATTTCAGTGAGAGATAGGTTGATTCAATTAAAAATAATCCAACGCTCCAATCCTGCACCAATTCATAGACCGACTAATACAAATGAATGATGTGAGCTGCTGAGGTGAATAAATTAAATAACAGACAAGCTGCAGCAATCACTAAATGTGCTCCCGCACCAAAAATATATATTTGTAATGTCTTAAAAAACATATATTATTACACAACCAAATACCTACAGCATAAAATGTGGGATAGACAAATATATGAAAAGGTGATACCACTTTCCCTTTAAGAAAGATGTAGCGCTATGACCAATATTAAAATAGTGAAAATAGTCCCCCAAAAAAGTTCAACATTAGTGATAAAACAGCGTATCTTTCGTGGTTGCTTCTCTCTACACAAGTATACATCGGAACACGGATAGCTGTAGTCATCATCCCAGTATAACCACTTAAAGTGAAGGATGTCATATGATGTCATATGGGAGGGAAGTGGTTGAAGAGTATAGGCACTTATTTTTATTGTTTTACATACAGTAGCTATACTTTCTAAAGGGACCAGCATGAGGTCATCTATCAGAACTTTCTGACTAAAGTTACACTTTCATTTCTGAGCTTGACCATTCTGGGTCTCTGTGAGTACCCTCAAAAAAGTTATATATGTTCCGCGCAAACGGATAAAAATATATTTTTCTCTAAGAGCTGCTGCCCCCACCGAACTCAACAATTGTGTAGTTAAATAATATGGTAAAATTAAGGTGGGTATGGCACTGCTCTATTATTGTGAAAGGTAGTCAAATTTATTTTGACGCTTAATCATATAATTTCCAGGATGCTGGTAAATGCTGGATTTAAAATACTAAGTTAAAAATACTGAGGATGACTTCCACTTAAAGTGATTTTTTTCTGTGCTACCATGCTTAAAAATGCCAATGTGGACAACATTAAAATATTAGAATATATAGGTGGCGATTATAAAATGTAAAATATTGTGCCTGTGAGAAATTATCTAAAATAAAATAAAATCGCGTTTGTGAAAAATCAATGTTCTAATTGCAAATAATAATGAAATTGTGAATATGAAATGACACGATGAAAACCATAAAATATAACATATGCTTAATCCATATTTGAATAGAAAGTGATGAATTCATATAAAGCAATTATGTGCAAAAGACAATCATAGAGGTGTATTAATGTGCAAGTGATACAGTGCCAATTCAATATTAGAACATTGATTTTTCACAAACACAATTTTATTTTATTTTAGATAAGGGGATCATGCTTTGCTTCAGTATGTCACAGTACATGTTAGCATTCACGGTTCCCTCAATGAACTGTAGCTCCCCAGTGCCAGCAGTACTCATGCAGCCCCAGACCATGACACTCCCACCACCATGCTTGACTGTAGGTAAGACACACTTGTCTTTGTACTCCTCACCTGGTTGCCGCTACACACGTTTTACACCATCTGAACCAAATAAGTTTATCCCGGTCTCATCAGACCACAGGACATGGTTCCAGTAATCCATGACCTTAGTCTACTTGTCTTCAGCAACTTTTTGTGGGCTTTCTTGTTCATCATCTTTAGAAGAGGCTTCCTTCTGACATGACAGCAATGCAGACCAATTTGATGCAGTGTACGGTGTATGGTCTGAGCACTGACAGGCTGACCCCCCCCACCCCTTAAACCTCTGCAGCAGTGCTGGCAGCACTCATACGTCTATTTCCCAAAGACAACCTCTGAATATGACTCTGAGCATGTGCATGCAACTGCTTTGGTCGACTATGGCGAGACCTGTTCTGAGTGGAACCTGTCCTGTTAAACTGCTGTATGGTCTTGCCAACCATGCTGCAGCTTAGTTTCAGGGTCTTGGCAGTCTCCTTAGTCTAGGCCATCATTATGTAGAGCACCAATTCTTTCTTCAAATCCCCAGAGAGTTATTTGCCATGAGGTGCCATTTTGAACTTCCAGTGACCAATATGAGACCTTGTAACGCTAACGAGTCCCATGACAGCGGGGAGGGAAAATAGCTAATTGGGCGCAATTTGGACATTTTCACTTAGGGGTGTACTCACTTTTGTTGCCAGTGGTTTAGACATTAATTGCTGTGTGTTGAGTTATTTTGAGGGGGCAGCAAATTTACACTGTTATACAAGCTGTACACTCACTACTTTACATTGTAGCAAAGTGTAATTTCTTCAGTGTTGTCACATGGCAAGATATAATAAAATATTTTCAAAAATGTGAGAAGTGTACTCACTTTTGTGAGATACTGTATATATACATACATACATATACACTATATTGTCAAAAGTATTGGGACACCTACCTTTACACGCACATGAACTTTAATGGCATCCCAGTCTTACTCCGTAGGCTTCAATATTCAGTTGGCCCACCCTTTGCAGCCATAACAGCTACAAATCTTCTGGGAAGGCTGTTCACAAAGTTTAGAAGTATGTCTATGCACATATTTGATCATTCTTCCAGAATCACATTTGTGAGGTCAGGCACTGATGTTGGACGAGAAGGCCTGGCTCGCAGTCTCTGCCTTAATTCATTCCAAAGGTTTTCTATAAGGTTGAGGTCAAGACTTTGTGCAGGCCAGTCACGTTCCTCCATCCCAAACTCGCTCATCCATGTCTTTATGGACATTGCTTTATGCACTGGTCCAAATCATTTGGTGGAGGATAGATTATAGTTTGGGGTTGTTTTTCAGGGGTTGGGTTTGGCCCCTTAGTTCCAGTGAAGGGAACTCTCAAGCCTTCTCGTCCAACATCAGTGCCTGACCTCACAAATGCACTCTGGAAGAACATTCCCATAGACACACTCCTAAAAAATGCACTTCTGGAAGAACATTTCCATAGACATACTCCTAAATCTTGTGGACAGCCTTGCCAAAATAGTTGCTGTTATAAGTGCAAAGGGTGGGCCAACTAAATATTGAACCCTACGGACTGGGATAGCAACAAAGTTCATGCGCGTGTAAAGGCAGGTGTCCCAATATTTTTGACAATATAGTGTATATCTCCTGTTACCGTCTGGGCACCTCCAGGTACACAGCTGGAATTGCTTTTATCCTTTACTGTTTTGCTAATAATAAGATTGTTCATCACACATACTGTATGTCTTTATGTCAGGATGTGTTGATTTACTATTTAAATGTATATATCTCGTGTAGATATGGTTCTTCTCAAGCCTCCAAAGAAGAGTTTTTCTTAAAAAGCATCAGTCTTCTGTTTTTTTTTTCATTGAAAGACTATAATGAATCATGTCTTTTGTGACTGTATGCAAAATATAATTGGCAAAGATATGTTTCTTAGTTCAGATTTTATGTATATGTTCAACAAAAACTCTTTTACCGTTTTGTTGGTTAAGATGGGCCCTAAAAGTCCCACAAATGATCAGTGTGTATTGTATAGTGTTCAATAAATATAATCATCATGTATTGTTTGTGTTTTGGCCAAAAAAATTGTTTAAATTCAAAGCTATAAACCATGTTGTTAAGTGCAGATGGGAATATTTAGTTATCTGGTGTCCGAGATGTCAATTATATACTACATATTTACAACACTTTGTATGGTATGTTGGAGTCTTGACCCACACCCTGTTCTACATTTGTTAGATAACTGTTTCAAAATGTCATTTTTTTTAAATATAATTCCTCCCCTCCATGGAATTTTAAGAGTACATTTTCCCTTTTAATTAATTCTTTTTAACACGAGTGTAAATAAAACAGGAAAAGACATCAAGATAGCAGGAGTGAAGCTCTAGGAGTGAGCAATGCTGTCAGATGAGTAGAATATTAATCCTTTTAATTGAATGCCTGGCTGCTTGCCTCATACTCCTTATACTCTACAGAGAAGACAATGCTACAGTGTAGATTTACATCTTTCTCTGACATGGACAGCTTTTATTGCAAAACACCTTGAATATTAACACAACCAAGTGCAGTTTGTTCTTGAAGGTATATGAACTTTAAGGAGAAATTTAATGTGTAGTGAGATACTATGCGAGTATAAGGTTGATATATTTTGGCTCTACAAGGGCAACATGTTTCGTAATGCTTATATCTGGCCATAGACGCATCATTTATTTTTCAAACAGTCAGCAGGCTAATCAAAAAGAAAAAAAAATGAACAGATTCCCCCATCCACACAAGTGAGGTGGATGGAAGAATCCTCCCTGCTGTGCCATTGTATTCTGATAGCAGGACTCCTCCACTCTCCAAATACACTGATCAGTGACTGCAGCCAGCTGATTGAGAAAAAAATTCCAACACTCCCATTTGCCCTAAGTAGATAGGTCCTTGCTGAGATGGCAAAATTTCAATCCATCTATGGCCTTCTTAAGAATGCTAAAATTATCAGGGTTAAAAAAAACTCCAAAAGTAAGCAAAAACAACAAAACACTGGTGGTAACAGCAAACAAGTAAACACTAATCCTAACATTTTAAAGAAAGAACTGACAATACAGTAATTATGTGAACAATCATTCTGCACAGTAAAGAAATGGTGGAAAACCACTACAAAAATTAAGTACTTAAAGAATAAATCCAGGCATTGATATTTTATACATGGTTACACTGTTCCAGATTGGAACAATGTAATTCTGTATATACAATACCTGGCCAATGCCCCAGGAAACCGTATGCAGTGGACGCATTAATAACTTTCAACATTAGTGTCAGTGCATGCATTAATAACCCCTAGCATTGAAGTCATTGGACACAATAGCAAGTGATATTGTCCGGATGCACTGTCAGGGTAAACAGTGGGTCTTAGAACACAGAAATGGGGATTTTATGGGACATATTCCAATAGTGAGCAGTAACAAAGGCTTTTTAATTAAAATTCCATAATTTTATTTCAAACATAGAATAAAATTGATATGATCATTAATTAAGAGGAACAATACAGAGTATACAGTGTACTTTCATAGTGAATACATCGTGGGAATCATTAGGTGCCACCAACGTTTCTCAACTTTCCTGCTTCGTCCAGGGTGGTCCCAGTTGTTTTGTATTCTAGTACAGACAACAGTCTATGTCAGTCATATCATATATATGTATATAGTTCATAGGCACAGCTGAAAAATACACAATATAGAATACAGATCAGCATGCTCACCATAAAATAATATAATTTCTCTTTCCTTAGGCTGCTTGCCTCATCCCCCTCCAAACGTTACCTCCAACCACTGAAAACCCTATGAGACAGGGATGGCAGAGTCACCTGTCCTGCATGGGTGGATATTGGACCAAGATAGCTCAGAGAAGGATGGTAAGATGAAAAGGCATCGTCCCCAAGTAATCGAGATGAGCATGTAACCAGGGCATCACAGCCATATGCCCCTGTCCAACATGGGAAAAAGAGGTGGACCGGCTACCTAAGGGCAGATACATGTAACAGGAGTCAGAAGGATTACTCTAAATATTCAAGCGACATTGCCCTCACAGCTACTTCTATTCAATAGTGCATGACAGTGTCCATGGTCCATCCCAGGCATCACAGGCAGAGCACAGGGTGGACCAACACTCCACACACGATATACAGCATATGCAAAATCACATTTAAAATAGCACTGCCTCCAAGTGGCTGTGGTCCATCCAAGACATCATATACAGGGTGTAAGGTGGACGAACATAGCCAGCAGAATTAACAATAAGGCATCCCATGTACCCACCTATAGCAGGAGGAGCCGCCCAGCTTGCATCCACGTGTCGGCGCTGTCACACAGAGGCCACAGCTGGAATGCTCACAGATCTCGGATTATATCTCGAGACCTAGACCTCAGGTCCTCCCACACTGAGGATAATAGTGCGGGGGGGCAGGGAAATGAGCTGACATCACTCCCTGCAGTGTCCAGGGCAGGTCCAAGGTAAGAGGTACACAGAGAAGGGAAAGAAGACGAGCAGGCAAGAAACAGATCAGCAACAACCCTTATGCATACCAAGAATATACGCATAACAGTGTATTACATAATTGATTGATTATTTACATGATGCATGTTTGTCACAGGTGTACAGCCATTTAAACATCAATATAGGGATAAAAGGTGGATGTTGGCTATCATGAGAGAATCAATTTCTCTCCCAGCATATCCAGGTTGTCAGCTTAGATAGCCAACAGAAGTCTAGGGACCTAAAGATTTCTACAGAAAGGGCTTATAGGACAAGCATGTATTTAGTCCAGGGGGTTCAGTAGCCCTCTGGTTATAAAACCAACAAGATTCTGCTTGTAGGATCTTTTGGTCTATATCTCCTCCTAATGGTTTTTGAGTGACATGAGCTAGAACAAAAAAGGACACTGTCATGGGGTCATAACTTTGATATAGGCCCACATGCTTGCCAATAGGTGTGTAAAGTAACCCAGCGTCTATGTAGTATAGATGATCCTGGATACGTTTGTCAAGCGTTCGCTTAGTCTTGCCTATGTAAAAGGCCCCACATATGCATATCGTCATGTACACCACCCCTTCAGTTTGGCAGGTGGTGTACATGCGAGGTCTATGAATGCCCCCTCGGTGTAGAGGAAAACTAGATCCCTCCCTAATCCATGGGCAAAAGTCACATTCCCCACAAGGGTATGTGCCCATTCCCCCCACCGACCCTTCATTTGATCCAGCTGACACATAATAACTATGCGTGAGTCTATCGCAGAGAGATGGTGCTCTTGTGAACATCATCTCTGGGTGATCAGAAATGTATTTCCTGACTGCAGCATCTTCCGCAAGGAAGTGCCAATTGCGAGACAGGATATTGCAGACTTGCTGATGTTGGCTACTAAAGGTGGTAATCACCTTTGTGGTCGATGGTTTTGAGGGTTTGTGGGAGCCAAAGACCAGATCTAATCTGATACGAGCTTTGGCTTTTTGGTAGGCCCTCTTAAGGAACTTCTTGCTATAGCCCCCCTCTCTAAGCTGGTTATAAAAGGCCCCTGCTTCCCTTTCAAAGTCTGCATCCAATGCACAATTGCGACGTATTCGCAGATACTGACTGAAGGGGATGCTGTGGATCAAAGGGTGGGGGCTGCGATAATGCAGAATCATATTCCCTGCTGTGTCCTTTCTGAACAGGGTGGAGACAAGATCCCCATCCTCCCTTAGGACTAATTTAAGGTCCAGGAAAGACACAGAGGAGGAGTTGTGGGTCATGGTAAAATGGAGGTTAAAAGTATTGGAGGACATGAACTGGAGGAATGCCTCCAACTCAGGTACTGACCCCGACCAAATGACCAGGATATCATCGATGCATCGATGTACCTCCACCACAGCAGAACATGGCGGAGGTACATGGATGCTGCATCATCAGAAAAAAGCGAGCGCTACCATCCCACAGGTACAGGTTGGCGTACGATGGGCACAACATATCCCCATCGCCACCCTCTGGACATGGAGGTAGGTGGACTCATTGAAGGTAAAGCAGTTACAGGTAAGAAACTGATCCAAAAGTTGCAGAACAAAGTTACAGACAGGCCAGCTATCCTGGTCACTTTCCCTGAGAAAACTAGATACCACCTCCAGCCCCTTTTGATGTGGCATGCTGGAATATAAGGCTTCAATGTCTATAGCGACCAGCATAGAGCCTTGTGGTATTACCAGTCCCTCGATGACCTTAAGTAAGTCTGGGGTGTCTTTCAGATAAGACGGCAGGCCAGTGACATGGGGTCTAAGGATGAAATCTATATATCTACTGGCCATCTCCATGTGACTGCCAATGTCCGATATTATGGGAGGACCTGGTGGATTCATTTGATTTTTGTGGACCTTTGGCAGTGCATAAAAAGTGGCCAAAACCGGCCACTTCACCTGCAAATACTCCAAAAGGTCCTTGTTGATTATGCCATCCTGGAGGGCCTGTACCAGGAAAGTCCAAATCGATCCCGGCAGTCCAAAACAAATGCTTCAGAGACTGGCCAATACCACTCAGGGTTGTTCAGAATAGTCATACACATGAACTCATATTGGGGCTTGTCCATCACAACCACATTCCCTCCTTTGTCTGAGGGTTTGATGACCACTTGGTCGTTTTGGACAAGATCCCAATATGCCAAAAGTTGGGCATCGGCGAGGTTTGTGGCCAGTTGAAGATGTATTGGAAGGCGTTCCAATTCCTTCAATGTTTGCTTAAGGAAGGCCCAAATAGCCGGACATGTCTGCAGAGGAGGACGAGTCCGATTCGGGAGTCACACCCATTGCTTCATCCACCTTTTATCCCTATATTGATGTTTAAATGGCTGTACACCTGTAACAAACATGCATCATGTAAATAATCAATCAATTATGTAATACACTGTTATGCGTATATTCTTGGTATGCATAAGGGTTGTTGCTGTTCTGTTTCTTGCCTGCTCATCTTCTTTCCCTTCTCTGTGTGCCTCTTACCTTGGAGACACCTTTGCTATTGGGTGGCTATTCGGGCCGCCCTGGACACTGCAGGGAGTGATGTCAGCTAATTTCCCTGCCCCCCGCACTATTATCCTTAGTGCGGGAGGACCTGAGGTCTATGTGGACACTGCCCATCTTTGGGCAGCTTTGCTCTGGACCTCCATGTCTGGTGTGGGCACCCACGCTGGAAGTGACTTCAGGAGGCCGCGCCGGCCTTGTCACTTCCGGAGGGACCGAGATATAATCCGAGATCTGTGAGCATTCCAGCTGTGGCCTCTATCTTACGGCGCCAACACATGGATGCAAGCTGGGCGGCTCCTCCTGCTATAGGGACGCCTTTAGGCACTTATGGTTCATTCTGCTGGCTATGTTGGTCCACCTTACACCCTGTATATGGTGTCTTGGATGGATCACAGCCACTTGGAGGCAGTGCTATTTTAAATGCGATTTTGCATATGCTGTATATCATGTGTGGAGTGTGGGTCCACCCTGTGCTCTGCCTGTGATGCCTGGGATGGACCGTGGACACTGTCACGCACTATTGAATAGAAGTAGCTGTGAGGGCACTGCCTTACCTTGTGACAATGCCATTTGAATATTTAGAGTAATCCTTCTGACTCCTGTTACATGTATCTGCCCTTAGGTAGCCGGTCCACCTCTTTTTCCCATGTTGGACAGGGGCATATGGCTGTGACGCCCTGGTTACATGCTCATCTCCATTACTTGGGGACAATGCCTTTTCATCTTACCACCCTTCTCTGAGCTATCTTGGTCCAATATCCACCCATGCAGGACAGGTGACTCTGGCATCCCTGTCTCATAGGGTTTACGGTGGTTGGAGGTAACGTTTGGAGGGGGATGAGGCGAGCAGCCTAAGGAAAGAGAAATTATATATTTTTATGGTGAGCATGCCAATCTGTATTCTATATTGTGTATTTTTCATCTGTGCCTATGAACTATATACATATAATATGATTTGACTGACATGTACTGTTGTCTGTACTAGAATACAAAACAACTGGGACCACCCTGAACGAAGCAGGAAAGTTGCGAAACGTTGGTGGCACCTAATGATTCCCACGATGTATTCACTATGAAAGTACACTGTATGCTCTGTATTGTTCCTCTTGATTAATGATCATATCAATTTTATTCTATGTTTGAAATAAAATTATGGAATTTTAATTAAAAAGCCTTTGTTACTGCTCACTATTGGAATATGTCCCATAAAATCCCCATTTCTGTGTTCTAAGACCCACTGTTTACCCTGACAGTGCGTCCGGACAATATCACTTGCTAGACCTAATCTAGGGAGGGGGACATTATTCCATCATCTTTATCATTGGTTTATGTCAATTATCTTCTTTATTCATTGGACACAATAATAATCCCTAGCATTGAAGTCATTGGACACAGTAATAACCCATAACATTGAAGTCATTGGACATAATAATAACCCCTAGCATTGAAGTCATTGGACACAATAATAACCCCTAGCATTGAAGTTATTGGACACAATTATAACCCCTAGCATTGAAGTCACTGGACACAATAATAACCCCTAGCATTGAAAAATTGGACACAATAATAACCCCCAGCATTGGTGTCAGTGGACACAATAATAATCCTCAGCTTTGATGTCAGTGGACACAATATTAAACCTCAGAGTTGCAGTCAGTGACCACATTAATAACCCCCCAGAATTGCTGGTCAGTGGCATTGAAATTTAACCCCTCCATAAGCACCATTGGGAATGGTGGGTTACAATTTCAATGCCATGAACACCAATGCAAGATGGGGGGGCGTACCTTTCACTTCCACTAACCACCAATGCAGGGGGGTTAGTGGCAGTGAAAGGTAACCCCCATTCCCTTCCTGCATTCCTGGCTATGGTAGTGACATTTAACCCCCACCTGCATTGATGGGCATGGCAGTGAAAGTTAACCCACAATCCCCCACTCCTAAATTGGTGGTAATGGCAGTGAAAGCTAATCCCTTCCTCAATCCCAGCCCCCTCCCCTACCCCATTAGTGAAAACTTACGTGACATACTATGCTTGTACTGTGGGCAGAGATAACTCTGCCCGCAGTACAGTTTTCCTTTCAGTGCCAGGTGCTGGAACACAAAGAGCATGCCAGCACGCACCTGACGGCATTTTTCTATAACGATATGCGCTGGGTGTAGAATCACATGATGTTGCCGCCCACTGAGGTCGGCCATTTTGTTGGTTGGAAACATCTCTATTTTTATATTGATTGACATGCAAGTTTTTTTTTCTTCTGTATGGTGAGTGTGTATTTTGGAAACTGTTTAAACAACCCCCCCCCCCTTTTTGAACATACTGCACCATGATATGTCTATCTGCTTTGTTGACATTATATACAGTATCTCACAAAAGTGAGTATACCCCTCACATTTTTGTAAATATTTTATTATATCTTTTCATATGACACCACTGAAGAAATGACACTTTGCTACAATGTAAAGTAGTGAGTGTACAGCTTGTATAACAGTGTAAATTTGCTGTCCCCTCAAAATAACTCAACACACAGACATCAATGTCTAAACCGCTGGCAACAAAAGTGAAAATGTCCAAACTGAGCCTAATTAGCCATTTTCCCCTCCTGGTGTCATGTGACTCATTAGTATTACAAGGTCTTAGGTGTGAATAGGGAGCAGGTGTGTTAAATTTGGTGTTATCGCTCTCACTCTCTTATACTGTTCACTGGAAGTTCAACATGGCACCTCATGGCAAAGAACTTAGGATCTGAATAAAAGAATTGTTGCTCTACATAAAGATGGCCTAGGCTATAAGAAGATTGTCAAGACCCTGAAACTGAGCTGCAGCATGGTGGCCAAGATCATACAGTGGTTTAACAGGACAGGTTCCACTCAGAACAGGCCTCGCCATGGTCGACCAAAGAAGCCGAGTGCACATGCTCAGCGTCATATCCAGAGGTCGTCTTTGGGAAATAGACATTTGAGTGCTGCCAGCATTGCTGCAGAGATTGAAGGGGTGGGGGGTCAGCCTGCCAGTGCTCAGACCATATGACCCACACTGCATCAAATTGGTCTGCATGGCTGTCGTCCCAGAAGGAAGCCTCTTCTAAAGATGATTCACAAGAAAGCCCACAAACAATTTGCTGAAGACAAGCAGACTAAGGACATGGATTACTGTAACCATGTCCTGTGGACTGATGAGACCAAGATAAACGTATTTAGTTCAGATGGTGTCAAGCATGTGTAGCGGCAACCAGGTGAGGAATACAAAGACAAGTGTGTCTTGCCTACTGTCAAACATGGTGGTGGGAGTGTCATGGTCTGGGGCTGCTGGCACTGGAAACTACAGTTCATTGAGGGAACCATAAATGCCAACATGTACTGTGACATTCTGAAGCAAAGCATGAGCCCCTCCCCTCGGAGACTGGGTCACAGGGCAATATTCCAACATGATAACGACCCCAAACACACCTCCAAGACAACCAAGCAGGTCTCCAGACCTAAACCCTATTGAGCATCTGTGGGGCATTTTCAAATGGAAGGTGGAGGAGTTCAAGATATCTAACATCCACCAGCTTCGTGATGTCATTATGGAGAAGTGGAAGAGGACTCCAGTGGCAACCTGTGAAGCTCTGATGAACTCCATGCCCAAGAGGGTTAAGGCAGTGCTGGAAAATAATGGTGACCACATAAAATATTGACACTTTGGGTCCAATTTGGGCATTCTCACTTTTGTTGCCAGCAGTTTAGACATTAATGGCTGTGTGTTGAGTTATTTTGAGGGGACAGCAAATTTACACTGTTATACAAGCTGTACGCTCACTACTTTACATTATAGCAAAGTGTCATCTCTTCAGTGTTGTCACATGAAAAGATATAATAAATTATTTACAAAAATGTGAGGGGTGTACTCACTTTTGTGAGATACTGCATCTGGCGGAGTGTCCGTCACATGGAGTCTACCTGATGTGGAAGGAATTCTTTTGGCGTTTGATATTGGAGTTAGATTTCTTGTTCCCCATTTGGAATCACATTATCACTTATCATTATAAGCTTTATCATTTATATTGTCCTTTAAAACACCCTTTTTAGCGTTGCACCTTTTGTGTTTATAAGCACCCAACACCCTGCTGCCAGTCTGCATGTTCAGCACTGGGGATACTACGGCAGCTGTCAGATTCTAGGACGTAGGTTGGGACAAATCTGCTGCGGGACAGCTGAGTGAAAAATGGAACTGTCCCAGCAGATCCAGGACATTTGGCTACTATGTGTGAACTATGTGTGAGCTATTGAATATTGTGTGTATGACTGTTTGTAATATTAAGACTGTGTGTGTAATGTGCAGAGCTATGTGCATATTTGTGTGTGGTATACATTTTATATATGCTTGTGTATATATATTGTGATAAGTGTATAAATAAAAAAAACAGTGCTAATATATGTAATAAAACCCATTAGGCTTCATTCACAATATTTTATATTTGATCAGAAAGCTGTGCTATAAGCCACCTTACTAACCCATTAGCTTCCACACTCATCTGATATGTTGGACCAACATTACTTCAGGTTTAAAGTATTTGTGAATAAACCTTCAGCCTGCGAGATACCAGCAAGTTGTAAACTATCAGGTACTACTAAAGCCTCGTACACACGGGTCGATGATCGTACGACCGAACGGCTCAAATAGTATGTTGGTTATTGTATCTAGCATACTGACATGCACTACACGATCGCATGACCAAGCTGAACGTAGTGACGGGTTATGAACGTATAAAGAGAAAGTTCAGGTGCATGTAATTAGCATCCGGCTGTTCCTGACTTCTGAGCATGCGTGTTTTGCACACTACAATTTGTTGGACCAACTTCTCTGTACACACGATACAACGGTCGTATGGCCGCTTGTTGGTACTACAAAGTTTTCTAGTTTGTTCATATAACTCCTGTTGTACGACCGTCATACGTCGGCTGTTCTAATCGCGCATACTAAAGATCGATTTTGCATACAACGGTCGTTCGTACGACCTGTTGTATACGATCGTCAAACTGTGTGTACGAGGCTTAACTCTCATGCCCACTCCTCTCATTTGCAGAAAACCAGATATTTCCTCTTTGACACAGGTGGATCTCAGCAATCCTCAATCTTTACATGCAATGCTCTTTACATCTTGTGAGCTAGGATACAGCACAATATCCAAGTTAAACTAAATTCTTCATAGTCATGATTAGATGTTGAAGAAACAAACAAATGACAGCATAAAACAACTTTATTTAAACTGTTTAATCAGGATTAAACCCAAAGCAAACATTTATTATAGAGCAGCTTCTACCGATTCTTAGATGTGATGGCTGCATCAGTTTTCTTTTATAGGCTTTCTTTCTCTTATTTTCACCTGGTGATCCAGCCATTAGGTCTGCAGTTTTTCAAAAGAACAAGCTGTCCTGCAGATTACATCAGTTTCAGGGATGAGATAAACCATTCAGCACTGGCAAGGGTGCTTACAATGATCAGTTTTGTATATTTATGTAAAACCTTTATCCCAAAAGGAGAAAAAAAAACAGTTTACTGTAAATGTGTGTAGGGTGTTAGCTGGGGTTTGGCTTCAGGTTGTTAGTGTAAATAAATCTGTTAGTACATCTAACACTCTCCTTCCTCCAGAATGACAATGCTCCTGTCCAAATGTGTCCCTGTGAGAGAACTTTAATACAGGAAGTGTGTTTTCACCTGGCGGTATGGGCAGTAACGGGGGGGGGGGGGGGAGGCCTAAAAAAAGGAAACAAATGCAGCCACCACATCTAATGATAACTAAGCTGCAATATATTACATTTTTGATTTTGGGTTTAATATCACATTAAAATCATAACAAAACACGCATTAGTCAGCCATACCAAACTGACAAGTTTCATCAAAGACCTTTTTAGAGACATTGGGTGTGCTAAACATGCGATTCCTTTAATCCTTAAATATCCTCAACTCCTTTGTAACCAGTAAAAACCAATAAACATTGACCCATTTTGTAAAGACGAGTTTCAAAGAAGGAAAACATATTGGATTCATAAGCTAAATACTCTTAAACTGAACAGAATGACCACTGAAATTGATTTACACTACATACTGGAATATAGTTAATGGCTAATTTAATGAACTATATGAATTCCCATGAATCAAATTGTCATTTAGTAGTATTTAGAGAGTCAATAATAGAAGGTATTCAAAAGATACAAAAGAAAGAATGTAATGAACAAAAGAATATAAAGACTTTAAAAAGAGGATGGACCGACATGATTCAGTGATAAGATCAGCTGATAAAGGGTAGCAGTATCAGTGAAACAACAGATTATAAAATAGATTAATAAGATTTAGAGTGATAAAGATACATATTAAATCTCAATTTGTGATCCCACAGGAAGATTTAGGAGAGTTGTAAGATGTAGTCGGGAAAGGTTATGAGCTAGGTATATTGAATGAAAATAAATATACGTATTTGGTCCCCATGGCACCAAGGGTGACTAAGATAAACAAAAATAAAGAAAAGCCCCCACGGAGACATATTATCAGTGAAATAGGCTTGGTTACTATGGGAATATGCCAATCGATTTTTAAAACCCCGTATGAAAGATACTTGATCCTGTGTAAAGATTACTAATCATATTTTAAATATACTCCGATATAGATATAGGTATAAAAAAAAAATGTAACATAAATAAAAAAAGAATAGAATATGTAATTTGTTAAAGCTGACATTACAGTTCTACATACCATTATTCCCCAAGATAAAGGGATGCCCGCATTCAAGTTGTTCCTTTAGGCAGGCCGTACATAACTATTTTTTCCTTTCAATCAGCAGGTTGAATGAAAAAAAAAAGGAACTGATTCTCTCATCCACACATTCGATGTGAATGGGGAAATCCTCCCACTGAGCTATTGCATTCTGCCATCAGGGAGCTTTACCTGCTGGCAGAATACAATGATCATACAATGATCAGACTGATAGATCAGCTTGTGTACAACTAGCTAGCCCATACGTGGATTGAAATTTGTCCAGTCCCCGCTGAACTGGACGAAATTTTGATCCATGCATGGTCGGTTTTATAGAATAGAATTCACTAATACATTCATACATTTTATTTTATACTGTATTTTGTTTTCACTTATGCACAATTATTTTTGGTTCGAAAACACATATATTTGCAGAAAACAACAGTGCCATGGGTGAAATATCTGCACTGATTATGGTAAATGTATAAATTGGCCTCATGGGAAAGGTAATTCATTTTTCTAATGTTAATAAACCTCTTTATTATATCTTAAGACTCCTTGGCCAATCGGGGCTCAGGATCTACGTTCTGATTGGCTGGGAGGAGAATCAGGAAGACAATAGTGAATATTAATCCACTATTGTCACACAACTGGGTAGGCTCAGGGCGCAGTGCTCTGCGCCCCGAGCCCACCCTTTTTTTAAGCCAATTAGAGTCTCTGGCTTTAATCATGTGCTTAAAAAAAAAAACATTTGTCCAGCACCCTGCATGTAGATTAGGGACCGGGGCACATGGATTAGGGGGGCTGTGCCACTGCACCCATTATGGACGGGCCGTCACTGCTGTATATTTATAATTGTTTTATTTTACGGAAAGCCATGCAGAGTGATTTGATTAGATTTATCCATAATTTAAATATTAATGACTGAGGTATACATGTCACTTATGAATATAATAAAACAACAGTAAAATATTTTGAAATAGTTATTATACAAGTAAGGGTTTCAAATTTCCATGAGGAATTACTATATTTAAGGAAACTGACAGAAATTCACATGTTTCTGTAAAAAATAGACACTGTTGAAAATAGATGGCTAATATTTCTAAGGGGTAGATGCTCAGAGATAGATGTAACTATACTGAAGAAGATATAATATTAGAAACAATCAGAACTACTGAATCTATGATTCATACAGTAATTAGATAAAGAACAAAAATAAATGATATCAGAAAAGCAGTTTAGATAAATGATCATAATAGATGATAAATGATGAGTATTGTTTACTTCACAATCTTGAAAACAAGAGAGACATTGGAATGCGTTAAAGAGGTGCCCAATAAGCAAAATATTTACCATATTTTCCAGTGATAGCCTTTAAGAAATGATTGCACCTGGAGTGCATCCAAACAAAAAAAGAATAATTGATATAAAAGGCTTTCATAGGTAAGTTGGATGTAAAGGATGTGCTGTAGGAAAGCTAAGAATGGAAGGAAAACAACAAAAATAGAGTTTGTTAATGGAAACAAAGTTAACAATAGACATGTGCAATTTGTTTTGTTCCAAATTCATTTTTTAAACTCATTTTTTGAAATTCGGGAATTCGGACGAATCTGAATTTCCGAATTTCGAATTTCCCATTTTTTCAGTTTTTCATTCTTTCGAATTTGAAAATTCGTCAATCCGAAAATCATAAAGTCAGAAATGCGGAAATTCGGTAATCAGAAAAACCGAAAATCCGTAGTTCAAAAATGCAGAAATCCGAAAATTTGAAATTTCAAAATTTGAAAATCGGAAATAATTACTAACTAATAATAACTTAACTATACTTAACTATTAAATTATAGGTATTGGAATTTCCTTGAAAATTTGACTGTGATAAATTCCGGATTTAAGTTCACTAACAGTAACATTTGAAAGAAAATTCCAATACTTATAATTTAATAGTTATTTATTAGTTAGCTATTTTTTGAAATTTTCTTTCTTATTTTCAAATTTCCGACTTTCGAATTTCCGAATTTCCTGATTTTTTTTACTTCTGAATTTCCGATTTCCGAATTAATCGTAATCCCGAATTTCCGAAATAATAAAAAAACGAACGGAGCGAAAACGAACACATTTTTCAGCTGTGCACATGTATAGTTAACAATCAACGGTTCATACAATATTACACTCCTTTCAAGGTTCTTGAGGGACCTAAGAGCACAATTTTTGAGATACATCTGAGCAAGTAGGATTACATAGATCTGACTAAACCTTCCTGAAATCTAAAGGAAGAATTGGGTTCCTAGATGCACAAAAATACTATGGAGGCACCTATCTCACGGGGTTACTTGATTGGTGCCCTCAGCTCAAAACCCTGGATCCAATTGAAACAGGCCCTTCTCAGTTCCAAAACCTGCTAAAGGACTCACACAGGCAGCCGGGGAGCAGTAAAAGCAGGCTGTTGAGTCTCAGTTGTACTGTTCACCTAAATACAGAAATGCAGCATTTCTGGTCTATACAGATGCTGCAGCAAAAATTAAATGGCATATAGCACTTGTCGACAAGAGAATAGAGACATAGAAACATAGAAAAATGATGGCAGAAAAAGACAGAGTAGTCCATCGAGTCTGCCCATTTTTTTTTTGTTAACTTTATTGTCTGAGTATAGATTTATGTTTGTCCCAAGCATGTTTGAAGCCATTTACTGGTTAATGCATCTTAAACACAGGTACCGCTCAGTACATCAATAAGCCCCATTCAGCCACAGCCTGCCAATGACTTTGACAGGCTGCATTCATGGATGCTGCACCTATCCCACCTGGGCGCACTAAAATGCCAGGATGCACTGCTCCTAGAAGGCCCTGTGTGCAAAGGGCCTAAGATACTGCTGTTGTGTGTGGTCCATGCAATTTTATTGCTTTATTTTTTAAAGATTCTGACTGATAAGGAAAAGTGGAAGCATAGTGCATTTTTTTAAAGAAACTATTGGATTTTTTTGGTAAAAAAAAAACAAAACACAATGCAGCAATAACATAAGATAACATATACTGGAGCAGAAAATATATCAGAGGAGATACTAACTGAGGGGGGAGGGTTGAATGAGTAGGAAAGAGGGAGGGGCGATAGGGAAAAGTAAACCCAAGCTTGGTTTTACATTAGCTGAGCTATCAATGAGCTCAGATATATCAAGCAAGGTATACAAAGGTTAACCAGGAAGTAGGCCAATTAACATGTACAGCCTGGTAAGATGCATAAAGCGCAGAGTTCATAACAGTTTGGGTGATCTGGGAGATTTTTGGAAGTCAGGTAGGGGATATAGGCCCGATGCATAATTTTGAATTGTTGTTCACACCAGGAGTCATTCTTAATAAAAGCACAGGTGGAGTTATAGGCAGCCAATATGCACGCCAGTGCCTCAGAAGGGCGTAGGTCTTTATTCCAGGAGACAGTAGAGCAAGAGTGTAAGGATTTTGAGGATTTTTAAGGATTTTGAGAGGCGGGAGTTCAGACATTTATATAGGTCAGAGATTTTATGGCAATGGCGGTCCATAAGAATGTCCAGGAGGCAGGTGCAGAATCTTCGATCTCTAGGTTGGCATAAACTGACCACAAAGCTGACTGCTTCTTAGGGGAGCCTTTGTCCGATGATATATTAAATAGTTGCACAAATTTGGTTAACCCTTGTGAGGCCCATGTGGAGAATGATGCGTATTGCTGCTCCTGTAGGAATAGGGGGTGTCTGAGGATAGGCAAATACCAGGAGAGAAGGGGAGATAATCCCAGTTTTTTTCCTGATCTCCCTCCAGTCTAGCACAGTATAACATAGGAGTAGGTTTTGCTTCAAAGGTTGAGGGAAGGATCGGATTCCGCAGTGCAGCAATGCAGATAAACCACATGGGTCTTCCATTTAAGATTCCAAATCAAAGTTGAAATACCTAGAGGCCTGGGTATACCAAGTCGACCGTCAGGGGGCACCCTTGGTGCAGGGGTAAAATTTTGCTTTTTGAAAAATGTATCCTCAGCCCCAAGCATGCCTGAAAGCGTGTGAAAATATCTTGGATAAGGATCATGTCTGCCTGTGGGTTGGATGTGAAAATCAATATGTCGTCTGCAAATAAAGCAGTACTTAATTCTTGAGTGCCTACCTTGACCCCGTGGAGATCTGAGTGGAGAAGTAGGTATCAGAAAAGGGGTTCCAGTGCAAGATTGAAAAGCAAGGATCAAAGGGGACACTTTTGCCGTGTGCCTTTGTGAAGACGGATGCTGTTGGAGATGAGACCCATCGCAATGATGTTAGCCGATGGGGCAGAGTACATGGTGGAGATAAGGTGTAGAAATGGGCCTGAGAAGTCGAATCTCAGGAGGACCAACCTTAACCAGTGGAAGCTAACATTATCAAAGGCCTTTTTGGAATCTATGGTGATAAGTGCGGAATCACTGGAAGGGTTGGTTCTCATTGATTCCTAGACTGCAAGGACTTTTCTTATATTAGAGGTGGCAGAGCACCCTTTGATGAAACCCGCCTGTGAAGGGTTAATAAGTGACGGCATAAGCAGGGGGATCGGATGGTAGGAGCCCAGTTTCCGAGGGGTCCTTACCCTTCTTAGGAATCAACTTAGTGTGAGCTTGATAACCTGACTGAAGGTAATGGTTCCCTTTGAAGATGTTTTGATAGACCAAGACTAGAGTAGGGGCAATAGCATCCGATGAGAGCCTGTAGAAGTCTGCCGTGTACCAATTGGGACCCGGGGCTTTCCCTGCCGCTAGAGAGGCAATTGCGCTGGTAATGTCTGTGAGCGAAATCGGGGCATTAAGTTGGGCCAGGGCCCTCGTCGATAGGATCAGGGCCATATCATTTTTCGTAGAATTTTTCTAGGATTAGGTTGATGTCCTTAGGGGGGAGTTAGGTTTAATCAAATTGTATTTTAAGGCGTTTATATAGGTAGGAGTGTGGTGACCCTTACACAAGTGAGCTAAAAGTTGGAGAGTTATGCTGCGCTAATCGTGTTTGGCCAATGCGTAGAGCCTTGCTAGCCACCCAATATTCCTTGGTGACATTTTTTTGTAACCAGTGGCAAAGGAGATGATTCTGCCTCGCAACACAGCTTCCCCAGCTTCCCAGAAGAGGTTGGGGTCATCCCTATGCTCTGAGTTATTAACTACATAGTCTGCCCATGTTTCCCAAATTATATTTTTGAGATCTGTGCACCAAATAGGATGGGAAACTTCATGTTTTAGCTGAATTCAAAAAGATGAATCCAGTCAAGTCAAGTCCACCGAGATCGGGCCATGATCTAAGATCGCTATATGCCCTGTATGCAGGGGTCAGTGATATGTTCGAGTATGATGGACTTACAGAAGGTGTAATCTATCCTAGACAGTGTGCTGTGTGTATGTGTGTGTGTGTGTGTGGGGGGGGGGAGGTAGTGCACTAGGCGGAGTCCGTCCGCAAAGTGATGTAGGGGTGTAGGTGAGTACGAGGAGGATAGCCAAGGGATTTGTCTTCCTGAGGAATTAGGACCGAAGGTGGGTGAAGGGAGCTAGACTGGAGGTTAGTTTTTGGAAGAAATGTTTAGGAAGGGAGTTAGGGGCATAAACGTTTGATATGACTGATTCCTGGCCAGGCATTTTGAGTTTAGCTTTGAGAATACGGCCCTCCTCATCCCCATCCACCGAGAGCACCTCACAGGGCAGGTTCTTATGGATAAGGAGGAGAACCCCAGCTTTCTCTCTGACTGCACACGACCCAAAAACCTATCCCACCCAGAGCTTCCGAATACAACTATAGTCAAGTGAGTCTCCTGGAGCATCGCTAGGTCTGTCTTAAGACGCTTGAGGTGGCGAATAATCATCATACGCCTATGGGGTGAGAGTAACCATTTGACATTCCACGAGACAATTTACATAGCGGAGCGGTAAGTGGGGAAGGTCTTGTAAACAGAATTAGAACCAGTGTAGGAGATACTAGGAGCTGTTCTAGTGATGCCATTAGGGTACTACCTAGATATATAGGGCAATTTGGGGAATGCTTGAATATTGTAGGGTTTAGAAGGAAGGTCAACCCAACATGGGTCTAGGGATACCAACAAAAAAACAAAATATTAAAAAAGGCTTTTTTCCAAACTTTTTTAAACATCCACCAATGAACAGCTTTACCAGGGAAACTTATGGCACTTGCCCGTAGACTGTGACGTGATCCATTTCCCAAGGGGACACCCCATGAGAGCGATACATCAAGGATAAAGTCAGGCCTCGGCCTGTCTCCAGACAAGGCAGAGTGTCTATCCCGCAGTAAGGGTGTGCAAACTTGGTCAAACAAAACCTATAAACAGGGAGAAGAACAACACATTTTAGCTAACATTTAAGCAACCGAGGAACTGGCATGGTGAAAACCTGAATGGATGGATCACTCAGGATGGGATGGGAACCTATGAGGGGTGTGTCAGAATCAAGAGTCAATGTGGTTTGTTATGGCTTTAGGAGTTGGAGAGTCAGAGTTTCTTAGAAGGGTCCTTCCTCGGGCTATGCTGATACGTTCAGAAAAGTGTGATGGAGTCGGCGAAGAGGAAGAGTCCATGGGAATATGCAGATATGCCTAAAGATATTGAGTCACCTTTTCTGGGTGGGAGAATGATTTAGGGTCCCCGGGGATTGGTAAAAGGGAGTACTGCCGGATAAGCCAAGGTGAATTTGATGCCTTTCTGGTAGAGCGCAGCGCAAATGGGTTGGAATGCTTTGCGTTTGCGTGAAACTTCTTGGGAGTAATCCGCGAACATGAGTAGCTTGTCACCATCTAGCTGTAGGGATTTGGAGTTCCGAAAGGAGTATTGGAGTAGTTCAGGTAGCAGACTATAATGGGACATGGGGATCATCTATCGTTTGAGGGGGCCCCAGATGGTGAGCCCTTTCCACTGTGCAGGGGGTTGAAATCCCCAGAGCTCCTGGGATGCGCACAACACTAATGTCCTGTAGGGAGTCTGAATTGAAGGACTCAGGGAGCCCTATGACCCTCAGGTTGTTGTGACAAGATTCATTTTCGAAGTCGTCGAATTTATCCAGGATGTATTGCTGTGTGTGCCTCGATTTATTATTCAGTGATATGTGAGCTTTGAATTTCATCCTCTAGATCAGACATGTGATGTTCTAATTCAGATAGTGTCACGTACCTGGTGGTCGAGTCTGACTTGTGCAGGAGACAACCTCTCTTGTGGCCCTGATTCAAGGACCCCTGGTAGTGGAGACAGGGAATCCTGGAGCACAGGGGGGCACGAGGGCTGAATACAGTCTCTGATGGCAGCTGAGAATCCACTGGAGCTCGTGCAACAGAAGAGTAGTGGTGCAGGCCGGGTTGTTAACAGGCTGGCGGTGAAGTACAGAAGGATCAGGCAGGCGGGTGGTCGAGTTCAGGCAGGGTCGGCAACGTGCGGGCAACAAAGGTACAAAGGAGCAGGCAAAGAGCAGTCGTAGAATGGCCGGAGGTCAGGGCAGGCAGATAGCAACAAAGTCCAAGGGGAGAAGATTAAAATGTCGTCCAGGTAGATCATTACAAATTGGTCAAGATAGTCTCTGAAAATATCGTTCACCAGGTGTTGGAACGTAGCGGGGGCATTGCAAAGTCCAAACAGCATAACTAGGTATTCATAGTGACCAAATCTGGTTCGGAAGGCCGTCTTCCACTCATCCCCTTCCCAGGTTCACCAGGTGTTGGAACGTAGCGGGGGCATTGCAAAGTCCAAACAGCATAACTAGGTATTCATAGTGACCAAATCTGGTTCGGAAAGCCGTCTTCTACTCATCCCCTTCCCGTATGCGAATGAGATTGTACGCCCCACGGAGGTCCAACTTTGTGAACACGGCTGCAGTTCCTGGCCTCTGGAAAAGTTTGGGGACCAAAGGCAGGGGGTACCTGTTCTTAATGGTGATCCTGTTAAGATCCCGGTAGTCTATACAGGGCCTGAGGGACCGGTCTTTCTTCTCCACAAAGAAGATTCCCGCACCGGCGGGTGAAGTAGATGGCCTGATGAACCCCTTTTCCAGGTTCTCATCAAGATAGGCCTTGAGGGCCCCTAGCTCTTCCTCGGACAAGGGGAAGATCTGGCCGAAAGGGACCTTGGCTCCGGGCAGGAGGTCAATCGGACAGTCGTATATGCGGTGGGAGGACATCAGCTCCTTTCTTACTGATTACATCCAGAAAGTCATGGTACGGTACAGGTACAGTAAGGCGGGTGTCCTGGTCGTGTTCAGTGTCCAGACAGGGTATAGGGGATGGGGTCTCAGAGAGTGATGGCAGACAGTGCTGAAGGCAGTAGGAAGAACTGAACTGCACTTACCCCGTTGCCCAGTCAATGTGAGGGTTGTGCATCCGGAGCCAGGGGAGACCCAGAATGACTAGGAATAGGGGAGACACAATGGCGTCCAGCCGTAGAAATTCCAAGTGTCCCCTTTCCAACTTGGCGAGTATAGGGATGGTCTCCTGGGTAACGTGGCCGGATTTAATAGTGGCTCCATCGGCCAGCTGGACGACCATTGGATGGTCCTTGGGTCGAAGTGGGATCTGGTGGTTGGCTGCAAAAGTGACATCAACAAAGCAACTGCAAGCTCCTGAATCGATAATTGCCTGCACCTGGATATCCCCACTGGGAAGCTGTAGTGACAGAGAGAGGACCAGATGAGCTTTGTAAATGCATCAGGCTTTTCTGGGTCGGCGTGGCCGGCCTTAACGGGGCAATTCTTCCCCAAATGCCCAGGCCCTCCACAATATAGGCAGAGGCTGAGGACCATGCGTCTCTGGCGCTCTTCTGAGGTCAATGGTGGGTGATGGAAACTGGTCCGCATGGACTCGGACGGGTCTGGTGGAACGGAGGGATCGGCCGGACTGGAATCAGGACAGCTGGAATTTCTGGGCATCATCCCGGTAAGGCGTGCAGCCCCCGTGGACCTCTCAATCCTGCGTTCCTGCAGGCGCCGATCGATCTGTATGGAGACGTACTCCTCCGCTGTGCGGCGGCCTTGCTGCAGGGCGTGAAGGGCTGCTTCTGCTGTGGCCACTACGTGGGGGTCTGCATAGAGCTGAGCCATCCCTTGAAACAGCCGGTCCAAACTGGTAGTCTCCGGGGCTTTCTGCTCCAATAGGCGATGGGCCCATGCTTGTGGTTCCTCCAAGAGCAGTGAAATCAGCAGCCCCACCTTAGTCGCCTCCACTGAAAAAGTCCGGGGTTGGAGAGCGAGATACAACTCGCATGAGGTACGGAAGCTCCGGAACTTCTGACGGTCCCCCGCAAACAGATCTGGCAGAGGTACATCGGGCTCCATGGGCAGGGCCACAATGGTGCATGGTGGAGACTGACGGGGATCAGCTGGAACTGAGGGGGAGAGCTCCCGTATACTCCCTTCCAGATAGGTGTACCCCTCTTGGAGGGTCCTTATGGCGTGAGTGAGGCCTTCCAGGTGCATACTCAGATCATCCATGGGAGAGGTCCCCTGCACAGACTCGGACATGGCTGTCCGTTACTGTCACATACCTGGTGGTCGAGTCTGACTTGTGCAGGGGACAACCTCTCTTGCGGCCCTGGTTCAAGGACCCCTGGTAGTGGAGACAGGGAATCCTGGAGCACAGGGGGGCACGAGGGCTGGATACAGTCACTGATGGCAGCTGAGAATCCACTGGTGCTCGTGCAACAGAAGAGTAGTGGTGCAGGCCGGGTTGTTAACAGGTTGGCGGTGAAGTACAGAAGGATCAGGCAGGCGGGTGGTCAAGTTCAGGCAGGGTCGGCAACGTGCGGGCAACAGTCGTAGACAGGCCGGAGGTCAGGGCAGCCAGATAGCAACAAAGTCCAAGGGGAGCCGGGGTCACAGGATACAGGAAGTCACTTAGAGTAGCTCATGGGTCACAGGGTACTAGAACGCTGTAGAACGGACAGCACTTGCTTCCTGGTGCTGTCCTGCTTAAATGGCCGCTATTGGCGCCATTGGCGCGCACGCGTGTGAACACGTGCGGACGCGCGCGAACATGCACGGAGAGCCAGAAACGGCCAAGAGGCTATCTTCCTAACAGGAAAACAAAAAAGAGCTTTTGACAGGTATATCTTCCTAACAGATAGGCACTTGTCATGGTCCCCAGTTCTTTCCTGAGCTATGTAATGCCTGCTGCTATAGCCTTGTCAACTGTGGCAGCAATGGTGGGAGACAGGAGGGCTGCTACTGCCTGGGTCTGTATTAATTAGGGATGGGCCCCCAGTTCGAGTAAAACGCATATTAGACTCGAACATCGGGGTTCGCCTGTTCGGCACATCCCGAACATTATGGGGCGTTTGCGGGAACTTCGAGCACCCCATAATGCATTCCAAATTCCAATGGCGGGGAGAATGCAGCCCTCTGATTGGCCTAAGCATGCACATGGCCTGCATGCTTTGCCCAATCACAGAGCGCTCTACTGTGAGAAATATGATTGGATAAAGGCAGGGTGCCTTCAGCCAATCACTGCTCAGCAGCCTCAATCCACGCTCCACACTATATAAAGCTGCTTGTACAGTGGCTCAATGTAGTGTGAATAACGATGGATACAGACACAGTGAACTTAGGTAGTGGCAGTTTAGTGTAGCTAGCTGACTATTGTGAAAAACATATAGATAGATAGGGCAATCTATATACAGTCAGTTAGCACAGGCAGTTTAGTGTAGAGTGAAATATATACTAGATAAATAGATAGGGCGATCTTTATACAGTCAGTTAGTGCAGGCAGTTTAATGTAGAGTGAAATATATAATAGATAGATAGATAGATAGATAGATAGATAGATAGATAGATAGATAGATAGATAGATAGATAGATAGATAGAGTGATCTGTATATACAGCCAGTTAGTGCAGGCAGTGCAAGAATATATATATACCTTCCTAGTGTAAATATATATAAAACGCAATGCCTTTAGTGTAGACTATATACAGCTAATTTAGTGTATATATAGCGTCCATTCAGGCAGTGAAAGAATATATACAGGGTGGGCCATTTATATGGATACACCTTAATAAAATGGGAATGGTTGGTGATATTAACTTCCTGTTTGTGGCACATTAGTATATGTGAGGGGGGAAACTTTTCAAGATGGGTGGTGACCATGGCGGCCATTTTGAAGTTGGCCATTTTGAATCCAACCTTTGCTTTTTCAATAGGAAGAGGGTCATGTGACACGTCAAACTTATTGGGAATTTCACAAGAAAAACAATGGTGTGCTTGGTTTTAACGTAACTTTATTCTTTCATGAGTCATTTACAAGTTTCTGACTAATTATAAAATGTGTTCAATGTGCTGCCCATTGTGTTGGATTGTCAATGCAACCCTCTTCTCCCACTCTTCACACACTCTAAGTCTAAGACTCCAAGTCTAAGGGGGTCAGATCGGGAGACCTTGGAGATCATTCAACTGGATTGGTCGTCATGGGCCAGTTGAATGGCCCCCAAGGTCTCCCGATCTGACCCCCTTAGACTTTTATCTTTAGGGTCATCTGAAGGCAATTGTCTATGCTGTGAAGATACAAGATGTGCAGCACCTGAAACTATGGATACTGGAAGCCTGTGCTAGAATTTCTCCTGTGGTGTTGCTATCAGTGTGTGAAGAGTGGGAGAAGAGGGTTGCATTGACAATCCAACACAATGGGCAGCACATTGAACACATTTTATAAGTGGTCAGAAACTTGTAAATAACTCATGAAAGAATAAAGTTATGTTAAAACCAAGACACCATTGTTTTTCTTGTGAAATTCCCAATAAGTTTGATGTGTCACATGACCCTCTTCCTATTTAAAAAACAAAAGTTGGATTCAAAATGGCCATGGTCACCACCCATCTTGAAAAGTTTCCCCCCTCACATATACTAATGTGCCACAAACAGGAAGTTAATATCACCAACCATTCCCATTTTATTAAGGTGTACCCATATAAATGGCCCACCCTGTATATATATATATACACACACACACACACACAGTGTATTGAGTGTACACTATATATCAGTGCATTAGGGAATGTACGGTATTTCGTACACTTGATGTGGTGTATTAAAATATATACAGTCTAGTGTATATATAAATATATATATGTATACACACAGCGTATTGAGTGTACACTATATATCAGTGCATTTGGGGGGTGTACGTACGGTATATAGTACACTTGACGTGGTGTATTAAAATATATACAGTCTATTATATATATATATATATAGTATACACAGCGTATTGAGTGTACACTATAAATCAGTGCATTCGGGGGTGTATGGTATATAGTACAATACTTGACGTGGTGTCTTAAAATATATACAGCCTGGTGTATATACAGTATCTCACAAGTGAGTACACCGCTCACATTTAGGTAAATATTTTATTCTATCTTTTCATGTGACAACACTGAAGAAATGACACTTTGCTACAACGTAAAGTAGTGAGTGTACAGCTTGTGCAACAGCGTAAATTTGCAGCCCCCCCAAAATAACTCAGCACACAGCCATTAATGTCTAAACCGCTGGCAACAAAAGTGAGTACACTCCTAAGTAAAAAATGTCCAAATTGGGCCCAAAGTGTCAATATTTTGTATGGCCACCATTATTTTCCAGCACTGCCTTAACCCTCTTGGCATGGAGTTTACCAGAGCTTCATAAGTTGCCACTGGAGTCCTCTTCCACTCCTCCATGATGACATCACTGAGCTGGTGGATGTTAGAGACCTTGCACTCCTTCACCTTCCATTTGAGGATGCCCCACAGATGCTCAATAGGGTTTAGGTCTGGAGACATGCTTGGCCAGCCCTTCACCTTTTGGAGGTGTGTTTAGGGTCGTTATCATGTTGGAATACTGACCTGCATCCTAAGCTCCGAAGGGCTCTGCTTTAGTATGTCAAAGTACATGTTGGCATTCATGGTTCCCTCAATGAACTGTAGCTCCCCAGTGCCAGCAGCACTCATGCAGCCTCAGATCATGACACTTCCACCACCATGCTTGA
Organism: Glandirana rugosa; assembly: GCA_018402905.1. Lineage (NCBI taxonomy): Eukaryota > Metazoa > Chordata > Amphibia > Anura > Ranidae > Glandirana > Glandirana rugosa. The sequence goes on along the minus strand of BLSH010364525.1, from coordinate 264,071 downwards.
CTGTAGGCAAGACACATTTGTCTTTGTACACCTCACCTGGTTGCCGCCACACACGCTTGACACCATCTGAACCAAATAAATTTATCTTGGCTTCATCAGACCACAGGACATAGTTCCAGTAATCCATGTCCTTAGTCTGCTTGTCCCCAACAATCTGTTTATGGGCTTTCTTGTGCATCATCTCTAGAAGATGCTTCCTACTGGAACAACAACCATACAGACCAATTTGATGCAGTGTGCAGCGTATGGTCTGAACACTGACAGGCTGACCTCCCACCCCTTCAACCTCTGCAGCAATGATGGCAGCACTCATATGTCTATTCCTCAAAGACAACCTTTGGATATGATGCTGAGCACGTGCACTCAACTTCTTTGGTCGATAATGGCAAGGCCTGTTCTGAGTGGAACCTGTCCTGGTTAACCACTGTATGGTTTTGGTCACCGTGCTGCAGCTCAGTTTCAGGGTCTTGGCAATCTTCTTATAGTCTAGGCCATCTTTATGTAGAGCAACAATTCTTTTTTTAGATCCTCAATGAGTTCTTTGCCATGAGGTGCCATGTTGAACTTCCAGTGACCAGTATGAGAGAGTGAGAGCGATAACACCAAATTTACCACACCTGCTCCCTATTAACAACTTAGACCTTGTAACACATGACACCAGGGAGGGAAAATGGCTAAATGGGTCCAATTTGGACATTTTCACTTAGGGGTGTACTCACTTTTGTTGCCAGCGGTTTAGGCATTAATGGCTGTGTGTTGAGTTATTTTGAGGGGACAGCAAATTTACACTGTTATACAAGCTGTACACTCACTACTTTACATTGTAGCAAATTGTCATTTCTTCAGTGTTGTCACATGAAAAGATATAATAAAATATTTACAAAGATGTGAGGGGAGTACTCACTTTTGTGAGATATGATATATATATATATATATAGTGACAGCAGGCAGGTAAAGACGCCTGGTTGCGTGCAGGGTGGCAGGTACATCTGCCCAAGATTTAAAGTGTATACCGACTTATACCACTAGGGGGACTGCTGGGAGTCTTGCAGGAGTAGAGGTAATGAGCCCAGCTGAGTTAAGCTGGCTCATTAAGGCCTCTACAAGAACTCCCAGCAGGCATAGGTGTGTGCTCCACCCTGGAACAAGTTTCTGTGACCATAGACTGGGGAGCGTAACAGACAGCCTATACACGGTAAGGCCTGTGTGGCTGAGTGTCCTGCAGTGAGAGGTAGGAGCTAGGTACAGCGGTAGGCTGTACCCAGCTGACAGACAGGGAAACCTATCGTGCAGTCAGTGGCCAAGTGGCCTAGGATTTATTTTGTTGTTTGTTTTTGTCTTGCTGTTTTTCACATTGTAAATAGTGAAAATAAAATGCCTATTTGTTTTCACCTGCCACTGCTGTCTTGCTGTGCCTAAATTGTGTAGTGAACCCTTCCAGGGGGTTACACACACCCGCTGCCGAGCTAACCCCCTTACAATATATATACACACACACAGCGTTTTGAGTGTACACTATATATCAGTGCATTCGGGGTGTACGTACGGTATAAAGTACACTTGATGTGGTGTCTTAAAATATATACAGTCTAGTATATATATATAAATATGCACACAGTGTATTGAGTGTACACTATATATCAGTGCACTCGGGGGGTGTACGGTATATAATACAGTGTAGTGCTGTGTTAAAAAAATCCCCATCATGTCAGGAAGACCACAAAGGAGAGGCAGATGCTCCCATGCCACTAAAAGAGGGCAAGCAGCCTCTGTGTCTTCAGTGAAAAGTGGTGGTGGCGGATATGGTGCATCCTCTGCAGGCGGGTCACGCGTGTCCTTTTTTTCTGCTGTTGGCCATGCTATTATGCAAAAGAGTTGGTGGAGTGGATAACTAAGCAGTCCTCATCCTCTGTCACCCAGGCTCATACAAGTTTGCCTTCTAAGGCAGCTGGCAAAGTGGCCCATTCCACCGGATCCTTGTCCACAGTTACTCCTTCTGTAGCCCCACCATCATGCACGGAGGAGTCAGCAGAATTATTCGAACATAGTATCACTTACATGCTGATGGAGGATGTGCAGCAATTTGAAGGCTCCGATGTTGGTTCCCAGGTTGAGGAAGGGAGTAGCGTGAGCCTAGAGACAGGGGGTGCCGCAGATGGACAAGAAACTAGCAGTCATGTTCCCCCAGCCACAGCATACTGCCAAGTTTGCTCCAGTGATGAGGAGGGAGGGGATGATGAGGACACGGACTGTACTTGGGTGTCTGAGAGAAGAGAGAAGGAAAGTGAGGAATAGGAGAAGGAGGCACAGCTCCAACAATGTCCACCAGGGGCCAGCTTAAGGGAAGCCACCCAATTGCATCAGACCACAGAGCTCCACAGGTGCAGGGTGCCGCTGGCTCCCCGTTGACTTTAAAAAGTTCTATGATGTGGGCATTTTTCAACACATGTACAGTAGATCGAACCGTTGCCATTTGCAATCAATATCTGAAGCAGGTCAAGCGAGGCTAGAACTCCAGCCGCTTGGGCACTACTGTCTTGGCAAGACATATGATGACCAGCCATACAGTCCGCTGGCAACAGCACCTGAAAAACCCACACCAGAAAACAAGGCACACTTCTCCTTGCTCCTCACCTGGGATCTCAACCCCTTCTATACCTCCAGTCCTTTTCAAAACCTGCACTGATAAGAATGAAGGTCTAGCAATGTGTGCCACAAGTACTTGCAGCCAATCTGCTAGCAGTATACCACCAGGTGAATTCAGCAGGCAAATATCCCTACCCCAGTTGCTGTCCCCAGCCATCCACATTATCAGTGTCTTAATGCTAGCTTGACCAAATTGCTAGCACTCCAACTGCTGCCTTTTCAGCTGGTAGACTCTGCCCCCTTTCGAGAATTTGTGGAATGTGCTATCCCACAGTGGCAGGTTCCCAAAATAAATTTCTTTTCACGTAAGGCCATTCCAGCTCTCTGCCGTCATGTGGAAGGCAATTTTTTGGCCTTGTTGGACAAGGCGGTCAGAAGCAGGGTTCATATTACTACTGACTCCTGGTCCAGCAGGCATGGTCAGGGATGTTACCTTTCCTTCATGTCGCACATGGTAACTCTGCTGGCAGCTGGGAAGGATGCAGGACAGAGTTCAGTGTTGGAGCTAGTTTCGCCACCATGCCTCCAAAAAGCTGGTGGTGATTTTGCCACATCCACATCCACCTCCTCCACCCCCTCCTCTTCTTCTACCTCTGTGGCCTCTTCTGATGAATTGTCCCCTGAACCTTCAGTGCTCCCTAAGCGTTAAAGGGGCTTGGCAAGCAGTCAGACTAAAAGATGCCATGCGGTGCTTCAGTTAGTCTGTCTTGGGGACAGGAGCTACACTGGGGCAGAGATTCTGTCAGCTCTGAGGGGGCAGGCTCAGAGGTGGTTGACACCACAGCAGCTTGAGTCAGGAATGGCTGAATGCACCAACCCTCTCTCTGCCCTTCGACAGGGACACTTGACACATATTTCATGCTTGCCACATGTCTTGAATTTGGTGGTGCAGCATTTCTTGACCAGGTACCCAGATTTACCAGATATCCTGAGGCAGACCAGAAAAGTCTGTGGTCATTTACGGCATTCATACAATGCCAGTGCCCGGCTGGCTGACATTCAGCGGGAATTCAACCTGCCCACCACCCGCCTCATTTATGACATGCCCACCAGGTGGAACTCAACATTGGCAATGCTGCAGCGGCTGCACGAACAGCAGTGGGCCATCAATAAGTACCTCTGTGAGCATGGCACCAGGACAGGCTCAGGGGAGCTTGGCTTCTTTTACCCACGTCAGTGGCTACTGATCAAGGATGCATGCACTGTCCTGTCACCATTTGAGGAGGCCACAAGGATGGTGAGCAGCAACAATGCATGCATCAGTGACACTGTCCCTCTAATATTCCTTCTGGAGCACAGGCTTTGTGGAATCATGGACAGGGCACTTGAGGCAGAACAGCGGGAGGAAGAAGAGGACTTCCTTTCCTCTCAAGGCCTCCTTTATGCAGAGAGCATTCCTGCAGAGCTGCAAAACACACAGGAGGAGGAGGACTGTGTCAGCATGGATGTGGAGGATAACACGCAGCAGTCTTCAAGGGATCATGGTTTTAAGTCCCCAGAAACCCAAGAAGTTGTACATGGGTGGGAGCAGGTAGTTCCTGATAATGTCATCCTCCGTGACCCAGAGGACACTCATGCCTCCTCAAACTTATGCTGCATGGGCTCTCTGATTCTTAAAAGCCTGCGAAAGTACCCTAGAATTCGTGGTATTAAGGCGAGGGATCATTACTGGCTGGCAACCCTTCTTGATCCACGTTACAAGGATAAAGTTGCAGAGCTCGTCCTGCCTGTGCAGAGGGAGCAGAGGATGAAACATCTTAAGTATGACTTGAAGAAAAGCTTGTGCAATGCCTTTCCAGACCCTGGGAGGCTACCATGTCCTGGTGCTGGACAACGTGTTTCTGAAGCTTCGGTCGTTCAGAGGCAGAGCAATGGAGAAGGTGGCCGGCTGAGCGATGCCTTTAAAAATAAATTCAGTCCTCAGTGCCCAGGCCTGATAGTTTCAAGCAACCATCGTCAGTGTCTGCATTATATGGTGCAGGAATATCTAGGGGCAAGAGCAGACTTGGAGACCTTTCGAACTGAGCATCCACTGAGTTACTGGGTCTTGAGGATGGACCACTGGCCGGAACTTGCTGAATATTCAGTTGAGCTACTGGCCTGTCCTGCATCCAGTGTGCTTTCTGAATGGACATTCAGTGCTGCTGGGGGGGTTATAACCAATCAAAGAGTGTGTCTGTCCACAGACTCGGTTGAAAGGCTCACATTTATAAAAATGAATCAGTCCTGGGTCAGCAGCTATCAAGCCCCTGATGCTGATGCAACTGATTAAATTTGCTAGGGATCTGGGATCCCTTTAAGACTGCCACTGCTTCTATTCCTCCTGTCCTTAATCTAGAACAATATTTTGTATTTAGGGGACCACCAACACCCAAGGCCCAATTTTTCTGCACCTGGTTTACAGGGGCATGCCATAACAATTTTTAAACTAATTTACAACAGCAAGGCCCATTCATGTGCCCAACAAGAGTAACTGCAAGGGGTTACAGTGTGATGGCACCGCCAATACCCAAGGCCCAATTTTTCAGCACCTGTTTCACTGGAGCATGTCATCACAATTTTTAAATTCATTTACAACAGCATGGCCCGTTCCTGAGCCCAACAAGGGTAACTGCAAGGGGTTACAGTGTGATGGCACCGCCAATACCCAAGGCCCAATTTTTCAGCACCTGTTTGACTGGAGCATGTCATCACAATTTTTAAACTAATTTACAACAGCAGGGCCCATTCCTGCGCCCAACAAGAGTAACTGCAAGGAGTTACAGTGTTATGACACTGCCAACACCCTAGGCCCAATTTTTTAGCACCTGTTTGACTGGGGCATGTCATCAAAATGTTTAAACTAATTTACAACAGCAAGGCCCGTTCCTGCATCCAACAAGAGTAACTGCAAGGGGTTACAGTGTTCTGGCACCGCCAACGCCCAAGGTCAAATTTTTCAGCACCTGTTTGATTGGGGCATGTCATCACAATTTTTAAACTAACTTACAACCTCGGGGCCAGTTCCTGCGCCCAACAAGAGTAACTGCAAGGGGTTACAGTGTTATAACACCACCCTAGGCCCAAATTTTCAGCACCTGTTTGACTGGGGCATGTCACCACATTTTTTTAAATAATTTACAACAGCAGGGCTCGCACCAAAATTTAAAAAAGAAAAATTGTGTGGAGTCCCCCCAAAATCCAAACCAGGCCCTTTGGGTCTGGTGTGGATTTTAAGGGGAGCCCTGTGCCAAAATTAAAAAAAAAATGATGTTGGAGTCCCCTCCAAAATCCAAACCATGCCCTTCAGGTTTGGTATGGATTTTAAGGGGAACCCCGTGCCAAAATTAAAAAAAAATGATGTGGGGGTCCCATCTAAAATCCAAACCAGACACTAATCTGAGTACGCAGCCCTGGCATGGCAGGAGGGAGTGGGGACGAGCGATCACCCCCCCTCTGAACCATACCAGGCCACATGCCCTTAACATGGGGAGGGTGCTTTGAGGTCCCCCCAAAACATCTTGTCCCCATGTTGATGGGGAGAAGGGCCTCATCCCCACTACCCTGGCCGGTGGTTGTGGGGGTCTGCGTGCGGGGGCTTATCAGAATCTAGAAGCCCCATTTAATAAGGGGGCCCCCAGATCCCGACCCCCCTATGTGAATGCGTATGGGGTACATTGTACCCCTACCCATTCACCAAAAAAGGAGTGTAGTGGTACAAATAAAAGAGGAAGTTTTTGACAAGTCCTTTCTTCCTCCATCTTCTCCTGCCCTGGTCCTTCTTCTGGTCTTCTGCTTCTTCTTTCAGTCTTCTTCCTTCATCTCTTCGTCTTCAATCTTCATCTTCTTCTTCCTTCTTCTTTCACTGCCCCCACTCCTGCTGCTGCAGCTGTGCAGTCCAGAGGCATCTCCCAGAATAGGTGGTCTGCAGTCTGTCATTTATTTTATAGGTAAGGTTTTTGGGGGGGACCTCCGTGTAATTTTTTTTTAAATTTTGCCACGGGGATCCCCTTAAAGTGGTTAAAGTGGTCATCAGTAGTGTTGAGCAAACCCGGACTGTAACGTTCGGGTCCGTACCGAACTTTCGGGCGTCCGGGACCCGGACCCGAACGCGGACATTTCAAAAAACGTTCGGGTTCTGGGTTCTGGTAGTTGATCACGCATGTTGAATAGCTGCAGGGCAGCCAATCAACAAGGGTTTCACTGGTTTGCCCTTAGAAGCCATCACAGCCATGCCTACTAATGGCATGGCAGTGATTGGCCAGTGCATCATGTGACCCAGCCTCTTTATAAGCTGGAGTCACAGTGCTGCATGTCACATGCTCTTGGATTAGTGTAGGGAGAGGAAGCTGCCGGCGTGAGGGAGAGATTACAGACATTTTAACATCTGATCCTGCATCCTGAGATAGATTACTACTGCTGTGCTGTTGTTCTGAGGACAGATAGCAGAAATTTGAGATTTCACATACCGCTGCTTTGAGTTGCAGATTTTTTGGAATGGATATTTTATTTACTGTC